>NMRA01000291.1:0-163456 GCA_002633005.1 Phoronis australis | reverse complement strand
TTTGCAACACATCCTGGTGTCCAAGATGCACAGTAACTTTGCAACACATCCTGGTGTCCAAGATGCACAGTAACTTTGCAACACATCCTGGTGTCCAAGATGCACAGTAACTTTGCAACACATCCTGGTGTCCAAGATGCACAGTAACTTTGCAACACATCCTGGTGTCCAAGATGCACAGTAACATTGCAACACATCCTGGTGTCCAAGATGCACAGTAACATTGCTACACATATCCCGGTGTCCAAAACGAGTTTTAAAGCCCGTGCTCACCTCTGCATTTCTTCTTCCTTCAGCTGATTATTGAGTCGTATAATCTCATCCTTGCAAGCCTGGAGCTCCACTCGGACAGAGCTCGCTTCCTTCAGCTCAGTTTCCGCTAGCTGCAGTTTTGCCTTAGCATCATCTAAATCAGTCTGGATCGATGCCGCCTGAAAGGGACACAAAAGGAATTCAAAGCTGCCAATCGTCTAAATAAGTCTAGATTGATGCCGCCTGAAAGGGATACAAATTCAAAGTCAATGGGAGCCGGGAACCCTGTATAAATGACACCCAGGAAGGCCACTTTGCTCGACCATGTTTAGAATTGTACAACTTCGTGAATGAATTTACTGATACAAGTGAGAACCTTCAAACTGGAGAACAAATGATCAGACTAAAACTTCATACCATATAACCCCACAATTGAGCACAAGCACCTCAATGTAGAGCTGCGTCTAACTGTGGAAGTTGGGCACATCTGCCAATATCAGAGACATTTGAGTAGGAACCCAGTGTCATTTTACTCACGATCAGGATTACAGGCTTTCTTAAAAATAAAGCTATGAGTTTTACTATTTTGTATTTTTTTAGTACTTAACAGTTACTCTAACTTTTTACATCACCCGGAGTGTCAGAAACGCCACACGCTGTATGAAATAAAATGGTTCAATAGTGTGTTCATAAAAAATCATTTTGCGCCAATCATTGGAGCAATAATATTAATATTCCACATCATTTAAAGTTAGTTTGTTGGTCACTAAATTGCTAATTTTTTGACAACGCCAATACTTTGATTAGCATATCAAACTGGTGTTAAATCAAACATGACATGCAAACAATGTAAGATTAATCATAAATGATAGAAAAAATCATATACCACACAACACAAGCTCAACCCTAAAATTTTGGCCTTCAACCTCTTGAAGCATGCACTTTATGTCATGCAAATAATAACTAAACAAAGTTCTTCCAACAAGACTTAATAAATACACCAACTGATAGCATGCTTCGTTATATACATTACCTCATATGACAGCCGCTAATAGAAATTTAATAAACATCACATTTAGACTGCAGTAAGCTTGTTTGCAGCCACAAACACATCAACAGCAACACTAGATATAAAAGTATGAACAAAAATCAAAAATCATGAACAGGTGGAATATAACATTCAAAGCCAAATATTTCAGACAACAGTCTTTTGCATCAGCAGGAATAACAACCACTAGAATATTCATCCCTGTATTTTTAATGTGCAAACTGGTGACTGAATGTCATGATTTTGATAAAGCGGCACTTCGTCCTGTTAACCTGACTAAAAATGAAAATTGAATTAGGTCTTTTACTCTTGTAAAACCAATCTCAATAATATTCCTTACTGTGACAGAATTTCTATTTTTGTTACCAACAAGAATATCAAAACCAACAGCGACTCTGACCAGGTAACGTTTCAAACTTCATTCGTGTTGGTCAACTCTAAAAATCTGAATTCGAAAATGGCGCTCGTACACATTACCAGACAGTGACTTATGTTGAAAATGGAAATGGAATCCTTTCACGGTGAAGAATAATACAAAACCCATTTTATGAGAGTACAAGACCCGACTCACTTTTATGAGAGTACAAGACTCGATTCAATTTCACGAGAGTACAACGCCTGATTCAATTTTCATTTTAGCCAGCTAAACAGGGAGAAATGCAGCTTAACTTCAGTAACTGAGAAACTAGTGGTGTATTAAAAGAAACGACGCTTTAATTACACTCTCTGATTCTGTTCAGTTCACCACAGCTGAGCAAGAAATACAACATTCAAAATATGAAGAAATTGAACTTTTTTATTCAACTTCTACACCGCAGTACACAACAGATAAAATCCAGTCTCTCTTTTACGAAAAAAAAAACAGTACACAAAAACCCAGAATCCATCTGAGAGGCCCCTGTGAACCTTATACATTTCATTTTAACTATTCTAAAAACAGTACAAAAAACCCAGAATCCATCTGAGAGGCCCTTGTGAACCTTATACATTTTATTTTAACTATTCTAAAACAGTACACAACAATCAAAGCAGTACATACAACATGCTGTTAGCAGTTGAATTTTAATGTTTTTGATGCTTTAATATTTCATGAGGTAAAACAAACAAGCTGCACTCCTTTCCAAATTTTGTGTCCCCAAAAATCCCCGAATTACCTTTCTCTCGGCCTCTTCTGCTTGTGACATGGCTAACTGAACATTGGGATTATTTCTGTCCAGAGATGACAACAAGGACGATGATGAGGGTTGACGATGCTTTAATATTTCATGAGGTAAAACAAACAAGCTGCACTCCTTTCCAAATTTTGTGTCCCCAAAAATCCCCGAATTACCTTTCTCTCGGCCTCTTCTGCTCGTGACATGGCTAACTGAACATTGGGATTATTTCTGTCCAGAGATGACAACAAGGACGATGATGAGGGTTGACGAGAAGTTGGAGAATGCTGGAGAACAGAAAACTGGGAATGACAAGTATTGAAAAACAGGGAGCACACAAAGTTTGGCAATGCTTCAGATATCAAAAATTACACATGCCAAAGTTGTCATTTTCCTATTTCAAGGCTATATTAAGACATTTTCAAGGTGGGTAAAAAATTATGGCTAAAACTGACATTTTTTGAAGTTTCGAGGCTTATTACATCACTGCAAGTGCTCAAAATATTACCAAACATTGTTAACTTTGTTGATAGCTAAACCATTGGAAGCAGACTAAAGTAAAATTTCTTGAAACGTCATTCTACTAAGAAATTTGAGTCGTTTTATGTCACTTGCACAGTACATACAATGTGAACACTGAAAACGAGTTTTTTATTGTTTACATTTTTACTGTTTACTTACAAATTGCGTACGAAAGAGGTGAGTAGCACCCATTTAACGATATCACCCCATTTCAACTAACATTCCACTTACAACAGCAAACTTACTACCAACACCCAGTTACATGGTGATATCACTCCATTTCAACTAACATTCCACTTACAATTACGAAACTTACTACCAACACCCAGTTACATGGTGATATCACCCCATTTCAACTAACATTCCACTTACAACAGCAAACTTACTACCAACACCCAGTTACATGGTGATATCACCCCATTTCAACTAACATTCCACTTACAACAGCAAACTTACTACCAACACCCAGTTACATGGTGATATCACCCCATTTCAACTAACATTCCACTTACAATTGCGAACTTACTACCAACACCCAGTTACATGGTGATATCACCTCCATTCCAACTAGCATTCCACTTAAACTGCCAACTTACTACCAAGTGTTCTTCTTCCAGTCTCTGTTTGTCAGTCTCAAGAGTAGAGATCTTCTCCATGAGGTCTCTCATCTGGTTCCAGGCCTGTCAACATGCAAATCGCTTATCAAATTTCAAAGCAGTGTGAACAGTTAATAGCAAAAAAACCTAAAAGTTTTACATCAAAACATATAACACAACTGGATCCAAGACAATTGAACTTTGTCCTCGTAGCATATGTTGAGAAAACCCACATTATGAATAGCCAGTTTTAGCTAAACCTCAAAAAAAGGGTGGTGGTCTTAGGAACTCGTTTTTATTTAGCAATTTAATTAGTTACGAAAATGCATGCGATACATTAGTCTGCCAAGTCTGCAATAGCTTCCTACAATAGTAACATTCAAGTGAATTATTTAAAGAAATTTTCCAGGAAAATTTCATCATAAAATCCCAGTAAATCAGCACTTGAGGCTACGCATTTTCACAAAGCTTTTTCTACTCTGGGAGTCATGGCTACAGTGCACCACAAAAGTAATGAGACAAAATACTACTTCCCCCTTCATGACACCTAATTCTGCTAACAGCAAAAATGACTGGTAACGAATATTATGGCAGCAGAATTCTATTCACAAATAGCTTAGATACTTTACAGATTTCTTGTCAATTCCCCTTCATTATTGGCCATAAGGGAAGGCTTCTCTCACTATGAATTCACCTTCAGCCCAGCCAACATGATGTGAAATTACAGGTCATTTGGTTCAACGCTTTTGGCATGTACTGTAACAAGTACAACTTGACCATTGCATGACCACTGACCTTGGTCATCTCAGCCTCAAGTACTTTGTTTCTCTCTTCCAGATCATGACGCAATCTCTCCTCACTGGCCAGTTGAACCTCTAACTGCCCTGTACTACTCTGCACTTTGCTTGCATCACGCTGGGCCTGGAAGATTTCCTAAGGAAACACAACATTACTGGTTTTGTTATAAAAACGTCGGTGTCCAAAATTTGAGAAATGTTGTCAGTTGTGTCCATTCACAAATGAAGCATAAAAGCAAGCTCAGATGCAGTCATACTGACGCACCTCTCTTTATGACATGACAAATGAAAGTTACCTTCACATGCTCACATTCCAGTTTCCTGTGGACTGAATATTTAAGAGTGCATACCTTCTAACATATTGAGCTGCTATGAAGGCAAACTGCTCTATTCAATGAATCAAATATTCAACAAATACAGTGTATAGCAGCAACTGTTTTAAAACATACAGGGTCTGAATGGGTGGAAATCATCACCAAGAGGAAAGTGGAATCCAGTAACTACAGCACACATAGCAAAACTGTTGTCAATAGTGTGCAAAGGTGGTGAGATGGAAACTGCCTGTCTGTTGGTCTTCTCAAGGGTCACTACAGTATTGCAGTATTGTGTGAGGTCAGTGCTCACAATAGTTCTATGAAGCAATGTTCGTTGACCCTCCGAACTCTACACACAGTGCTCTACGCATTCACCATCCTAAATCTGTCACCAACTGCATGGAAGTCAAATGACAAGAAATTCAATGAATGTAAATTTTCACCACTTTTGTTAAGCTGGGGTGCATTTAGTAAGGTTAACATCCTGCAGGGCGGGCGTGATGACAAAAGAACATGCTCCTACTTCCCAAGGCTCACTAACAAAATGGTCGCCACTAAAAACAATTAGATGACTGGGCCAGAATGTTGACTTATCGGAGAAAATGATATATTAACACCAAGAATAGTCATTATGCTGCTGTATTCTCTATAATAATTCTTCAGTATGATTGGCAATTGGAATTTCATCTTGACAAATTTCTCAACAAAAATAACTTCAGAAAATTAAGTTTTGTTTTTATGGTATGTAGCTGTTGTCTAACATAACTTGGTGATTTCCTGGCATTTGTAGGAATATGGCAAGCCTTTAAAAAAGATGAAAATTTTATTACTTTGTCCCAAAGTGGAGACTTCTTGCTGCAAGTGTTTAAAGAATAGCCTTACTGAACACAGTCCTAGCCTGAATACATCCCAGTCATGGTCAACAGTTTCAATACTCTACCTCATCCTTCTCTCTTAATGCTGATCTCAATTGCTGAACCTCTCTGTACGCATTTTCTAACTTCTCTCCAAGAGAGTCGACCTCGTTTTTGTGCGACAGCTTGGTATAACTAAGATCCTCATTGAGTTGAGACACAAACTCATTGAGTTTTGTGATAGTGCGTTCCCTTGTGGCCTGTCAGTGAAACAATAAGTGTGCAGACAACACATGGCATGGTCGTGAGTCATGTGACCGGGTGATGTAAGGAGTCACATGATAGGATGTGCAGGGGTGATGAAATTACATGGTGTTAACAAACATTCCCTGAACCACACATAAAAAACACTTGTTGTTTTCTGAAACAGAAACCATAACCCACAAAATCTAATAAATTACACCATGGAAAGCTTTGATAATTTGAACTTAAAGTACTCAACGACAAGGTTGTAAAAAAACAAACTGCACTGTCTTTTCCTTTTGTGTAAATTACATCTAATGCAGCCTCAATACCTACACATTAAAAATGAAATCTATTTAACAATATAGATTATTTCTTGGCATGAGTTAACACCACATAAATATTCCAAACAGTGCCAAAATTGCTATGTAGCAGATAGTGAAAATGACTACAAAATACAGCCGATCAGTACAACTGTGCCCCCTAAGATACTATGTGAGTTGGTGCAAACCCTAATATAGGACTTTTATCTACAACAAAACCAGCTAGAACGACGCTTTTTCAAGACACTGTGAAGATCAACTAACTAAGTTTGAGTTTGGCAAAGTGCATACAGTACAAAACAAAATTAAACTGTGACTGGGAGCTTTTAAATACACAAGGTCCAAGATTGCATCTTTGTACACAAAAAATCATCTCACATGCCACTTGAAATGACTTAACATTGTGCTGGCACTACAGCCAGCACTGGAAATGATAAGTTCATCTCAAATCTAGACAAAATGATAATTTTAGTCTCAACTGCTGGATCCTTTAGCCTGGTGCAAATCACCGTTTCCTTAAAAATCCAATGTTTAACAATGTCAAGTACGAACCTGCTCTCCTCCGAAGTCCGTTTCAATTCGTTTAATCTGAGTATCCTTCTGCAGACATTTGTCCTCAAGGTCCCTGACTTGAGACTGAAGGTTGAGTACATGTTGTTGGGTCTCGTGCAGTTTGTCCGCGTTTCCCTTCAAGGAGTCTGCAAGAAGGTTTATGTAACACAAACATATATTAACATCAATCAAACAGTACCTAACGTTGTGAACAAGTCAGGACTGTCCTGCTGTAATGTACAAATGACAGAATGCAATAAGATGGTCTGTTGTGTAAACAAGCTCATCCAAATAAAGCTTGTAGCTGCAAAACAATGCATGATACTAAGTCGCACCAGCGATCCAAGGCAGACCTGGCAATCCAAGGCATATGCATAAGACCACAGATTTCGTCCATTGAAAATATACGGAGTTGGCGGTCCACGCAATGTAGTCTATGGTGGAGCAAGGAAAACTTAATTACGGTAATGTCAAACCTTCAACATCAAGGTAACAATAGTCACGTTTCGTCAATTATACCTTCAGTATACTGATTTACAAAAACATGAATTCTTAAAATCTTTTACAAACCTAGACATCTGCATCAATTACTTTATAGACAGCACAAGACATGATATATGCTGCCAACAGAAATTGAAAAACATCTCCAATATAACTTCAATACCAGTACTTCAAAACAGTCAGAAGTTCAACTTATCAAATAGAAAAAAGTAAATATTTAGCAGAGGATTCACATCCAAAAAATCTATGCTCAGGTATGCGCACACCCATAGAATTTCACTATCCGTAAAAAGGTTCATGGGAACGATACCTGAAGGTGTGAAGTTGAATGAGTGTGTTTTTTTAAAACTAATAGTAATTTTTCAAAAAGATCATTGTAACATCAAATAACACACATGAAACTGGCAAATTCCATTTCATTACTTTATTAGCTTTTAATAAAAACATGTCTGTAATTTCCTATCATCATTTCCTTTTAGCCCAAAATATTTTTTGAAAAGTCAGAACTTCTGAAGTTTCCTGGGAATGTTGAAGTAACTTTTGACAGTATGAACGAAACCCAAATTACCAGAGAATACAAATAATTGTGACTCCTAGTAACATGAATGTAATCCGTAAACTGGATAACTACCTTTGGTCTTCTCTTTTTCCTTTCTCATCAGCTCTTCCATCTCTTCATTTTGTATCAACGCTTCAGACAGCTGAAAAAAATGAAGTCGAAGATCCACCACAATATGTATATTAATCAACCAGAATAAACACGCCCATTCCCACCCACTTACTCTGCCAGGTCCTTGTTGTCCGTCTCCAGTTGCTGTGTGACCGTCTCTGAATATCAATCAACAATTTTATAAACACGCCCATTCCCACCCACCTTCTATTCCACGTCTGATCCCTGTTGTCTGTCTCTAGTTGCTGTGTGACCATGTCCACCAACCAACTAGCATAAACGCACCTATTCCCACCCTCCTTTTCTGTTAGGTCCCTCTTGTCTGTCTCTAGATGCTGTGTGACCGTCTCCAACATGTATTTCAATCAACTAGAATAAACACGCCCATTCACACAAACCTTCTCTGCCAGGTCCCTGTTGTCTGTCTCTAGTTGCTGTATGACTGTCTCCAACATGTATTTCAATCAACTAGAATAAACACGCCCATTCACACAAACCTTCTCTGCCAGGTCCCTGTTGTCTGTCTCTAGTTGCTGCGTGACCGTCTCCAACATGTGTATTCTCTCCAGCTGTTCTTCCACATCCTCTTGACTCGCCACCTTGCGACCCTTCAGCTCTTCAATCTCTGCCTGCAGGTCATCTCTGAGTCGCAGAAGCTGGTCTCGCTGTGTGGTGACCTCTTTCAGCGAAGTCTGTGTCGTTTCCAGCTTCATTTGTGTCGTCTTGAGAGAAGTGTTCAATAACTGTAGCAGAGAAAAAAATAATGCCTCACTTTCACAAACCCTCTATTGTCCTATTCAGCAGAGATAACGAGATTACACTGATAATGAAATCACGTATCAAGTTCATAACGTTTATGCAATTAAATCTTGCATCAAAAAGTTTTAAGCTTTCTGTGTGGTCTAAAAATGTAGTACACGTAATGCGAAAACCCATGGCACAACATCACTCAGACCCACGGCACACCATCATCAGCTAAGAAATATAAATGAAACGAAAACTTCTATTGCCAATCACTTAAAATTCATTACTAGATTTTGCTCATTCTTACCCAAACAAGCAATAATTGTTTTTCCTCTCAAAAGATCCAACGTTAATAGTATCTCCAAGTGTTACATGACATATAATTTATGACAGTACATACACTGTTAGCTTCATCACACTGACTGCTGCTGCTATTGTTGAGTCCACTAGATTCACACTCCAGCTGTTTGATCTTCTGCTGTAGAAGACTTCTTTCAGCCTCGGCCTCGGCTAACCTCTGACAAAGGTCAAACATATTAGGTCACAAGGTCGAAAACAAAACTACAAGGCTAAATGCACAGTCTAGCCAATAACATCTCGTAAAACCTACGGTAGTTTGTGGGCTCACTTTGTGGGAAATGGATTTTCCTAGTCACGTAGCCTTGACGGTAGACAATGCCACAGCTTTCACAGACATGACAATCGCCTGTTAAAATCTGCAGAGTAACCACAACTAATGAAAACTGATGTTCAGCGAATGAAAATCAGAGCCATTACAACAATATGACTGTAGAAAAATTTGCTTAGTGACAGTTCACTTCAATGTCTTTATGTATCAATAGCAGCAGAGTATAAGAGATCCTATTGTTTACTTAAAATTCCCTAGATAGAAATGAATCTATAGATCAATAAACTATACAAAAGCTGAGATTCTATAACTCTATCAGTAGTTTGAGGAAAGTGAGTAACAATGCAAGTTGTGATTAAACTTCTTTCAAGTACTCAGTATAGGGAGATTGAACTTGCCAGACACTCGCATGATGACCACGATCAATAAGAACCTTGGATTAAAAATTGGTGTAGTAATTTAGAGGGTGTGCAAAATTTGTGGCACAGTGAAGTCTCAATAATCTCAGTGTTTTACAAAGTTCTCAACAGAATTTGACTGGCACTAAAATAGTGCGTATTGTTTTACACTGAAATCTCAGTGTTTTAAAAAGCGCTCAACAGAATTTGACAGGCATTAAAATAGTGTGTATTGTTTTACACTGAAATATCAGTGTTTTAAAAAGCTCTCAACAGAATTTGACAGGCACTAAAATAGATAAGTGTGTATTGTTTTACACTGAAATCTCAGTGGTGTTTTAAAAAACTCTCAACAGAATTTGGTGGGCACTAAAATAGTGTGTATTGGTTAACACCGAGGCTGGTATATACCACATTTCTTTGTCAAAATCTGCTGTTTTTCACAGGTGCATAATGTTCTTCCAAACCAACACCATCAATTTCTGATTCTCTGTTTGAATTGAAACTGGTTCCAATAAAACCACTCAAGCTCCAGTGGTGGTCACACTGCTTCGTTAGCTGAAACTAACGTCATGACAAGCAATTTAATGAGCCTGGTCAGAAACAATAATAAACTAACAACTTTTCTCAACCCTAGAAATTATTACTAACCTGAACTGCAAGGTGAAACCAATTTTGTTCCGATAAATGACCCAAATAATAAGTAGATTCTTTGAGAGAGGGTGCAGGTTTATTGCAAATTTAAGCCAAGATTAGCATACTGCTGTGATGTGGATGAGACAGTCTTTTATTCTAACATACGACAAATGCCACTAATGAGCTGGTGTCCAGGCATAGTACATACTGTCATAGAGAAAACGCAGAATGAATTCCGCTTTTTGCAGCACTTGACCTAACTTTTTGCAAAGATATGAAATCAAAACAAAACAATCCTTGCCGCTGAAACACATGCAGGTCCCAACACACATGTCATATAAGCTGTATGGCCAAGTTATGTGTGTGCAGCGTGGGTTGATTTCTAACATGTTTACCACACCAGTACCTGCTGTAGCTCTTTGGTAGACTCTTCATGTTTCTTGCTGTTGTCAGCTAGCTTGTTTTTCGAAGCAGAAAGTTTGTCTTGTAAGTCTTCGATCTGGATTACATAATGAGGGGGAAATATAATTTATGACAAGAGACACAGGTTCTAACAAAGTGTTAAGCTCCACTAGAAAAATAAAGTAATGGTAATACAAGTTTTAGAAAATAAATGTTACAAAATTTTGTTCAGCAATGTTCAAAAAGCAAATGATTCATCAACACTGTGCATAATACAATTCTACATATATAGCCTTCTAAACAAGGTTCCCTGAGGTTAAGTTATGTTGATTGGGCAGTGGTGTTACAGTTATTACAAGGAATTGCCTGATATTGTCAGGCACATTTTTCTAAGATGAAGAACACCAACATGTCCCATGAATCAGAAATTCAAGGTAATAGGATATCCTCGCTACCAAGCATCAAATTTCTTAAATAACTTGGGTATTAGTAAGTCCATAAAGCTATCAAGGCCTTGATGATGACATATTATACCTCACAATAAGCCTGACATCGCCACTACAACCATTGATTCACTCATTTTGTAAATTAGCGCGTGTTGATAAACATTTTGGCGGGAACCCGAGGTCGGATTTGAGGGCTCTAGACAAGGGTGATAACAACTGAGATTATGTAATAATATATATTTAATCTGTTTACAAGCACAAAAATAATGCCCAGATGTTAGAAATTGTGTGACTGCATTTTTCCCTCAAAAATTTTTATTTTTCACTAAGATCGTCGTCATTCCCACAAACATGATTTTTTTCGCAGGAAATTCAGCTGTCAAAAATGAGAACATTATCATTCCTTGAAAGAAAAGAAATCTTGATCTTTGACTGCTGAGCTCTCATGCTTTGTCACTAATAGAATAAAGATACAGAATTTGCAAGTTTCGTGTGAAAAAAATTGTGTCTGAGGAAAATTTGGCGACTTATATGAAAAATCACGTTTTCTAGAAACAACAAAATGGTGTGATCATGAACATCTAGGTATTGCTTTCATGCACATAAGATTCTGTGACCATCAAGGACATTAAAAATACATAGTTTTAGCCCCAACTACTACAACTTAAAAGAACTATTCAACAAATCCCATCCTTTATAACGGAGACATCTTATTAGTACCTTAACACAACTAAATGTGCTGACACAGCACACAACTTTGTGGTATCAATCACATGAGTCCTACCTGTACATTAAGAGACATGTTCTTCGCCTCCATCTCATCCCCCTTCTGCTTTATCTGTTCTTGCATTATCTCCACCTGTACATCTGACTCCTGCCGTGTCTGCTTCTCCACATCATATTTCTCCTTCAGGTGATTAAACTTTTTGGTAATCGCGGCCGCGTCGGAGTCCTTCTGAGATGCCAACTCCAGTTGATCTTTAGAAGCCCTTAACTCAGACTCCACACTGTTGAGCTGTATTTTCGTTGTCCTCAGATCTTCTTCAAGTGATCTTACTTCATTGGTTAGCAATTCCTTGTCCTTTGAAACCTTTTCCAGCTCAAGCTTTGCACTCTTGGAAGATTCCACTTTATTTTCTAACTCTTTCCGAAGAAAGATCTCCTTTTCCAATGCATCCTTTGCCATTTTCAATTCAGAAACCACTGACTGGTGGTTAGCTATTTCACCCTCTAATTCCTTCACCCTGTCCAGACTACACTCCAATTCTCTCTCGACATTCCTTCTTGTAGTTTTCTCATTTTTGAACTCGGCATTAGTCACGCTCAGTTCCTTTTCTTTACTCGACAATTCCTTCTGCAGCCGATCTATAGTCCTTTCATTATGCGGTAATTTCTCTTCCAGTGCCACCTTTTGTTTCATCTCGGCAGCTAATTTATCCTCCACACTGGTCAACTCGATTGTTAGCTCCTGATTTCTGGAAGACAACTGATCAATCTCATCTCGGTATTTGAGCTCCACTTCTTCATCTTTGGGCTAAAATACAAAATAAGAATGTTTGTAGTCAAATCATAACCAAGACTCATGGTTAAACAGTACACCAGGTGGAGCTGGTTGTTGTTGTATGAAGTGCTGAATATCCCACTGCTCTCAATTTCTTTTGTGCTTCGAGTACACCTGTGCATCATTTTATGCTAATCACAATTCCTGTGCCCCCAATTCCTGCATGGCTGTGGCTGCATAGTTCTGCCCCAGATACATCTTTCCTACCCTGCAAAGCTAGTGTCATGCGATCAGATGACACGACACCAAACTAGTTATACTCTAACAGCCATATGGAGAAAATGAGATGAGACTAATGGAATGCATAACCTCCACACATGGTGAAGCTTTGGTCACGCCCAGCAACTATTGTCCAACATGAATGAAATTGATGGCAGCACCAGACATGACTCTACAACTTCTTATCAGACAATACCCACAATCCATGCTGCATCATATGTGACCACCTTTACTAAACAGGCAATATTTAACCTCTTTATTTGCTGTACATGAGTGCAGAGGTTAAATTTTACTAATGTGAAATAAACATCTTTAAATCTAATATGAAGTAAACAGCTAATTGTTAGTGTTTCAACTAAAATTACATTACTGTTCATTGTACACACCTGCTAATAAATTATGATCAGGTGAATGCCCTCGTCTAATAAATGTGGCTAATTAAATTCAAAAGCGCACTGAACAGAAATACTGCTTATGGCAATAAAGTTGTGCAAAGCGAAGCAAATTTGAAACATGTGACAAAACTCGAGTACCAGTTTAATTCCGTTGTCAAGTGCCAGTTTCTGCAACACACAAAATTTAACATGGATCGAGAAATGAAACAGCTCGTTGTCTAATTCACTATCATAATAAAGGCATTTATTTACAAATACCCTTTCTACTTCAATAAAAACAATTCTTGATAAAACAAGTTTCACCACCTTTTAACAATATCAATCTTAGTTTGTTTTTAGGGCGAACAGGATTAATATAAAAGGCAACTCTTTTCACTAATTCTGGTGTTGCACCAAAAATGGCCAATGAAGCGGGATGGTGCCAAGCCATACTTTTTGAATCATGGTAACCAACTGCTATTGTTTCCATCAAAAAAGCAACGTAATATCAAAATATTTCAAAAAGACTGCTATGATATAATTATACTGAAACGTGAAATAATGTTTAGATGTCATTTCACTACTAAACAGCTGGACTAATAAATCACCATTACTATTTCTTTCAAATCCTGCTACAATAGTAGAATATTCATAAATAAAATTAATAGCATTGATAATATACTAACTTTTCTCTCAAGAAATTCCCTTTCTCTGTTCTTGGCTTCTTCCAAGTCTTTTTGAGCGAACTCCACCTTCATCTGAAGAGACTTACAGTTGCCTTCTAAACTAGAAACATCAGCCTGAAATGATTAGTAGCAGTGGCTATTACAACAAATTAAAGTCGAAAATGAAAACAAATTCACCTGAATTATTCATACAAACTTACACTGCTCACAGCTGTACCAAATGTTGCTTGGTAACAGTTTTTAAATTCAAACAATGACGCAAACTCATCTTAATACTTATTTCTACTTACTAACGTAACAAAATACAATTCTGCCATAACACGTCCCAAAACTGAACAAGTTAAACCGTAATCAGTTCAAGAGATACCTCCAAACTGCTGATAGTTTGATGAAGTTTATCACAGTCAGCTTTCAGTCGGGAAATCTCGCTGTCTTTCTCCGACAGTTCTTTGTTGAGTCTTTCCTTCTCATGTTTCAGTTCAACAGTTAGTTGAGCTGCCTGTGAAACAAAGTAATTAGCAAATAAAATTGTGTACTTTTAATTTGAAATATGTAAACACTCTGCCCCTGAGTCTACCATCGATAAGAGTTCCCGACACTAAACAAAAAGAGAAACTGTCTGAATAGATGTCAATCACAGCTGTGTTGTAACTGAAACATTGTCACTGACCGTAATGACTTCTAGAGACAAGAACTTTTACGACAATACTGTTCTAAGCTCAGATTCTTTGATATAATAAGACCAGCAGTAACAGCACTGGCAGTGGTAATAATACCATACTTGTGTGTAGCTCATGCGATCAGTACAGAATCGTAGAATGATGCGTATTCAGCTCCATAATAACATTTGAATGAAAGGTACTAAGTGATGGACAAAAGAGACACAACAATGCACAAGTAAACAGTCACATATAGAAGAAATAGAGTAACTTGTCATAGAAGAGAACCGTAGGTATATTCACCTGTATATTTATGCAAGACATTTGACAGGCACGTAATAATAATAATAATAATAATAATAATAATAATAATAACAATAATAATAAAATAATAAAAGTAGTAAGTAAGAATAATAAAAATTATCATACTCATTATATTGATCACAATAATAATAATAATAATAGCACTTAAAGAGACAGGACAATAATGCATGACAAGAGCGCACTTCTTAAAGATACCTTGCACATAACATAAAAATAACAGAATGCACTAACGGTTTCTTCCAAAGCTTGGTTGTTAGTCTCCAAAGTCTTAATTTTCCCTTTCACAACCAGTATTTCTTGCTGTGCAGTTTTCTTCTCCTCTCGAGCCTTTTCAAGCTCCTTTGAATGACTCGATGCATTGGTTTGTTTTTCATGCTCTAGTGAACACTTGATCTCTTCTTTTTCAAATTCTAAATGTACAATCTAGAAAACCAAAAGGAGTGTCAGGATCTACATACCATATTCCAGCAACATAACAGAACCAATCTTTTTAAATTAACAAATCATTTTTATTCCCATTTCCAGAAAATCAAGCATTTGCCACACCTCTGAGTTCATTGTATCACTGGTGAAAGCATGCAACTGACAGCTTTCAGTTCAATTACATAATGAAAGTTATCTCCAAAAATAAACAATACCCTGCAAGTTGTTCGACAATCTGACCTGCAGATGGCGTGCTGGAGTTTCCTTACAACAATGTCAAGGAACTTTGGTCAGCTGAGAAATCAGAATTTTACTTAAGTCAGTCAACAGAACTTATTCAGTAGTCCACGTCTGTACCACTTTATGGTTCTGTAGAACAATAGAAAAATGTCATCGTGTCTTAAAAATGGCCGATCAGATTCAAATGAAACTTTAATTTGCTATGATTTATACATTGTTCTCCAAAACCTTGTTAGGAATTGTTTTTAAAATGTTTCGCTTTTGCATGAGGAGTTATTAAAAATAAAACTTTTAGGGATTTCACAAAAAAAATCAAAAGTTGCTTAAACGGAAAATGAAATAATTTAGCAAACGCTGACACCATTTTTGAGATTTCATCTTGAGCATCTACATCAAATGAAATTTGGTCATGTAATTGATACCGTCATTTTGCTCTGAATGTACCTTCCTTTTTTGTTAAATTTTACTAAAAAGACAAGATCCCATGACCCAATTAATGGCAGATCGGTATAAAATCAAAAATCAAATTCTACAGGCTTTCTTCTTTCACAAAACATCAGCTATAATCTAGATATTTGGCTATATACATAGACTTGTCAACATGATCCTAGTGCGTAAACTTAACTAATTTTATCCCACCTTATTTTTGGCACTCTCCAACTCTTCCTCAGCCCTCCTAGCCCTCGTCGTCACCTCCACCAACTGTCCATCAAACTTCTCCTGAAGCTGCTGTTTCACCAGTTTCATACTCTGCTGTTCCTGAGCCAGCTCCTTTTCAAACTCGGCTAAACACAAATAAACGATACACATATGATGTAGACAAGCGACACTATTACTGCAGCGAACTCTTAAATTCACTAAGTGGCAATAGTGAAACAACAGTCTCAACCACTACAACACACGTGTATTTAAGTCACGTGGAACCCTTGCCCTAGCTGGTGAACAGGGGCCAGGGTCTAATCTCTGGATTCAAAATTATTTTTGATATTTGTTTTATTTTTAACGCTAACTCAATAAGAATCTATTATTTTACTCTTGAATTTACTCTGATTCACATGAGTGTCTTTGCACTTGATGACCCTTACATTTCAAACTCGAGATTGAACAAGTAAAAACTAAAAAATGCCTGTATATTTAATTGTGATATTATCTCTCTAACATTACTCCAGAAATATGAAAGCCTTGGAATCAAAATTATAGAGAATCTCAATCACCGCGTGTTGTAATGAATGTGGTTTGAAAGAAAAGAAACTTCCCAGTAACAAGCATGTTCAATTCAGTTCAGCTTTCCTGAGACATGCGAATTATAACTACAATCAACAAACCTCTCTCAGCCTTGACGATCATTTCCTGAAACATGTGAATTATAACTACAGCCAACAAACCTCTCTCAGCCTTCATGAACATTTCCTGAGACATGTGGACTATAACTCCAGCCCACAAACCTCTCTCAGCCTTGACGATCATAACTACAGCCAACAAACCTCTCAGCCTTAGCGATCATTATAACTACAGCCAACAAACCTCTTTCAGCCTTGACGATCATTTCCACTTGTTCTTCGGTTAGTCCCGTTGTACCGGTCTGCTGATTTTTTTGCATTTCAGCTTCCAGCTCGTCCAAGAGCCGAGCTCTTTCTACTAACAGGTAAGCGACCTGTTCACTAGTCGTTCCCTCCGCAATGTCGTCTAATCCTTGTTGAAGAAGCATTTCCCTCGTCTCAGAGTTATGGCCGCCTGTTTCAATGAAACACAGCGTGAAAAGTACTGAGTCGGGCTAAACCATTACAACTTCAAAATCTAGTTTGAGAAACTTTTACTTTCAGTTTTCATACTTCAAAGAGGATGGCATGTAGTCGTTCCCATTGCTGTGTTCAAGTGTTTTGATTTCACAATATGAATGGGTCCTATGAAGCGGTGAAGTAAAAAAAATCCAAACGTTGCCTCGTCTCATATTTGCAATCATGTTGATATTTTTTACTCATGCATCAAGTGATGTGGGACTAGCAATACAAAGTGTTTATTCACACTTAAAAGTCTTCGCACAGGTGAAACAAATAATCAAGTCATGTGATACAACACCCTGACAAATCTAAACAACAAAGTGAGCCTACTGTTGATTTCTTGCTTGAGCTGATCAATTTCATGTTTTAGTTGTTCATTTTCCTGCTCAAACTCAAGGGTGAGTGCCTCTCTTTCATCCGACAGACTGCGTATATGTTCGACGTAGTTTTCAACTTCCTGCATTTCTTCCGCTTGCTGTTTACGCAGCTGCTCAATGTTGTCAAGGGCTGACTTGAGACTACCCTGGTGAAAAACAAAATCAAAAATCATTTTCAAAAATCAATGTAATTCCTCACCAATTTAGCACACAATATGCAAGACAAGTGAAATTTTATTTTGTCAAATTTGTCGATAAAAACAAATTTTAATAAAACTTTAGTATACAATTACTATAGTCTGTACTCTGCATATGTTACAAAGCAGACCTTGGTAAAAATTTTCACTGTTTACAGAAATGTACTCAACATTCAAAAAATAAAAGAACAGTCATTTTGACAATTATTTTTTCCAAAACTAGTGAAGAATTACTTTACACACAGTGACAGATTTCAACATGAACTAAAACGAACGTGTAGGATACACAAGTCACACAATGTACTGCAAAATCCTCATCATGTGATTATGGTAATATTCTAAGTTAATCTTCAATAAAAATAATTGCCTAAGCTGTCACTTTTCCATCTTTTAAAGGTATTGTAATCTTCAAAATGATGCTTTCAATGACCTGGTGACAAACAGTTGTCACAATAAAGTAAATCTTCCATCCTCATCATTTTGTGTTCTAACTTGAATAAACTATTATTATAGTGAAAGCCTTATACACCTACAAGCTAAAATGTTAACTTGCCAACTCCATCTCACAATTGTAAAAAAAACGTCCCGGTTTACGAGTCCTTAAGCTGATGTTCATTCAGCAACCTTTGAATGGACCTTAGTCCACTTTCAGATTCTAACGAACATTTCACCAAAATGCATACACAAGTTTTCAATTTAAAACTTATTACAGACAGACTACATACAAACAAAAGTAAAATGCAAGTTGGTAGAGGACTAAAAGTAATTTTGATGGGACATGAGCCTTAAATTTATTCAGCACGTTTGACTTAACAGATTTGAATAACATTTCCACACATAAATTCAACCTCCTTATAACAAAGATTTGGTATATATCTATATGGCATATCTAAAATTAAAGGTGATTATGGCATTCTGAAAAAATGATATTTAACTTGAATTGGCAAGTTCATTTTGTGCTTAAGTGTCAGAAGAACAGGATAAGACAGAAATCAAGAATTACACACAAACTGTACTTGATTACCAGTTGAGTTGATTAACTTTGATTGTAAAAAACGTTCTCCAGTAAGAATTGTTGCTTACACTACTGATGTGGGAATTTTGATAAAGTGACTAAAAGAGTACACACTAGTGGTGTGCCTAGAGAGGTTCAGAATCATCACCAAATAAATGTGTGCAACAGAGGTAAATTACACCAATTCATTTTCTGTGCATTAAATTAGGTGAGATACATATCAATTACAGAACGGTAAAAATCTCACCTATTCAGACAAAACTTTTCTACAATAGCTCTTTTTTAAATTTTCAAGGGCTTCCAACATTGTAGAGAATGGTCACAATTTTTCAAAATGTTCATCAAGTGGCAGATATGGTATAGAATTTGAACATGGAAAAGCATTACCTATGAGCTACATGTTTTATGAAAAAAAAACAAAACAAAAAAATTTCATTTGTCTGCCACATTGTATCGTAAATTGGCGATATTTTACCATGCTATACTGAACAAACTAAGTGCATTTTTATATAAAATTAAAATTGCTTGTAAACGACATCAAAATGCTAAAAGCCAATTATAAATAAAAGCGCTCAAAACTTGTCACCATCTAATACAGTTTTAATTAAAATTTATGCGACTAAGTTAATCAGAAAAACCAGACACGCAGATTTTGAAATAGATCACTAACAGTCATAGTATGTACAGGTAAACTACAAGAATGCCCTCATCAAACATTAGAAGTAAGGCCTCCAATTGCAGTTTCCATTATCTTCGAAGCAAAATAAATTGTATAGTATTTTTTCTCCCAAGCTATGAAAATGTCACGTTCGACTGTAAATTATTTTACATGAGAGAACACCTCGTAATTGGCGCTTTGCCATAAAATAGAACAGTGAACCACAGGTTAACTTTAAAATCAACATTCACTATCTAAAGTGTTAAATATTTACACTGAGAGCAAAGAAATGAGTCTGTGCCAACAAACCTTAATGCTTATTCAAATTCATTACCTACAAGAAAACTTAAAACCTTTTCAAGGTACAAATAGGATCCTTTGCCATGAACTAATTTGAACCATTGAATTTATTTAGCCACAATTACAAAAATTTAGAACTTCACTCTGTATAACTCAAACATCCTTTCAAAAAAATAAATTTTCATAGAAAAGATTTTGCAAAATCTAACATATTGTGGTAAGCTTTAGTAGCTCTCTATGTAAAACTACGTACCCAACTATCTGACCCATTAAACAAGTATGTCTGCACTCTGGTGCCCGAGGGTACCAGAATTTATTGAGTTGCCTTTAGGGTTTCTAATTGAAATGTTGGGCACTGCCGTCCAATGTTATTCTTCTAGAATGTGAACAACATGAAATCACAACAAATGACCACATACAAAATCAATGTGAACAGCAGCTAGGGCTATTCAAATGATAAAATCTATCCATACAAAAGGTACATTGGGCTATAGAATAAAGAACATAGCTGATAAAACTAGCTATAAATCACTGTAGCATGCGACCTATTTTAACAATAATGGAAACATCAAACATCATCTATCAGCCAACACAGAACAGAATACAGTCCACCATCAAGAGCTCAGCATCAATTATACCTCTGACTGTAGATATATCTTCCACAGCAGCAGTAGTTTGCTCTCATCAGTTCCTTTACAGTCGAAGCCATTCTCCTGCAGTTTATTCAGAATGTCAGCGAGCTCAGCTTTCTAAAAACGATCAAAACAAACTTCAGCAAATAGTTGAAGTTATCAAAGCGTACTCAATAGCAAATTCGCATAAAATTCATTCAGTACATTTCGACGTCTAAAACCATTAGTTTCAAAAACAAAGGCCACATGAATACCATGCAATTTGTAATTGTACAAACTGGAGTAACAACATTATGTTTCCTACACACACATACCAAATTCAATTCAGTTTGCATTTCACAAATTTTTGATAATAATGAACAATCATAAACCAGTAGCGTTAAACAATTTAAACTTGAATAATCTGAAGCGCAGTCTATACCTGCTAATTTTCTGTTTGCTCGAGTTTCCAAACAATAGTTTCCCAATGAAGACAGATCATTAAGCAGGACCAAACTCAGTTTGCCAGTTTGGTCAATGCATTTTTGAAAACTTGCTGAGTAGAGTATTACGACAATAGCCAATCAGCAAAGAGGCAAAAATCATGGGGTTACCAGTGCATACTTTGTATCTAAGGTGTAGTGAAAGACTCTCTGCCACAACTTTCGCGGGACAAATGGTTGAAACAGCTCTAAAAACAGATTATACAATGCCAGACCCTCTTTGGTCAGGGGGGGGGGCTAAATCAGCCATAGTTGGAAATCGTACAAAGTAAATACAAAATATATCAATTTCGTGTAAATCATAATTTGTCAACGGAATATCATTCATGACTCGTTTTTGTATTAATGGTTTCACTTTCACCTAAATGGCTCCTAGTTTTCACTTAAGAAGTTTGGCGAAACTTCCTACTTTTATCATTCTCAGATTTTTTTAAACCTGGCTTGCTTATAACAGAAATTCACAAATCTTAAAGAAGGTAATGACATGCTCTGTCACGGTATTCAGTGCAGTATTCAACCATGTTGTACTAAATCATAGACAAGGCTTCTCTGTATCTTGGCAACAAAGGCTCCTCTGAGCAACAACGGGTCAACTGTGAGCACTTTACACTTTTCGCTGTTCTTGATTGCATTGAAAAATATTGTTTTCCTTCACATAATTCCTTCTAAATTTGAAACATATAGCCAAACTCTACTACGCATGACCCAACAGCTTGACAGAGTTTGCTAGCAGAAGTTTATTTACAGACTACTTGTCTCCAAACTCTCCAAAACACCAGCAAATTCCGAGTTTGGTCATGTTTGCAAACAAAATTTTCATAGTTTGCTAATATAGATGTGGAAGTAAATTCCTCGGAAGATTGCTCAAAATAAGTCAACACTCTGTATTAAGAGACTTCCAGAGAGGGTGATTTACAAACAAAATACAAAAACCTCATTCTGTTAGTCTTCAACTCCAGACAGTGGCTTCCAAATTGAGGCATTCCTGCCATCTTTTGTCCACCATCATGACTGGCAGGCCAACTATCTACCACAGTTCAAAGTTACTAAAACCAATTGTAACATTACCATTTTCATCAACGGATACCAGAGAACCGAAACTTGACACATCTGTTATGACAAATTTTTATCATGTTTCTCCAGATCAGGTACACTATTATAATAACCTAATTTTCAATGAGAAATTCAATTTGAGAAGCCAAACAGCTTGAAAAATTGCTCTGAAGTCACGCTAATGTGGTAACTGATTAGCTCTACACAGAGGGGACGAGCATTCTTTATAAACCTATTTCTTAACAACCCTAGTTCTTCTACAAATCTATTGATACAGTTCAAGGAGCCATGAAATAGGCCAGGTTTCCAATAATACTAGTAAGTGTTCTCACGGCTCCTTTTGAACTGGAACCTGAAGTACAAGTGCCGTTAATTTATACAGCTACTACTATAAAATGGTTTTATACATGAAAAGCCCACAGCACTTGAATCTCACTTGTACTCCACAATTGCATAATCAGTATTGTTACATTCAGGTAAATGTAATAAAGAGCAGTTTATTTCAGCACATAAACATTCCAAAAGTGTTAAGCCTGTCAAACCGAAATTAACTTCTGATTTTAGCTTTTAGTTTTAATAGAAAGCCAGTTGACAAACAAAACCAATATGGTTATAAGTAGGCTGCTTTATTCTCTCGGGTAAAAAGTGAGGCGGGCTTTATGTAAGTTAATTATTCACAAAACCACCGTCAGACTACAAGACTGACAACAAGACCCCCGTGTAAGATTTGAGAGGCCATGTATGAAATTCTTAGTTTTGTTTCCTGCACTTAAATTTTAAGCAAAACTATCCCATTGTGAAATGAAGATAAACTTCATCTCTTGGGCTACAACATCATTGGACAACAGTTAAAACTTTCAACCATCTGATTCTCTGCCTGGGTCAAAAATTCGGTCTCCAGATTCAACTCAAGCATATGTCCTCAAGTTCAAACTCAAAATTAGAAACTTACTAGTAGGCGTTAGAGTTTATGGTGCCTTGATCAGTTGATAGAACCGGGCCAGCTGAGAGCCCAGCTGGCCTCAGCCCTCGTTCGAGCCCAACTTAAAGTATAATTTGCAAGATTCACATGAACACAGAATCAGAAACATTTATAGTGAGGAGGAACATAAAATATCAAAACTGGGGCCTGATTTGATTTGAAAGATTTACTGTTCAGGTATAGCTGTCCCTGAATTTGAGAACCAGTTTCATCCACTAAATAATGAGCCCGTTATTAAGTGATTGCGTGGTTCCCAAAACCTGGCTGGGACCGCTATATCCGACCAGCTGAGTGCAAATTAAATTTCGGGCACCCGGCCGATAGGTGTTCGGAGCTCAGAGTCATAAGCACCTTTGGTCAACCGCTCTTAAAACACTATAATAAATAATATATTATTATAGTAGGTCTAGATCTACATAAAAGCGAGCGACTGATGAAAGTGCCTGTGGCCTGTGTGGTTAGAGCCACCTGACAGTGACAGACTTATTTCATTCACTCGCTGTATTGCTTTTACAACACATACCTTGCTTCTTGGAGATTTAGCCATCATGTAGCCGAGTTTCCTTATTGATTAATCATCCTTTTTCACTTTGGTCATCGAACGAAGATAGCGATGAAGTCTGTTTCAAGACCATTTCCAATTGATAACGCTCGTTTCATTTCAACCCACTAATCGTCCGCCATTTTTAAACAACCTTTTTACTTCTAGATTATCCATATCGAAATCAGTTCAACATTTAATAACCAACTATGTACTTCTACCTTAAAACCGGGTATATTTTTGTAATTTAAAGAAAATAAAATGTTCAATTTTATTCGAAAATTTAGTTTGTTTTAATAAAGTAATTAAAGTTAAACAATTTAAGAAACGTACGGTTGGTAGGTAAAATTTGCGGATGAATTTTTTTTAGCGCCACGTTGCGGCATTTGCTAGAACTATGTTTTGTAAACACCACAAGTATCTTGACGTATTTCTGGAACTTTTATTAAAATGAAAAAATGTGCTCAAAAGTTCATGAAATAGTAAAGGGTATACACCGACCATGCCTGATAAAAAATGACTGGTAAGACATAAAATGTCCCTCTGAGTCAAGCAAATCACAAATTAATATAACAATTATCTGTTTTATATCACCTCTGCTGTATACCATCATCGTCCTTCTTCATAAATATGTCCCAAATTTGAATAAAGTAACCAAACATTTCATACCAAAACAAATTTGTAATTTTCGTTGACCACGGGACTTATAATTCACAGCCGCAAATGCGTAAAAATCTATATCCACTCAATGAGTAATATTGTTCCAGCAACTTTTTTCAAAATTGGTTGAGTAAGTCTTCAAAGCACGTCAGCTCTGGTAAACGATTCAAAACGAATTATTTTACAGCGTGAAACATTTTTGCGTCATTTCAATTTCTTTCCTTATTGGGACATGTTTGTCATGCCAAATAGTCCTGAAAATGTTTGTTCAACTCTTGAAAATATGAAATTAACTTGAAGTTTACAATTCCATTGTAACGAAATTTCTGGACAGACGGCCATCACGAATACTTTCAATGTTTTTTTTTTTATCAGAGGATCAAATTTAAATAAATAGGTAACGTGCAATGGATGAATTCAAGTATTACGTGAACTAAAATCATCCATCTCTTCATTATGTGCGCTGCGACCCAATGGTAACATTGGGGTGATTCGGAAAGTTGATACAGAAAATATGCTTAACTGCACTGTTGAGCATTTTTTCTTTTTTTGACAAATCCCAAAGATAAGCATTTTCTTTATTAACTGGCCACAAGAACAAACATGAACTGATGAAATAATAGCCAACACGTTGAAGCAGAAATATTTACCGAAACAATGGGTACTAAAACAATACAGTTCTGAAAACTGAACTGGACATTGCATGCGAAACCGTGTTTTAAAATTTTTGTTGTTTTTCGCCGCGCAAAGCTAGATTGTCTACAAAGAGAACAAACACCAGTTTAACTGAATTTTAAATAACTCCAAACATTCCTTCTACGCATACAATTGGTGTATTAATGTTTTGAAATTTACGCAATAAAGATCATTTTATTGAGAATTACACAACTAACTATTCCAAATGAAATTGCTCAATTATTTAAATGAACATAATGATGTACAAAAAACGTAAACGTATCTACAAAAATTCAGTATTCTGTGAACGCGCGCTTTATGCAATTGATATAGATTGAAATTCTGAATGATGACAAGGCGTAAAGTTATTCATAAGTTACCCCTAAATTTCATATAGATACGAAACAAATCACATTCTGTGGTTACAAACTTATATGACATTTAGAATCATTTAGAATCGGGTATCTTGTTGTATCTGTAGTGTTCATAGGGCCTTAGGAAGCGGGGGGGGACACGTGCCCCCCCCCCAAAAAAAAATTGCAGGCGTCAGGGTTAAACCGTGGTAATCTACGTAGGCGTGGGGCCGGGGACAGTCGAGAGCAGAAATACTGCAAAATACGGATAACAGAAAAAATTCATGAGAACATTTGACAACTCAGTATCAGTGTCCTTTGAGGGCCCTGGCCAGGACATTGTTGTTAGAGTCTCCGTTTTTTTTGCAGCCCAGGTCCTCTAAACGCACTTGAAACGTGCACTTAATCATTCATACATATATTTCGATGAATGGGGAAAATTTGTAAAGTAAAGCTTTTGTAGAGCGTATTAATTCACTGGACTTTTGAATTCAACATGACAAAGTTGCGAATGCAAAACTATATTTTTCCAGATGCCCCTCTCTGCTAAGGGATAACGAAGACAACTGTTGGTCTATTTTTTTCTCGAAATTGTATATCACTTGAGAAAATTGACGTTCTGACAGATATCATCAATTGTTGCGCATTTCCTGATTTCTGAAAATATAGATATTTTTTATATTTTTAGGGGACCAGCCCTTGAAGGAGGCCATTGATGACATTCAAGTGGCCATCCTTTTCGTGTCTTTTTTGACAAATTCACAAACAGCGGGTCAAAAGGAATTAAGTCATTAAATCAAGGTAAACGCATTGCTCATGAAATCGATTGTTATTTCTGATTTACATGTTTATGTATCTACGAAAATCGACTGATTGAGAGATTATTTTTGACAATTAGAAGCTAATCTTGTAAGAAATGACAATGTTTCACTGAACTTTATTGCAGGCTGACAGTGGGAAATTCGATCTATCATCAAATCCTCAAATAGCAAAGTACACTAAACTATTTTTGTCTATCTGAAATAAGTTTCAAGGATATTGAGGAAGGTCGGACAGCTCTACAAAGTGTCCCAAACTGTTCTCACAACTGAAATGACAATAAATTGTTTATTGACTTAGGAACTAGATTAGTGGTTTAAATTCACAAACCGTAGATCGAAAAAGAAGTTTAAGCCCTTGAATAAATAAAATTAAACTCATTGCACATTAACTTGGAAAGGTTGTCTTTGTCCTTCCTTGGTGTTTTTAGTTTCCAGTAGTGTTGCACAATAAATTTTCGTTTTTCAAAACTGAATCGTTTGCTTCCCATTCCCGGGCATACTAAACAGATGAAGCACGCCATGACTGACGCACCCACGTTAAAAATGAAATGTAACCATGCAGTTGGCCCGCCCAGTATCCCAGTGATTAATGGGAACTGAATTTTGAACTCCAGGCGTTGAATAGTGTGCATGCCCACCCTAAAATTCTCCCAGATGCCATTTGGTAGTTCGAGGTGCGAATTGCTGACTAGCATAGGCGCGCACCCAGAGGGGCTCGGGAGGCGAATGCACTATGCATAAGCCTTGAACAAACCCCGTTTAGCGTTTTTTTCTAGTAACAAGGGCCACAAACCCAAAAATGTGAGACCCTAGCATCCCTTCATTTTAGGCTGTGTGTGCGCATGTGGCGAAATTCTGGTTATTCCTGTGCCCTCCCCCCAACTCAAAATCCTGGATCCGCCCCTGCTGGTGGTTGCATCCTCCGTCTTGTCCCCCACCTATAGCGGACATGGGCAGTTCGGTACACACCGGTATTTGGTGACATCCGTGGTGGCGAAAGGATGAGGGGAGGGGTAGTTTGGCGAATTCGAATTGGTTTGTGCACCCCCTCCCCCAATAATACAGTAATTTTTGCCTTCGCACTACTGGCCTGTTTAAAAGGCAAGCCCGCCACTGTTGAATCATGGAATAGGCCCTACCATATGGGTTAAATGGCACTTATCTAATAATAGGACCTAGGCTGCCTCAGCCTTTCGGATAAGCTGGGATTGTTATATATGACGGAACATAGGCGTAAGAAGCTAGGGGAAGTGCCCAATGGGCGAACGCACCCTGAACCAAAATGTTTGAGGGGGGAGGGACAGAGATAGCTTTTGGCTCCCCCCCCCAGTATTCCGGGTGTTGATAAGTATCTATTAATCAATTGAAAATTCAACAGAGACTCCTCGCCACCGCCCACCCCCACCCCCCAACCATGAAATGTTTCCTACACCAATGCAGAACGTCAAATACTCAAAGCACATTTTTACAACTTTGCACCGAGGCTATGACCGCTACTGCCGGGGTATAAAAAAGAAAATTGGTCTGTAGGCCACCAGATCAATTCCTATTTTTGAGATGCAGTTTGCATATTCTTCAAGAAGTTGAACATGCACTTTTTGCGTTTCGATGCATCGTCAAAGTTTTGGAGTGAATTTGACCTGAGGGATTATTTCTGAAATCAACAGTTAAAGGCCTACAATATTTTTCCGCTTCCGGTTTCAAAGTTGTGCTGGCATTGTCATTTGCATTGTAAAAAATACGAATGTGTAGGCACTTTCACAATGAAATTGCTAGTCTGGGGTTAACTTAAGAGTTTTTCCTCCTTGTTCAACAACTACCTAGTTCCTGTTAATCTTTCTACATCAATTGTTTTCAGTTTTAAGTCTATTATTTCTTCAAACATTATCAATCCAACAACTGAAACGAGATTCTAACGTTAAAGTAACAACTTAAGGTATTTATGTTCTTGAGAAATGCGTTTTCAGATTACTGGTGGTGTTTTATATATACTTTAAAGAAAGTCATGTTATCCAGAATATCAAATAATTCCATGTTTTCAACGCAAACAAACACAATACATTTCAAAAAACCCGCCATTTTGGAATAGCAGTCGACACATCTTTCATGTGCTTTCTTTTAGGTCGGCGATTGTATTCAACAGCTATAAATTCATGAGTGGGACTGGTAAATTCTCACTCTTCATTTGACAAATTAGCTAAGTCTATATTTCTATTGTTTCGAAATGGCCGATACAGCAACTGCATCCGTTTCGACTGCGGCGAAAAAGAACACTAAGAAGGCATCCAAACCAAAGTCAGCGCCTACTCATCCGAAATACGCGGAGATGATAGTTGGTGCAGTCGCCGCACTCAAAGAACGTGGTGGTTCCTCGCGTCAAGCCATTCTAAAATACATTATGGATCATTACAACGTTGGCAAAGATGAAAGTGCTGTTAACACTCATTTGAAGATGGCGCTGAAAAGGGGCGTCACTAGCGGCCTGCTGAAGCAATCCAAAGGTACTGGCGCAAGTGGATCGTTCAAAGCTGGGGAAAAGTCAGCCGCTAAGCCAAAAAAGCCAGCAAAGAAGTCTACCAAAAAATCACCAAAAAAGCTGGTCAAGAAGACTAAGTCCCCAGCAAAGAAAGCAAAGACCACTACCAAAAAGAAGGCAACGACAAAGAAATCTTCCACAAGTTCAAAATCCAAGAAATCTACTTCGAAAAGCAAGAAGCCAAAGACCACCAAGGCTAAAGTTGCGAAACCAAAAAAAGCCAAGTCTCCTGTCAAAAAATCTAAACCTGTTAAGGCTAAAAAGTGAAAAGTGGGAATTTCCGACTGTGAAAAGATTGCGTGCGAATGTTTCGTTTTTAGTAGGCCTACTAAGTGACATTGATATGTGGACAGTTCATCTGTAAATACCCATTTGTCATGTTTTTATACTTCACTGCTTATTGTATCCTTGATTTTATTTTAATCCTTGAAATTTTTACGTCAATAATTTGATGGTCGTGAACTTTGTAGATCATTTTGCTTAAAATGCCATTAAATTATGTAAACGCAATAATTGTTTTCTTTCTCTTACGAATGTGCAGTTGTCTCGCATAACGCGCCTTGTACCTTTCCGAAGCAATTGCTTTACGTTATAACTTACTCTTAGTAGCATTTTGAAGAAGTCCACACAGCATACCCGCACCCAGCCTATAAAATGGGGGGCTCGAATTTTTGAGAATGTGGACCTTTTAGTAAGATTCACGGAAAACGTTCGAGCTATGAATTGTATATTCGCCGAATTTTGGTAGTTCCTGCCTTTTTAGTTATGTCTCGTTTTCTACTTTTGCGGAGTTTTTGTTTCTGAGGCGGACCTGTTTGCCCACTTTCTCTCGAGCTCCCTTGGGTGCGCGCATGTTAAATGTACAATTTTTGTGTTTGTAACACGTACAGTACAATAAAAGGGTAATGTTTTATTAAATAAATCTTTAAAGCATTTAATGCATGCGAATATTTTTATTTGCGTAAACTTAATTACACCCTTGACCTGAAAATGGATTACAAAAGTAATTGCAACTTTTGAGAAACGGGTGGACGCCTATGCGACATAACATATTTTAAGGAAGACCGGGCCTTTCCCTGAAATTATCAAAGAAAAGAAGTTACAAGGGCTAACGTGAAAAATAGGCCAACCCAACTTTTGGTCGCGAAGATCGCATAGATTCGCAGAGCATGACAATTACATTGCAACCCTCCAGAAGCCTCACAACAAGTCTTACCATTTTTTAAGAAGATATACATGAATTCCTATTTATCGTTTAAATTTCGACATTCGTGTTAGCCCTGTTTACAAGGCATCAAAAACGAAAATCGAATTGGGTCGTTTACTGGCATAAACCGGTCACGTATTCCTTACCGTCATAGGTGGCGCATGGCTACATACCGGTAGGTCATTTTCGCCAACACCAATAAACTCTGAAACGTTTTTGTGAGCGCTGGTTGTTTCCATGATCTTGATGGCAACGCAAATAAAATCCTATCACGGTAAAGAATATTATAAAACCGATTTTATGAAGTTTGTATCTTTATTCGATTCTAGTTTTCAGCCAGCTAAACAGGGCAATATGCAACGCCTTCCACTTTATCACAGATTAATCACACCGCTATACCACGTTTTAAAACGTACTTGTCTGGTATTACCCAAATGATTTACATATAGGTGCACACGTCCAATTCCACGTATAGGTGCAACTTTACTTACAGTGGTATGGGTCTACTAATAACGTGCATACAGTAGTGCAAAATCTTTTTTAACTCTCTCAGGCATCACAAACATTTCACATGCCCAAGCCACCTTGAAAGATGAAGTTAACCAAATAACAACTTCACAGTCTCAATAATAAACGAGATGAGCCTTGATTTTTTCAAAATGCATCCCAATTGTATTTAAACACACATGGTGAATACTGTAAAAACAAAAAGATGCGTTTTACTTAAAAATGACAATACCTTGATTCTGTCGTTTTATAAATGTCACAACATTTGTTTCAAGAGTATAAGACTGTACACAAAAATATCTTTAATACCATTCAGCAGAAATGACATAAAACATAGTACAAGTGTAAAACTTAAGAACTGGAAAGACCATTTAACTGAAACAAAGAGTTTCATCATCAGCAGAAAACTCACACAGTAGATTTAAAGCAAAATACCATTAACACAAAATAACTGCAGTGACTGAGGAACCAAAAAGTGCTAGAGAAAAATGAATTTGTTTACTTCTTTACATACTAGACCATCACAAGTCATACCAAGAAGTCTAAAATATGAAACTTGGCTTTTTAACAGGAACAAGAGAAGCCTAATATAGCTAGAAATTGATAATCAATGGGCATTAGCATATTTACTTAAACGAACATACAAACAACATAGATATGATAAAACCTCACCAATTTAGGACACAATATAGCAGACAGCTGAAATTTATTTTCTCATTTTAGCACAAAATTATGCTTTCAGTGTTCAAGTTTCGATGTGATATCTACTATCACACAAAATTTTGAAAATTTTTGGGTACCCGGTACTCACAAATGTATAAGAAGACCTTGCAAAACTGATATGAGGAATTTTGGCAATTATTTTAGTCCAAAATTGGTGAGATTTTACCAGACAAACATGAGCACTAAAATACAAACATGACAAAACTTGATTCTTGAAAAAAATTGTAAAGAGCAAACGGAAGTAATAATGAGCAAATAATCAAGACTGTTGCACAAACTTGTGATACATTGTTATTTATGTATACCATTATTCCTTTACTTTGTTTATCATTGGTGAGCAAAGTGTAGTACAAGAGCCACATCCAATGCTTTTTACTATCTCCACAAAAGGAGAGTTAATTTTGGGTTGTGACTTTGACCTAATAGTATCCACGCCAGGGAATAAATGTATTCATTCTTTGATATGTCTGTCACTAAAAATTGACAGTATGAATTTCACAGCAGTAATTGCAAATAAAGCAACAGCCCAGTGTACGGTTGCACAAAGGTGGGAGACAAAACAATGAAACATCATCAGTGATGGATCTAGGTTGTTGTAACGGAGAACAACCAGGATTTTTCTTGGAAAATGTCTGTGTAAGCCTGAAAACTGCATGCTAGTTGATTTTTTTCGGAGGTGTCCCCAGGCATTACCTATGATACAGCATGTCACATTACTATAAATGCTACTAATGTTCCACACCAAGATCAATAATATATAACATGAAAGTTTCATATATGCCAGCCCTGATTCTTCAACTTTAATTTGCTACTAATCAGACAAAATAACCACTTAAGTACAACAAAATGCTGAATCTCATAAAATTCTCTATTCAGTAATTGTACAAACTCTGGTTTTGCATTAGACAAGCAAACTCGAAATATTGTGGAAAATTTAACAGTTAAAAAGGAAACGAAGCTCCACAAGTGCCATAACATGGCTAATGCTCCCTTTAATAATCAAAGTAGTTATAATCCCGCGTTCTGTCCAAGAAGCAAATTTTTGATTTAGAGAAATTAACGTTTAAAAACTAGTCAAGTGGGAAGTGCACTGTCATTTTTTCATTCCTTGAGACCATTCTTGGCAAACAAAATGGCAGGATATGAAAGGACAACTTACTGAGCCTGTGCTCATGGAACAACAAAATATCAGATCCTTTGACGCTTGAAATCATGTTAAGTTTGGCTACGGAAAAATATGAGAAAAATTTCATAACGGTATGTGGTCCTGTCCAAATCTAAATTTGTTTCTTGTGATGGAAGGGGGGCTTATAGTTGATTTGAAATAAAATATAATAATGCTGTTACCCTTGTCATTGCTTAACAGTTCAGTGCAATTTTGAAAAAGTCTTTACAAAAATCTGCTTGGTCAGTGAGCATGATTAATTTTTTAGGAGAATTGCAAGGCAACTGTGGGGAACGACTGGCCACATGGAGTCACAGTATAAATTTATATCCACATCCACAATAAGGATTTGTATTAGTTGAATGTGCAATGTACAGGTACTAATGGTACATCTGAAGAAATGTGACAAAACCAGCTCTAGGTGAAATCACAAAAAGTTTTGCGTCCCTCAAACCTCCACGCAGTGCAATCTCTGGTACACAGTTTGGGGTGGAACCTTTTCTTTTCTTTTTCAATACGGCAAGTCAGCATTTCTAATTACACAATGATAAAACCAAGGACCAAACCGAGTTCATTGATTGCTTAAATGCATTCTTCACTGAGTACTCGATTTATTCCAGTTTGACCCAATTAGTGCTGCATTGGAGTTTAACTTGCAAGACACTGCTTATGGCCACATCAACCAACAGAGACTCAAAGGGTCTGTATCAATGGCTCTATACATTGAAATTCATGACTTTTATTTTATTATCACTGGATGCTGTGGCAATCCTCATCTCGTCAAAAGCAATGCAGTTGACTGGCTCCCCCTTGTGGCAAACAAACGTCTGTATGCTGTTTTTTACTCTGCAATGAAATAGGAAATAAAATGTACAAGTTTTGCTATTAATGAAGTAAATATTACATGTAACCTTGAAAATGTCAAAGTTTGGATAACTTCAAAACATCTCTTTTCATAAATGGCTAATCAGCTGCACTGTTCTCCAAAGTGCTGCTAAAATTGCTTTTAAAATGTCCCACTTTTGTGCAAGATAATATTAAAGACTTTAGTCTGGTACTTTTGTACTTTTTGAAAACAAATTACCCACTACATAAATCAACATGAAACAATAGGTTAGAAAAGTGTAACCCCCTTTTTGAGATGTAATTTTGAACTAATATATCAGAAGAAAGTTAATGTGACTGACACCAATATTTTATATGTATATTTCTCTTAATTTTATTAAAAGTAGATGGTCACGTGACCCAATCAATGGTAGATTCATATAATATTGAGAATCAGGCTTTCTGCTTTCAGAATGTGTATACTTTTACTGTGCTAAATACACTAGTTTTGTAGATTTTTGGCAGAAACATAGATATGATTACACAAAACCTTAAGCATAGTTTATAGCTATCGATCAGAATATGATCAATGCCAAATGTTCTGTACATAGTTCATTTTTTAAAACTTAAAAGTCGACAAGAGTATTTCTCTAATCCTAAAGATTCCTGGCAATTCTCAAATTCCACGTTATATTTAATCTCAAAATACCATTTTATGGTGATACAACATTATAACAATGTTTGTGTCTAACCTGAGGTATACTTACTCTTGCACATTCCAATACTTCACAGTCCCATCCTGTCCAGCACTGACCATTTGACCTTCACATTTGGCTGGGTCAGTGATTTTGAGTTGAATGGCCTCAATCCTTAAAGAAAAAAACCATGGATGAAGAGCAAAAACAAAATATTAACTTTGTGATCACTAAATGAAAAGAAATACACTATGTCAAAGCCGCAGTGGCTTTGTCATAATTATTTAACTGTACTGCAAAACTGGTCCTCAACAGACCCAGAATAAATTGGCAGTACAACTTTTTGTTTATTTTCTAGTCATGAATTAACACTCTCCCAGTATTTATCTGTAATAACATGTGTATGTAGCTACACTGCAACAAAGAGTCAACCGATGTCAGAGTGCAAGGCGAAAAATTTTTGATCTGAGCTGGTTAGTTCTTTTATATGGGAGACTTTCAGCATGTGGGGGTCTCCAGTTATCTTCTCTGTTACGATTGTAACTGCAATATGAGGTAAACATAAGTTGCACGCTGTACAGTCAAATGCATTTTTCAACAGTTAAACAGTTCAATTACCTTTTCTGGTGTTCATTATATGTGTTCAACAGCTTGGCTCCATCGATCTTATACAGAGCAATAGTTTGACCGTATGTACAAGCAAAGTAGCCTTTGCTGCAGCTCAGTGAAACTATAGACGTGCTGGGACTGGCCCAGATCACCTTCATACAATGCCCTGTCTCTCCCTCCCACAGACGAACTGACTGAAAAACGCAATCATAGTATGCATAGACCACATTCTTGCAAATGGTCAAGTGTTACTTATAATGCACACAGATGTAAACTCTAGGTTCCGATTTCATGAGTTGGTTAACTTTTACACCCAATTACAACCTATAGGTCAACACAAAACATGTATGTAATTGCAGAAAGTGAACTTATGCAACAAAAAAATAAAACGTAATCCCAAACACAATTGTAAGTAACTTAAAAAAAGACAGAATGTGATTTGTTTTTATCTGCAAACCATTAATTTAAATCCTTATCTTGTAAACAGACAATTTTTACTTTGTTCTCTCACATACAGAACAAAATTGAGCTAGTACCTAGTGCCTAAAGCAGACTTCATCACAATGTAGGGTTTCTGAATGCTGAAAAACACTATTGAAAAAGCAAAATCATGTCTCAAAATACAGCAGTCATGGTTACATGAATAAGGCTACTTGCTAATGATTGTGCCTCAGATGCAGCCTACTTACTCTGTCTGCAGAGCCTGTCAAAATAGTTTGACCATTCTCTGTAATGTCAACAGCAAACACAGCAGCAGAGTGACCGATCAAGGTAAACAATAGCAGACACCTGTTGATGTCCCAGATTTTAGCCTACAATTACAAAAATGTTATTATCTAATCACATATCATTGACCAAAGGCACGATAAAACTGAGGGGAAAATCTGCACAGCTATTTATTTTCCATAAGAAAATCCAACACAACAGAAAATCCTTAACAGAGTGTTTGTGACAACAGGTGTGACCTAAATTTGTGTGAAAAATACCCACAATAGCAGATCATGCAAAGAAAAACCTAAGGTGGTAGCTCAGATATTCCACAGCAAGTTAGTCGAGTACATTGGCTTGCAGATATAGCTGTCAGAATAGGTTAGAAGCAGCCTTGCCTCAACCTATGGGTGTTGTTTTCAGCATATTGGGAATGATACCCATGGGGTGAAGATATTGCTTATAACACTTTAAAAACGTGATGAACGAGCAGCGCACAGGGGTGCATCACATGCTAGCTCTGTTCCCCTGGCGCCTCCCATAGTTTGGCATATTAACTATTGGCTTGAACATGAGTGGGTTGTAATTTTTTGTGACCTTTTGTGGTAATTGTTAGCTTTGACTCTTTTTATTTTTAAAGATAAGACATAACCAGTCTTTAAATAAAACCATCTTTTTATGCATCATTGTAATGGCTCTAGGTTATCACCTGATAGTCGGATGACCGATTATTAAACTTGAACAAGCATCCATTAAAGTAATAAACAAATATAACTGTCACATATTCTGCAAATTTTGATTTATAGCTATATTAACGAATGTAGGTGACATCTGCTTACAGTTTTATCCTGAGATCCTGACACCAAAATATTGCTGCGTCTGGTTATAGTCCAGACTGGACCATCGTGACCGAATAATGTACGAGCAGTAGACCAGGTTCTCAGGTTCCACACCTGAAAAATAAAAAAACATGGAAAAGAAATATTACACAAGGCTTACCACTGAGGGCAACACTTTTATTCCAAGGACCACTGAATAATTGTGTCAAACGCAACTATATATTCAAGCACATGCACAAACGCAAAAACTAACAAAAATTTATATTGCAAAACATGTCATGGCAATACTAAACATTTCAGATAATCTTCAGTATATCCCAACGAAACTTATTTTCAGGATTTTCTTCTTTAAATGCCTGTTACTGTTCACCTGAAAATTGTTTGATCCTACACAGACAAATGATTAAATAAACAGCAGCCAGAAGGGAAAGAGAATGCTAACATATAATTAATCTATGCACAAATATTCTGTTAGGCACGGTTTTAAAGACTGCAAACAGATTACAGAATGTAAGAACAAAACGCAAAACGGAACAGTTTACACACCTCAATGACAAGAGATACACAGGAAGAGCGGGTAAGGAGAGGGAGTGTCACAGAGTTGAGAAAGAGTTCTGAAGAAGAAAAGAAGAGAAACACGAGACAGATGAGCCCAAATGAATTTATGACAGAAAGTCCTTAATTTATGACACTGAAAATTATTACACATACTATTTTAAAGATTGCAAGCTATGTGCATAACAAATTTAGTCAGAATCTTAGGACATTAAGAAATGTTCATGAACACTGTCTAAAAGTATGGAAATTCTTTCAAACAATAATTGAAAAATTGTGAAAAATTGACTTTTGACATAATTGTCTCACATTAACAAAACCACCATAAATGAATTTGTAACAGTCATAAACACTGCGAAAGTGGGAGGTCATTAAAGTGCAGAAAAGGAATATTAAATACTAATTCTATTTTTTTTGTAAAATAACACATGAAAAATCGGGTTAGGTAAGAATACAAATTTTCAGAAAAACCACGCATATGACAAAATCAATTCACCCTCTACTGATTGATTCAATTAATTACTTATCAAAAACAAAATTTTGTAATACAATTCTCAGTTTACAAGAGCACATCAGTGCCTCCAGCTGACTCCATTAATACATACCTTGATGGTACCATCGTACGATCCACTGACAAGTAAACTGTTTGTGAAAAACTGCAAACACCAGACGCCCTTCAAATGACCTTTGAGCGTGTTGAGCAGTCGGCCATTTCTGATGTCCCAGATGCGTATTGTTTTATCCATACTTCCGCTAGCTAAATGTTTCCCGTCTATTGTGACGCACAATACTCTGCAATGGTGTGGGCGAAAATTAAATTAACTATCCATCCATTGTAGTGACAGGAATTCCATGAGCAAATACAAAACTCTACGAAAACAATACCAGCATGGTGACCATACCCAGCCACTTGGGCATACACGTCACATATCCACTTCTGTAACACAGTCAGGTAATGCAAGTTTTAGTGGTATATAGCAAGATATTTGAAGATCAGTCTTTATACCTGAAGGAATCAAAGACCAGCAGAAACCAAAATGTCGTTTTCATAGACACTCACGTTTACACAAATTTCTCAAGCTCAAAATAACTCCCATCAATACACCAGTGATAATAGTAACCGACAAATTTATAAATGACATATGTTTACTTCATTTCGTTTGTCCCAATAATTTTAAAATGGGTTTTTAATAAAAATAATATGACTGTAAAGATGATAATTACTTGTGAGAGTGTCCTTGAAAGTTGACAATCTTGTATTGGCCTGTATTCCAGTTCTTTTTGAGGTGAAGATTTTCTTTGTAAATTCTTTTCCAGTTGGGTTTTCCTACTGAAGGAGCTTTTATATCTAAAAAATAGAATAAAAATGTGAGTCAAAACAAAACACAAAACAATAAGTGAACAACAGCAAATAGCTGAAGAGCAATACAAAACAAAATTCGGTAAAAAATTCAAGCACTTACTTGGGTTTAGCTTAAGACAGTGTTGCCTCCACAGAGTACCATTGTATGACAGTTTCTTCCAAGATTTGCACACCCTGGCTGCAGTTAACAACTCTATGGGTGTCAGGTAACTGAGGACCTCTAAGGACAGGGTCAGTGGCAGGCCAGTTAAAAAGTCCTTGTAATTTTTCACCTGAAGAAGTTTATAAGTTGTAAAGATATTTGAATGGAGGCAATATTTCAAAAAAGAAACAAAGTTATTGACAAAATTAATGATAAAATAACGATATGTCATTTAAACACCAGACATATTGTAAACATGTTTTATATATATATACTTAACAATTTCTAACAAGTCTTCAGTTTCTGGCATTCTGATGTCACATCTGGTGATCACAGGCCATGCAAATACAACAACTACAGTTTATTATTTTTCTGATACAGCTCGTTTGGCAATTTCACAAAGATATCAAGTTACACCCACAACTAATTGTAATTGGCCAAACCAGGTATAACGAGTAAGATATCATTCAGCAAACTTACCACTAAAAATGTTGCAATAAAGTAGTATTGTCTGGCATCTAGTTTCAACACCAGCTTGTGAAGGAACTCATTTCGTTGAACATCTGAAAGTGAACAATGTTATATACTAAGTCCTCAGAAATAGAGAAATTAAAAATAAAAATGCAATTGAACGATAGCAAAACATAACCAGAAAAATGGAAAACTTTGAAATACAGAACTATGGCTTCTCCTCAATAAAAATATAAACATGGTATTAATTAGTGCGCCAGGTTTTAGAGTCGTAATCACCCTTTCTTCTAATCACAGAAATAATTACATTTACACATGTCAATATTATTTTTACAGAAAGAGCATAATGTAATTATCACAATGCAACACTAGTTCCATCATTTATCTTGTTAAACAGACAAAACTAAGCTTTTCAAACATGGCTCAACATTCTCAGAAATTTCAAAAATGGCTCTTTCCAAAAATGGCATGGAATTTTCAAACATGGTGTAACACCATATTTAAATATGACTTTGGTAACTATTTCGGGGAAAACAAATGTGACCATAGAGTAATTTCATATAATTGCAAAATAGACTGACAATATGTCATCAATTTCACCTAGTTCATATTTGATTTAAATTCAGCTAGTTTTTTGTTTTAAGGTGAAAATCCTGAACAACAAGCAGTGAAAGTAGGTAAAAGGCAGACAACAGTTGAAGAAAAGTTGATGAGAATGTGCACATGATGCTGATTTCATCATATAACTTGAAGGCATCAAAAAATGAAATCGAATTGCTAATAAATTGTCATTTTTCCATGAAGAGAGCTTTGCCAATTTCTTTAAAACTAGGGCACCCTCTTGACCTGCAAAGAAGGTGTTGACGCATCAACAACTTCGGCCATCAGGAAGAAAGGGATATACAAACCTACACAAAAACGTTTTGCAAAATGGTTGTCTCAAGTTTTCATAATGTAAGACATGCTACTGCAGTAAAAACATTCACTAAATTCATTACAACAAAACAGACAAGCAAAAGACAGAGGCAGCTGTGATGTATTTAAACAAATTTTACTAACCATTCCAGCACTTAGTAAACCAATGCAAAAGTAGTTGAGCATTCTTTGGCAAGTTTGGTGGCTGAATAACTGGAGACATTGACCGACTTCGACCCCATGACAAGTGACCCCTTCTGCTGGAATTAGACTTAACTCTCTCAGCACTTGCCGGCTTTGCTTCTTCTGATGGATGTGTCTGCATGTGCCGGCGAACAGGCATTTCTATAAATCTAAAGCCAAAGAAATTATAAATTACAAGATGGATCATTACAAGATAGCAGCATAGAGCATTTCATGGTCCACTTTGTCTCATGTTTGCAAAGTATTCTGAAGGCTGAGCTAAATTGATTACTGTAAATAAATTAATAAAAAATTCCTAAACTTTAATTCAACTTAGAATGAGAAATGTCTGCAAACCATTTCTCATAAGAAAATGCAAAAATAACATCAAGGAACACCAGGAAATTAAACCAAAGTTGTCTTGATTACAATTTAACAAGCAAAAACATTGACTGACAGATGAAGCATGTCTCTGACAAAAGTCACAGGGTAACTACATCTGAATGGATTACATCATGACTATCCATCTTCAAAGAGTGTGCGGTAATTAGTGATGTGACCAGAAAATGTGGCAACAAAATGGTAAGCTTTGTTACAAAAACAAAAAACTTGGCTACTTTACTGCCCGTGACATTTTACTTACCTATCTAAAGCTGGAGCTGAAGCAACTAAGCCCCAGTTGAAGTTTTCTTTGGATTTCACATGTGATTTACTTTTAGAGATCAGTCCATTAGATATGTTTGGTAAACTGGAATGTTTCAAGCGTGCGCTGGAGCTAAAACAAATGTAAGCTCGCTTTGTTAATGTGAATGACTAAATCTTAAATGTTAATCTGAAACAATACAGCAGTGTTATGTTAAGTAAGTTCATAAATGTAATAATCAATAATTGTGGATAATTTAATTAGTATCACAATTATTTTCATTTTTACTATGCATCATTTGACATTCTGTACCCAGTCAAATAAAATTCAAATGCCAAAATAACAAAAAATAATTAGAAACCAGGACAGGTTTATATAGCATTTAAAATTACTGAGAGCTGTGTAATATATTACCAGGGCTTGGTCAGTCATAATCCTCAACTCACTGGGAGCACACAATGGGCGCAACCATTTTTGGAAACCCCGATGAACAATAGCACAAAACTTTTAAACAAATTTCAAGTACTAAAATGCCACGTGGTCACTGAATAGGAATAGAAATGTGCAAATACAATGTGATGTGACTGTTCATTTCTATTCCTATTTCTGGGTCCAAGTAGTGTCAAAATAGTGCCAGACATACATTCACTAAACGTCTCTATAATAATACTGAATGCAAAATTTTTCTCATTTATGTGTGCCTCTGAATATACAAAACAGCCTGTGCTTTGTGTTCATGTTATTCCGTAATGACAAAAATAAGAAATTATAGAAGTGATCTTCACACTATATGTACTATCTGGAAACTAAAGTATGTTAACCCACATTTACATGGGCCATTTCTAATTATCTTACACCACAAGGTTAATTTTCACAGTACAATTTTAATTATAAAAATTTGAAGCAATATGTCAAATGGTTAATGCAAGGAATAGTTAGACTGCATAAGGACATTAATAAATAGAATTTCAACAAGAAACATTTAGTTGTTAATGCTGCAATTATGATTAAAATTTTAAAATAAGATTTTATCTCCACCCACCTAGCTGAGCTTGATGGTGTTTCCACTCTACATTCCTCTTTCACCTGTCTTGAATTTCTCAGATAGGCACTGTCCACTCTGAAGTAATTGTCCATACGATTCTTCACCGTTCGTTCCTATGGAGAAGTTATCCAAATGTGTCCACTTTGCTGCTAAATTTTCAAAATGGCATACAACGGAGGTTCGTGTAACCACAATAGGGGCTTACAATTTTGTTCGAGTATGCACCTTGAAATCCTTTCGATTACAAGCTCAGTGTGAAATATTAGAATAATTGTGCATTCATATTATATATTGCCCTTGGAAGTTCACAAGTTTCTGATACGTGTTAATCGCTGAAAGCAATTAAAAATGAAAAAGTGACAAGGAATTTTGAGTGAGACTGTATCTCATTCAATGCCATGAGGAGTATGTCATTATATAACACTATGTTAAAAATAACAATGACAAAGTGTAACATGAATGACAATATAACATCATTATTTACTGGGCTAGCATAATGGCTAACATAATGAATGAATCATCCAAGATTTTAAATAAAATTACAAGTATATTTTGGATAAATGAACCTTATGTTCAATAATTTCAAATCAAATGATTTGCAAAGCCTTTCATTCAGTACACAAGGCCGCACGGCAAAAAATATTACTCATAATATTGTTTACAGGATAGCACTTATAAAAGTAACTCCTAACAACGTATCATACTCCTGATCTCATCACATTTATTATTTTCTTCCTTACCACATTTCCATTGTAAATATTTCATTAAATTTGGTATCATTCCACTTGTAATTAATATGTAATTTAATTGCAGGAGTCCGTAACACAGTCAATAAACCAACAGAAAATCATAAAAAGCTTGAACAAAACTAAAACCTGTAAATTTTCAAAATCCCATACAGCTGATCAACATGTAGATTAAAATAATTACCTTCACTTTACGGCTAAGATGTGTACTAACAGGCTGAAAGTTTATGGTGGGGAATTGACTCTGTGCCTGGTACATAAAGTCTCTGTGTAGGACAGGCTGCATGACGGTCCATAGTAACTGGAACTGGTTGTAGTTACTGGAGTTGAGGAGCTCCTCTAGCACATCACACCTCTGGAACAGTCAAACAGTAAAAATAAATAGCAAAATAATAATGCTACTAACAATAACAATAAAACTAACACCACTAAGATAACAACTAACAATAACAATAATAACAACAAAATCAAAATCACTAATATAACAACTAACAATAACAACCAAACTAACACAAGTCAATGAGTTTGATTTCTGGGGAGAAAATTTTTGTACATAGCATGGCTCAAAATATGAGTAGAAAAAAGTAAAATATGAGTAGGAAATTGACACCTCACACATATTAAGCAGACATTTGGTGGTGTTTTTTTGTATTGTTTTTTTTTGGTCGTCACTTTTTACTCTTGAGCCTACTATCAAGTTTTACATCAAGGAACAGGAAATTTTCTTTGAATAATTAATTAGTGTTAGCTAATGATGAAAGCACAGAACAAAGACCAGTGAGCCATCAATTATACCATACAAATATACAGCGAGTGCTAATCAATTAACAAGTATACGTTTACAGAATTCTTGTATCCCAAAAATAATTGCCACAAATTCTCTTGAGACACTTTTCCCACTTTCACAGTTGTCTTATCTATCTAGTTACAAACAGTATAAACGGCTCCTTCACCAAATTTCTGACTACTCACTGCTTCATGACTTGTGGTTAGGACTCTAGCTGACCTTAATCACATATGCTTGTATTTATTATACCTCAAGTAAAAAAATTGGTTTAAAGTAATTATATAAATAATAAAGCAATAAAACTGAAATATTATATTTTCTGATTTATCAAAGGTTACTGCATTCCTCCTTTCTATTCCTTTAAATTTCATTGTCATTAGTGGGCAAGAAAAATATATATGCCTCCCGTGTCCATGAAAAGTATCAAAACAAGTCTGACAAATGTATTCATGGGAGACTTATAGTCATGATTCACTTCTCGTACAGAAAAATACTGATTGGGATGGATATTTCTCATGAAAAACAAATTTTCATGCTGATAAGGAATCAGATAGTTTTATCAGAATATCCTTCTATTGGCTGGGGCTACACTGCAGTTTGCTGGCTATGAACAAAGGCCACTATGTTTTGGCAAAGCTAATTAATGAAACACATGCTTAGACATTCTACTTGCATGTATATATCCTGAGAACTCAGTAACGATGTCGATTATGATGTTGATCTCTAATGAGGGGAGGTAGTAGACAACGCCTACAACATTAGTGTGCTACAATATTTTCTATCAACTATGTATGCATTTCAGCCCCATTTATTTTAAACGACCGGAATTTGGCTTCCAAAAAGAAGTTTTCACCTAGTAAAAAATACAAGAGCTTACTTAGCTCAGTGGCCATTTCTGGTTCTAAGCATACCCTCAATGATACATATTTAACAGAATTAAAATGAATTTAAAAAAGAAATTACAAACTCCACTTTTTGGTCTTGTTAAACTGTTTTAACAGGCAGGTTGAGCACTTATATGTTTAGAAAGTGTCCCACGAGTTCGGAAAGGGGAATAGATTTGTAAAATACCTCAAAATGGCAGCTAGCAAGAGAAGCAAAAGTGAAACATAAATTGATGGATATGTTCAAATTACATTCACTAAATTGTTTTGAGGGAATGTCTTAATTATAACTCACGGCGTATACATCCAGGCTTCATTAGATATTATTTGCTGTATTTTTAAACTCTTCTAAATAAATGTAGTCAGCCAACTAGCTGCATCAATATTAACATCAAAATACAGCTAAAAACATAGTGTTAAAATCACATAGACCTAAAAATTTCACATAGTCCGGGTAACTCCGCTGGGCAAGGAACATGCCACAAAATCTGGGAGTCAAATGAAACCCCATTAGGTGTTAGAACTGTTCAATAGCGGATTTGCAGCGCAGACGAACTACGCATTGCGCATGTGCGAGTTACTTCCTTCGCGAAGGCTCATGGGATAGCTTGTGGTCAGGCATGTCTTGAGCAGGCTGGATAGTGTGTGCATTTGGAGTGATTTGCAAACTAAAAACCATGTTTCATTTTTTGCTTTATAATACCAAGCAAGGCCTCTCTCTCGTTTGTAAACACAGCGTAGCTATGATCAGTGACCGTGTGACCGAGAGCACGACTGTCGCCGTGTTCAGTATTGGGGTTATCGGCGTTGATTTCGAAATCTCCTCCTGTTTCAGACAAGTTGAGAGTTCTTGGGTTGCTTAACTTTTGTAGCTTTCGTCGTGGATATGGTAGAGACGTTAATTTTAAGTGAAAACTCCGTCGGAATGTTGTTCTCATCAGTCTTTTTTCCACCAGGAAAATGTTCGCTGCACATGCACACGATGGCCCCTAGGCAATTACATCACACTGGATGCCGCAGGCATTCAGGGGCGATAGTACATCCTCACAAAAAGTTACTCATTTCAAAATACAGCAAATAAAATCAAATGAACCCGGCATACATATAGGAACACGGAGTTATAATTAACACATACCACGACTCTGGATACAATTTAGTCAGCAAAACTTGAACGAATCGATGAAAATCTGTTGCGGTTTGTTCGAGTTTCTCTCAGTCACGGTTACCGGGTGCCATTTTGAGGAAGTTACGTGAAATTACGCATGTTGACGAATAAAAAGTCCAAGGAACACACATCTTACAAGTTTCACCCGATACCTTCTCATGCTATTTTACAAGTGTCGCGCGCTAGCGTCACGCGCTTCGCTCAGTCTAACCTTGCGCCTAACTCACGGGATTCAGTTGACATGCTTTGTAGTTATCGCGCACGCGGTGATAAAATTAACGGCAACCAAAAAAGTGGAGTTGTAATTCTTCGCCAAAGTCAACTTAATTGTCACAACTAAGCTTCATTAAAGATATGTATAGAAGTAGAAAGGACCAATGATGAAAGTAAGCGTTTTTTAAATGATAGTTTTAAGTGTAGAGTGTATTTTTGACGAGGTGAAAACTCGAAATCGGTAACCCAAATCCGGTCACGGCCCGTTTAAAATACACTGGAGTAACGAAATGAGTACAGAAAGCGAATGGAAGTATTGTAGCCCCTACATGGCCAACCGAGGGGCTACGTGTTGCCTACTAGATGGCCCCGCGTTCGTTTGAATGCGCTAAATTTCCCCTTACTCCCAGGTCTCCTAATGTTGTTTATCCATTTTTCACGAAGTTCTTGGTTTGCAGGGAACACATACAAACTCAGATTTTTATCTCTCTTGTTGTTTTTGAAGCAGCCAGGAACACAACAAGTGTATCCGCCGTAAGTTTTCTTCGCGCTCATACCGCGTATTATGCTTGTTACTAAGGCCGCTTTCGGAATCCTGACCACAGCACCCACAATGCACCATTTTAACCTAATTTCAATATGGCGTCGCTGCAAATCCGCTATTGAGAAACAATTTAACAAACATCATTAACAAACATCATTTTCTTCCCATTCTCTGTCTTTTGTAATGAACAGGGCTTGGAATGACCAATGACAAAAAACGCGGAAAGTTTTACGGCCCAAATCATGCCCGATAACCAGCCTTGAAATGGTCAATGTGAACCTTTCCCCGACAAAAATCGGGAGGACTAACCACCATCAGTACCATGCGTCTGCATCCTTTTAGCTCGTCCGTCCACTCCCAACCCACACATTTTTGGCTGCAGAGCGGTAGTATTTGTCGCCGCGCTTAACAATAACACGAGACGCCATTGAAAATCCCACCACGATGTCCCAGATGCCCCGGCAATGTTGACAATTTACGTTCCTCCGAAACATAAAGAGCAACTTCCGCTTTTCGAGGTGAACGTCGTCTGCAACACCGCGGTAAGAAAGGAATTTGCCGCGGAAATTTTATATCAAATCCGATTTTTTTACGCGGAAATATTATAAAAAAAGCGGAAAGCACATTTGAAAAAAGCGGAAATCCGCGTTTCCTCGGAAAATTCCAAGCCCTGAATGAAGGAAGTATGCTTTCCACTAGAAAACTGTACGCTCATGTCATGCACATGTATATTGCATCGGATATCTTTAGGATGATGATGACAACATCACCGAAGCAAAATTTTCTCAGAAATTCAGTTTACTCGTTAGAAAATACTCTATAACAAAGTGAAACCAATTTCAAGCATTTATTGCGACATGCATGCAAACTTGTGGAAGACGAATAGCTGACTGAAGAAAGAAATTGGCCAATAGGTGACGCTCTATTTTGTGGCATTGAAAGGCGATGCATATTATTGTTCCACAAATTCAGAAGTAAAATAACAGTAGAATGACAATTTTTAGCATCAGTAACTAATAGGGAAGTCCCTGATTACACAGCGATGGCACTCTTCTTTGTCCTGGAGGTAAGAAAGCGTGTGACCTCGTTTTGGAAATCAAGCACATTTTTGCAGATCATGTCGGAGAACGGCGAAGTGTATAGCCGTGGAAATATTCCTGATTTCAACCGCTCATCGAAGTGCATCATTTTTAACACTGCGCGCGGCAGGTGGTATGATGTCACATCCCCTGGCGTGCGCAATGTAAAAATGGCCAGTTACCAATTTTGTCAACTGAACGAGGGACTGCTTGAATAAAAAGTTTGATAACGGAAGTATTTCTTCGAGTTGGAAGGAAATACATGGACGGCCTCTTAAGGTGTCCCTCTATGCGCAAAATTTATTTATAACGACATGACTTTAATGTTTTAGTCAGTGTGAGGCATAAATTGCCAAAAAGCTTCCAGCATATGAAGTGCCTAGCCACCTGGTCACGTCTAGATAACTGCCTGTTCACTAAGACACTGATCCAGCCAATTTTATTTTAAGACACATGATCATCACAGCTGCAAGTTCTTCAACTGTTTGCTCTGTATTCATCCATGACAATTTCAACACAAAAATAATCACTCCAGTAACAACGCACTGAACATGCTGAACAATCTGGTTTCAAGTTTCTTACTTGTTTATGATTCCATTCCTCGAGCCAGTGAGACAGTTTATCCAACTGTTGATCGAATTCCACATTTTCCTCAGTAGGCACCACGCCTCCATGTCCACGCCAAGTCCACGGATAGTTTTCACCAACCAAAGACGATGTCTCTGAGCGGCTTGAAAGGATACTCATCGCTTAGTTCATTTCTGCTCCACTCACATAGGCAAGCTGTTGACTAGCAACACCGGAACGAGGTATTTACAGGAAGCGCCAATTACATAATTTTGAAACAAAATTTGTGCTTTAAATGCCACTATAAGTGATTTTTTACTGAGTTAAAACTTTAATTAGAAATAAAAGTATACCATTTTTCTTCACTTTTCGAAAAACTACAATTGACACAAGAGTTTTGTTTTTATTATAAAAGTTTATGGGATGCTCATTCTTAAGCGAAGACGGAAGTGTTGACAAAAAATTATTCTCCGTCACAAGTTAGTCAAAATGACGTCCACAACTGCCCAGAAAAGAAGTCAGGTATTTCGTTTGTTGTCCAAATGTCCAATGACACAACAAGGGTTCAAAAACTTTCAAACAGAAGTAGTTTAATGGTCGCGAATAAATCATTTTAGCCTTGAAACTGTTGTAATGTACACTCCGAAACCCTATAGTCGTCCGCCTAAGCATAAAACCGGCTTGTTGTCTTACTCACCCAATTATTCCACTTCAAAGTTATGATCTGAATAGGACTTGATTTAACTCTCACAAATATATAGTATTCGTTGATTCAAACGTTTTCTTTTACTTAAGCCGAGTTGTTCAACTGTGCATTGGTTTTCGGCAGCCATTTTATAATGACACCTATGGTCGTCATGTGCTGCCGCCTTTTGAAAGGACAGAAAACCACACAGAAAAAGGCCAAGAAAATAGTGGAAAGTGGTTTACAGCAACTCTACTTCAACCACAAACTGTTTTACTGGTATGATATCGATTTTTAAATCGATTAAAATTGATTTAGAATTTCAGTTCTGGAAAATAAATCACAATTGTTTTATTCCAGGCAGACCTTACTTATTTTGTATTTGTGACCTCTTTATTTGACTTTTTGCTCTTGTTGTTCTTAACATCACTTATCTCTGCTGTCCTTCTTTTTCTTTTCAGTTTCTCTTCATTCTCTGTTAACACCTTGTCAGCCAAAACAGAACTGTAAGCCTTTGAGACTTGGTAGGCGGAAGTTGATCATTGAACCTCGATACAATTGTTCTAATAAATTACCCATAATTGTATTGTTTGATTTTTTCTCATCTTTAACAGGCTTCTGCATTCATAAATAAATAAATAAATACCCAAGTTGCATTTGAATTTTATTGCTCAATCTCTTCTTTTATTTTTGATTATGTCATGCTGTGTTGTATGTAACAAATGCAATATAGTGAAATAAAGTCAATGTTTTACTTTATTGGTGGCCATTCTCTATCAATTCAAGTATTTTAATTTTCTTCAAATAAATTCAAAATGCTTTAACCAAAATTTTCAACATAAATGTTGAGTTCAGTACTGTGTTTTGCAATAAAAAAACAAGTGAACAATATTTTGATGACCAAGGCGTGGGCCGAAACTGTTAAGCACCCAGCGTGTTCCATTTGTCTGCTGCGTTTTTCCTTTGGCCTAACAGATGTCGGTTAGTGCCTGGGACAAATAGATACATTGCATAAACAATCCCTGGGTTGCTTTTTGTTCCGTCTGAAGAAAATTTAATTTCGAAAATATCTTCTGAAAATGAACAAAAAAGTGCATTAGTAAAATCAACAAGTTTTTAAGTGGTCTCAAAAAAACAGTCGGTAAATGCATTAATTTTAGTCTCAGTTCTTCCATGCGTGTTTCTCCCGAGAGGTTAGTACCTAACGTGCAGACGAGCGTTCCAAATTGGAACGCTAAGTCCCGCGTGGCAGCGCTGCACGCGAAACAAGATGGCGGACGACCTTTGGAGACTGACGACGAGAGGTAATCGGACTATAATAGATGCAGTCCTGGAACTGGACAAAAATGTAATCAGCTACATTCATTGTCAAATGTCATGATGTCATAGAGTTAGTATAGTAATAGGTGCTATGCTGTGGAATTTATTCAAATAATGTAACATAAATGATCAGACTTTGTAAGACATATTAACATTTTTGATGACTCATGTGAGTTCCTTGCGAGTATTGTAGGGTAACATTTTTGTAAGAAAGTTGTCCATTTGTTTTTCTATCTGTGGTATGACTATCTGTAAGAGTCTGTACTATAGTTTTTTTTAAAAAAAATGTTGTATATTTCTTCTTGAACTTCTATGGCAAACTAGTGCTAATGTTTTATCTGTTTGTGAACCGTACTGACGTGGAATAAACCTGTGTTACTTACTTATTTACTAACTTAGATTTAGCCTTAGACAGTACCACCTTCTCAACTGAATGTGGCTCAGTAGAGATGGTGGCCATTCCATATGCTCTCCATGGGCATGAATCTTTTTGGTAAAGATTTAGCCTTAGACAGTACCACCTTCTCAACTGAATGTGGCTCAGTAGAGATGGTGGCCATTCCATATGCTCTCCATGGGCATGAATCTTTTTGGTAAAGTATGCCTCACACTGATTAAACCATCAAAATTATGTTGCCAGTAACTTTTGCGCATAGAAGTACATCTTATGAGGTCGTTGATCTATGTATTTTCTTCCAACCCAAGCAAATACCCCTGTAATCAAACATTTTTCAATACAGTCCTTTGTTCAGTTGTCCTAATTGGCAACTGGTCATTTTTACACTGATTGTGCTGGGGGGAGGGTAGGATATGATGTCGTATCTCGTGGTGCTTGTGTTACCTATAAATCATGTGACATCTAGTTGTGCCGTACAGTCAGATAATGTATCTTTCAAAATTGGCACTCAACCAATGTTAGACTCGTCCCTCATCTGTGCTGCATCTATTCAATGTGACCGGTAGACGCGTGACTTCCCCATTATCCTGTTTCCTTTTGTTTTCTTCTGATGTGTATGGCATATTAGGATGTACCTCTGGTCAGACCCACAAGACCCTGAGGTGTCCACATGTCTTCGAAGTGGTGGGTGGAAAGGTTGCCAACATGCAGGTGGTGGATCCAGAACACGGACAGAAACAATTTTTGGCCTTCCAGCAGCACACATGCAATACTGTCATTTGCTAAAAATAAACATGAAATTGGAAGCAAGTTTGCATTGGAAATCTTGTGTTAACAAAATCACGTCCACGCAATTTATGTTGCAGGTCATGGTAGGGGACTTGCCTGAAGACTTCCTCCGTGTTACTGGTGTTGGCCCAAACCAGGTAGCGCTGGATGCTCAGGCGGCACAATACATGCAGACCCAGTACGCTGGCTTTGGCGTCAATTCATCAAATGTAGCAGGAAGACTAAGCATTACAGTTGCACAGGTATTTTAAGTCTACACAGTTCTCATCTGTTTTGAACTTCCTTACCAATTCCAGTTCCAATCTGTGCTCCTTATTGGTAAAAAACTCATGACAAAAAATCTTGTTTAACAACATCATCATGGTTCTTGAAGACTGGGTGATCAGTTGTTGTGAAGAGAGTGAATTGCTCGACTGCGAAGTCAATGGTCTGATACTCGGATAGTGGAAGGCATTGTGCAAACAGTGTAAACCAATCGATGTTTATCCTACATGTACCGAATTATGGTGCGACAGGGAGAACTCTGCCTATGGTAAAATTTCTTCTCATTTTCACGCCGCCATTTTGTCTGGTGTCCACTACTGTACCTTCAAAATCCTACGGTGGATGTTTGTGAAAATTTAATACATCTTGGAGAGGATGTCACAAGCAAATTTTCAGACGGACATGACTACCTCTTTGCTCCATGATGACAATTAAATTTTGTTTCTGTTACCATCTGTATCCATGGAGTTACTTGACAGATTTTCATGAAGTTACTAAGCCGATAGGTTTCTATTATAGAGATGATGTCAGCTTTCCATTTTCAGACAGATTATACATACACTGAGCCTCCTTGTGGCTATTTTACTATTTTTGTATCTATTGTTGACATGCGCATTTCTATCAGTCAAACCGCTTAAAGGATCATTAAAAAATTTTACATAATATGTTCCTACTGAGATGAGAACTCAATAGAATATGTGTTCCAGTTGGAGAGAGTACACATGAAGTTGATTTTGGGATGAGGCCAGCTGCTGCGGCGTCCCCTAGTGGCAATTTAGGCTTCTTTTCGTTGTGTATGGCTCTATATCTACCAAGTTCCTTCAGGTTAATGGATGTTCACGAAGTTTGGCAAAAAAGTTTCTACAAAGGAAACGACAACACTTGCCTTGTTTCCTACAGATTGGGCTAATGCTGCACACCATAGTGCCTTTTTATTTTATATATTAAGTGATACTAATTAACATCCTTAGAAGTATACGGTTTGCAATGCATTTCAACACATTGCATTACACGTGTATTACTCTTGTTTTCAAGGCTCCTGTTCAGATTGGGCCAGTGTTCATGAGTAGGAAAAAGTGGAGCCATGGATTTTCACATTTGAACTTGCTTACAATTGGACTATTATTAACTAAAAACCATGTTACCAAAGTCACGATTATTTCAAGTTGATATTGGAAAAATAAAACTAATAGTTCTCAATCATGGTATTTGGAATTCCCACACTGTGGTGCCGAGTTTACATGTGTAGAATTTGGATGTAATTCTACCTGAATTTCAGGCCAAGCTTGCGAAAAACTATGGCATTACCAAGATGGACCCTTACTGTCGATTCCGTGTTGGTCATGCTGTTTTTGAAACACCCACAGCTCACAATGGAGCGAAAAACCCTCGCTGGAATAAAACCATCTGCTGGTAGGTTCGTTTTCAGTATATCCTGTAATAGTACTTGATGCTTATTGTGTTAGAAATGATTATTTTACTTACGTTAAAGGAGCATGCCACCCCAAAAACAACCTAATTTGTATTAATTTAGATCGAGTAGTTCTACTCCATAAGGGCACGTACGGTTGCGTTACCTGACACCTGACGGCAGACGGAGGTGTTGAAATTATCCAATGACGTAATTGGTTTCACACGCAATCTGTTCAGCAGTTCACAACACGGGTTACTGGTGTCAGCTTATTGCTTAAATTCGTCGTTTAACACCAATAAATCATCAAACGTCGATGTAAAACCCTTAAAAATACACCGAGTTCTTATAAAAACATGTTGTTTTATTTCGCTGTTCCGGATTTATTGGTGTGTGGACACACCGTAGCGGTAGTTTGGTAGGCTAATAAGGTCCGTAACAGGAGTTTGGGGTCTGTTTGGAGATAAATTCTAAGTATTTTTCCATGAGATACAGGAGAACCTAGATCTGTGTTGTTTAGCCTTGTTATTTTTTAGTTCTAAACACACAAAACGATTATTATCCTGGCCAGTGGCTGGGAACCCGATCGGGCCCGTCGCGGCAGGCGGTACCACTCGTTATCCCAGCTAGTGGCTCGGAAGCCGATCAGACATCACGAACATAAACCATCCAAAGTTGGAAACTAAACTTCCAGTCAAGAAATACTAGTGAACCAAAGAAGTAAAGTGCACGTGATTATTTTGGTGAATTGGCCACGAAACTGCAAATCTACTTACTAGTCGTCGGGGGCCGCGAAGACACTGGGTTCCGCTATGGCCACAGAACTGTCACCGCAGAAGTTTTACATTGACAATCATTATTTGAATAATGTAAATGTAAATAAAGATTCCCTAACACCTGGCCGTGGTATTCACCTATTTCACGAACGCGGGGCGCTGCTGTCGTGTTGATCGAAAACGAGGCGCCTTGACAAACATGGCATCGTCCTGCAAGGTGGTGTGTGGTCAAAAGACTTATCAACGTTACCAAAAATCAAGTTGTCTGATATTGAATCGATCTCCAAAAAACATACCAATACGCACGGCAACTAGACTTTTACCCTCCTCAGCCATTCCTTCGTAGTTTTCCCTCTTTTGGAAAAGTGTGGAAGTCAGGGATATACCCAGGCTTTTAGTCTTGAAAAACCCTGCTCTCCAGCTGGGCGAGTGCCGGAGCCAGAAAATCTACTCGCCCAGCCCGAAGTTCAGTCACCCGGCCGTTGGAGCCAGTCACCACAAACTTGCTGCTAGTTCCTATAAAAATCATCGTTTCGTGCACTGATGTCACCCTCTATTAGGGCTAACGTATTCGCCCTAATAAGCGCCCAGGGGGACGCTTTTTGTAGCCTACGGCGGTTAAAACCCGGTCTCCGAAACGGGTGAAATCTCGGAAGCTAGGATTCATCAAATTTACTTGCTGTGACGTATGTGTAACCTATGACAGACTGTCTACAAAACTGTGGTGCATTGCTATCAAACTCTGTTGTTAAATTACGATCTTTTTAAAAAATGTGCTGAAATCCCAGGGCGAAAACTTGCCGACTCAGTGATGCGTCGCTGCTTTGCAATCGTCGATAGGACAACTTGAATTCTTGAGTAAAAATAGTTTCGACTCAAATTACCTGAAATCCTCCTTAAGTTTTCCAAATAGCCTTTCCTAAGATTCTAAGTTCCGATGGACTCGGAGTCGGGCCAAAAGCAAATTAAGTAAAAATCTGCGCTAGATCGCACCCCGCAACGAGACAAATCTGGGCGAACACATATGTTGTTACGTGACGTTTGTATTGAAGTGAGTCAACAGGTGTGCACCGAGTGAGCGAGCGCGTGCGTGTCATCAGTGTTCATTTGCCAGAGTAACAGGCCCAATGAGCTGTATATATAGTTATATTTATCTCATTGAGCAGGCCCACATATTATATGTATGCCCTAGCGCGCTTCTTGGCCAAGTTTCGATTCGCGGTTTTTATAATTTGACGTGTACAAAGCAATCTGGACACGGTCTCCAATCTTTTTACTCGAAATGGAACTCGAAATTAGTTTTGGCATTTTCTACTCTACTTTTGGGCGAAATCAAGATAAGTGTCTATTATTCTATGCTCGAGTACACAATAACTTACGTAGATAATTTATTGCCCTTAGTTCACAGTTTGTAAACCCAATATTAAAGTATAAATTCGAGTTTGAACTCGAAAGTTTGAGTTTTTACTCGAGTTTGTAGCACGAATATAAGAGTCTTCAAGGGCAAACTTGAACTAGAAACTCCTATGCATAAACTATAATGAATTCGAGCACAGTCTGATAACCAATTATCTTAAGTTCGCACAAAAGGAGCAGATAAATTGACAAAAATAGTTTCAAGTTTGTTTCGAGTACAAAGTTTAGAGACCGGGCCCTGGATTCCTGTTGTGGGAGAAGATCTGTACGGGAAAGATACAATACGGCCAATCCCGTTACCAGTACGCTGCGTCTGTTCTGAAGGGCCAGACCATATTGTGTGACAATTTCCTCGCAAGATCAGCAAATCTTTTGCGTTCTTTTTGAAGCGCTGTGGAACAGTTTGAATTGTACAGCCACGGCTAAATACCGACATAGCGGCGAGGCTCGTGGTCTACTAGAAATTCCGCGCACAATGATTTTTCAGGACTGTCGGATATTATTGATAAATTGAATACATTACTGTAGAATTTTAGAACTGTGAGGTAAGGCATTTTTTCGCACTAATATATACACATTCATGGACTGGGCGCTTGTTTTAGCGAATTCTGAAAACGAGTGGGGACGCTTATAGGGGCATGGGCGCTTATTAGGACGTATGTTATAAAAATAATTTTGGCTAAAATGACATTGTACATTACAATAAGAAATCAGTTCCAAGAAATATGGTATTTCATTTGCTATGAGCACATGGATCGGTCTTCCACCTTTCTCCCCTTTTCTTCGTTTCGGACTAGTCCACAAGTTCTTTGTGCACGATCACACACTGTTTTTTTGACAAATCGCGTAACGGGTGACATGTACTGAATCGGTAGGGTCGCACTGCGCTGATGTTTTTTACTGCCAGAGCATCGACACGATGACCAAACTGAACCTTAAATTCATGATAAAAAACAGCACAGGGAGGAGGAAAATTATTCATATTCATCTGGGAAACGATATATAGTGCTTTTGCGCTCTGAAATTCGCTCGCCACCTGGGCCACCGGCAAGTCAACTTCTATTCGCCCAGCACCATTTTTACTCTCATTAGTGACTGGGCGAGTGGCTAAGTATATCCCTGGGAAGGATACCGACGAGTTATTACTGGAATTGGTACGTTCAGGCACTGCACAGTGCACCATCATGGCCAGCTGATGATCACTCACGACGTTTTATCAGTGTGCCTCGTTTTCGATCAGTATTTAAAGATGGCGCGGGAAGATGGCGCTTTCGTGAAATAGGTGAATAGAAATCGAATTGTCTCACAACAGTTTCTGTCATCAAACACTGAATTAGCATGAGCTCACACGGCCCCGGTGTCCCGTCAATTAGTTTTATTACACATAAAGCCGTTAACGCAGGGATTTATTCATCGCTGGCTTCTCAAATCATTTGCACTCACGAACACTCCTAAGGCATTCCAAATTGCATCTAATGAGACACACTTTGTTTCAGTTGTAAAAAGTATTGGTATAAGGATGAGAATAGTTCATTTTGAAACAGAACGCTCAGTAATAAACGTCAACACTGGCGGCAACTCCGCGTAATCCCGACTTAGACGAGAGCTCATCCCAACGAAGACTTCGCAGGTGGATCGTTAAGTTTCACAGGCTATCAGTTCGAACAGGAATACAGTGATGAAGAAATACTAGAGAGGCTCCGTGAACAAGCTCAGACCGTCAACGGAACGTATGGATAGTTATTTGGTAAGCTGGCATTCGTCAGCCACTGTCCCGCGACGACTGCAGGCCACAGACACGGAGATGTTTCACGGCCTCATACTTGCTATTTACAGCGTACTTTTAATTCCTCACTACCGCGAGCCACTTCCTAAGCATTTCGGACTCTCGAGAAAGTCGAAAAAACGATATACCCGCTTTCTTCGCAGCTCCATCGTTCGGACAAGCCGGAACGATGCACCGCAACATAGCAGCATGAACTCTGCAAATGAACCACTGACGTCGCTGCGTTGTTTCTCACCTTCCTCACAGGTTAATGCGACACCTCTCGGCAAGGTAAGGTCGACCGCCTGCAAGGCGATGTGGATATTGACCGATTAAGACGGCAAAAAAGACTAGTTAAATTGGGTGGCATTCTCCTTTAATGAAACACTAAAAATTGGTTTCCTAAAACTAAGTGTTGTGCTTGAGATTTTGTTAATAAGTGGCAGTGTTTGTTTTTCATTTAAATGCTGTAAATATATCTAAAATTGTGAAAAATGAAAATTCAAAATTCAAAAAACTTGAATTTCTGTCAAATTTAAAGTAGCGAAATGTTGAACAAAAACAGATATTGAGGGGGGTTTTGCTTATAGCTGACAGAGGGTCTGTGCTGTGTCTATTCAAATGTATTTGTTAATCTTTTCAGTTATTTGCCTGTTGGGGTTGACTCAATTTATGTTGAAATATTTGACGAGGTAAGTTTTGTAACACCTTAATTTCAATATGTAATTAAATAATAAATCACAATCGCAATGAAAACTTCACTAGGCCTTCATTCTGTGATATTTTTGTTTGAAGATGCTAAAACGTTGAAAGTTAAAAATGATATTTTCAAGGATTTTTATTATTTTTAGAATCTACCTTGATATGCTGTTACTGGTTAGTTATCCATGTTTCTACATGTGTATTGTTTTACTTAAAAACACCTGACTTGTAGGAATAAATTTCTTTTGCTGTTCCTATTCTCTTCCTTTTCCAATGGAGATGGGTAGACTGCATTTACTTGATTAAATATTGCTCTGGCTCAGTGCTACTGTTTCCTTGAGGTGAGTTTTCTCATGACGATGGAATTGCTTTGTGGGATGTACCACGTTTAGACCTGTCTCTATATTTCTGTGTAATATGTACATGTTGCAAAATGTAACATATTAAATTGACGTGTTGGTTGTTACCACACTTTGTGTTTATGTGTCCATGAATTCCCAATTTTCTAATGACGACGATCCTGATATTTTGTTTTATTGTTAAACCCGTTGATACTACCTAATAGCATTGTAAATTTACGCTTGTTGAGTTGTGGGTGTTTATGATTATTTTTTGTATCCATCAAGGAGGTTTACCCTTACACTATGGTTGTCAACTCCCACATCCTCTTTCACTTCAAGCTTTCATCTGTTGTGCTAGTAAACTGATAATGGCAAAAATAGTTTCTCATTTTTGTGAAATTGAAGTGATTGTGCCATGCAGTGACATGAAGAAAGATTAAGAATGATCATAATGTGACTTTCTTCTCTGTGTAGAATATCACATAATTAAATAGTGCAGAAGACAAGAGGATAAATAAGAACCTACATAATAGATATACGGATCAATACGTACTCGTGGTGTTCATAGGCATTTAACATAGTTTTCCCTCACTGCTTCTAGCGCCAGTTCTCGATCGATGACAGGATTGCCTGGGCTCACATCCCCATTTCCCAGGCTTCCCTGAATGGCGAGACCCACGAGGATTGGTACGCATTGACTGGACGCCAGGGTGAGGACAAGGAGGGCATGCTCAACCTCATCTTCTCTTTCTCTGTAAGTTATCAACCGTTCATTCAAACTTGGTCCATTTTTAGGTGAACAGACAATGGTCTTCTTTTGAGTGGTGCGTGTCTGTTGTATTATGTACTGATGTCAGGATGGCAGTCCGGACAACTTAAGATGAACCATGCAAGGCAAATAAAAAGGTCTTGGGTCTTGTCAACATTGGTTATTCTTCTGATATTTCTCTCAAAAAAACAATTGCGGGAATTCTCATTTTTCTGTTTTTCACTGGTTGATTACCATGCCACATAGAAAAAAATTGATAGTGCTTTTATTTCAATAGGACTGTACAAACCATAGTAGTAGACTGAGCAAAATTTTCTTAAGCCTAATTTTTGCGGGGAAATTTGACAAAATATAATTACAATAATAAATTTTGTTGCCATATTGTGTGCTTATTATGTGACATATTACTACGTAGTAGTACCTGTTGGTCTTGTTCTCTGATCTACGCATTTGTCTCTGACACTAGATATCATCCTCTTAACACAATTGGTTGAGAATGTCTCCATTCTACTGAGGTAAACACAAAATCTGTCTATACTTCAAAAAATCCCCAGTTCTGTCACCGCTATCTCAACCAATAGCTTTAGGCATAAAAATATGCAAGTAAAATCGTATATTTTTGTATTTTCAGGAGTACCAGGCGCCTACAGCGCCCCCTACAGTTGTCTACCAACAGCCACCAATGATGATGGTACCAGGCCCAGCAGGCATGATGCCAGGGTACTATACAGTGCCACCAGGTATGGGTCAAAGTAGCCAGCAGCTAGCTGTTTATGACTGAATGTTAAACCAGCTAGTGAAGGATGTGGGTAATAATTGGAAATTTAAGCGGAGTTCACAATTTACAGTCACAACTCTATTTGCGGTCCTCTTGAAATGAAACTTAAACCAAAATCTATCACATCAAACCATATTATGTTTCTGCATCACAAACATTCAAATGACAGCTTTCTTGTCTGTTACGACTGTTTAAAAGAAACACAATCTGATTGACCTCATTTTCTTACTTCGCATTTCGGCTTTTGTTACAAAGTGAATTCAGACAAAGATTTCAAAACAGTACGCTTGGACATATGACATTTGCTTGACTTTGGTTTGCAAAGTGAAATCTTTTGGTTGATGATGACAACTTCACAGAAACAAAATTTCTGGAGAATTTCGGTTTACTGGGTGTTTAGTACTCAAAACTACTAATGGGGGTGCCACCACTTCTGGGAATTTGTTGTGAACTGTGTGCTGCCTTGTGAAAAAAAGAACATTGGACCGAAAACAGAGATTGGCCAACAGATAGCGCTTGATTTCATGGCCCTCAAAGTTGACTGATACGATTGCTCCAGAAACTACACTACAGAATAAGGGACTAACGGCATTGTTTTCCCAGCAGTAACTAAGATAAATTAACCGAGGAGGAATGTAGTTTTTAATGGCAATAACTTAGTGCAAAATCTTGTTTTGGTCACATTTTACCGAGATCATTCCAAAGCCTTATATTACTACAGCACCAAAGCAGATTGTTTAGTGTTCTGTGAACTTGATTTCTAACACAGTAAATCTTAGATAATATTGCATTTAATTTTGCACAAAGTCAAAACAATGCGAGACTGTATTCAGAATTGTTGATGGATGCGATGTGTGGGCATATGTTTATGATCTCATTTTAAAGTCTTGGAGAAAATTCAAGAATACTCGGACAAACATATCATAGAGTCCCTACTCGAGAATTCTCTATTGCCAATGGAACAGTATTCTCCAGATAACAGCTCTACTTTCCTTGCAATATTTGAGTGTTTTTTTTGTTTTGTTTATAATAGCTTTTTTGTACTTGTCTGGCATGAGATTGATCTGTCTTGCTAAATGTATGTGTGCTATGCTCTGAAATATTTGGATGAATTTTAACATTCTGTGATGCTAAAATACTACATTTTGCCTGTAGCTTACTGAAGATCTTTAGACATTTAGACTGTAAACTGCAGCTGACGTAGATGAAATGCACTATGTAAGTTATCTTTGGTCATATCAACACGTTACATACCACCAACCAACAAACCAACAGTAAGTCTTTCTCCGAGAGTGACAATTTGCTTCACTAGCATTCTTATTAACACTTTCACGCGTTAACTCCGCCCATTTTTGTTTCTAGGTCAACAGGTCTATTCTGTGGTCCCACCTCAACAGGGCATGGTTCCTCATCAACAGGGTGGGGTGCCACCACCTCGCCAGCCCTATCAGTGTACTGAGGAAGACATACAGCAAATAAAGGACATGTTCCCCAATGTGGACAATGAAGTCATCAAGTCGGTATTAGAAGCCAACAGGGGCAATAAAGAAAGTACCATCACCGCTTTACTTACCATGCAGTAGTAATGTGTCTGTGGTCTCAAGGAATTATGTCTTGACTTTGATGATAATTAAATGATGTTATTGTGGTAAGATACTACACAACACAATGTAGTACGGAGCGATCCCATAAGTTGTGTGGCAAATATTTATGACACTTAAAAGGATGAATTCAAGACATCAGTGTCCTAGTTGTTGCTTGTATTGTGATTGCAGCTCCCCCTACTTGTACATGGATCTTGGTTACCCGAATCTGTAAGTACCTTAATGATCCTCCACCCAACATGCTAACACCAATCAATGGTAAGGGGCTTTTAGGCACATGCAGGCATCCATTATTACTCAATGTAAGATACCCTAGGCACACGATACCGACTAAACTCTGTTATCACTCATTTGAACCTGTTGAGAATTACCATAGCATTTGTCTCTGACCTATGTCGCCAGAGGATCTAGTTTAGTTTACTCACTCATTCAGGTTTCAACAGTTTAAGCCATTTCTTCTGCAGTCATAAACTCCTGAAATCATTCCAGGCTTGCCTTTTCAGAATTCATAGGGATAATTATCTTCCCAACCAGGACCTTTAGTTGAGCTCTGTTTAGTTACACAGTCCAACTGGGACAGTTGTATGACTATGAGCAGGATTCACAAAGAACTACTTTCACCAGGGATGTAAATGACATTGTCTGAAAAAATCTGAACTTTTTCTTCATCTTCTCAAACAGCAGAGGTCAGGTAAGGGTAGCTAGCGTATTGCACCTAAAATGGGTTGTTTGGCTGTCTCCCAAATAACTAAGTTTTTTCTTGACAATGAAATATACTGGAGTCAAATGCACCGCTACACTGTATCTAGCCATCTAGCTACGCTGTTCTTGAAAAGTTTCTGCATGAAATCGGGAAGAAAATTAGCTTTGATCTTTTTCTTCCAACCAATCCCATTTAAATTTGACTTTTGACGTTTTGTTGATGATTTTCGAATCCGACATCGGATCAGCAAATTTACTGAGATTCATGGCTTAGTCTTCTATACATCCAAAGAGTATATCCCGCTTTCTGGTTCATTGAATATGACGTCACTGACCCAGCAGCCAATCACATTTCTCGTGAACAGCTAAGATTTGGCAAAGCGCAGTAAAATGGCCGCGTCCTCGTCACCTTTGGGTTTTCAAGGTTTATACGAGAAATTTTTTCAGAAAAATATCTGCTGTAAAAATTTCTGCATCAAAATTAAAAACTGTAATTTAAAACTAAGACTGTACTATTAAAAACCAGTATTTTGGCAAAAAATGGAAAATTTATATCTCCGTTTCCCTGGCCTTGCATGTTAAGTTCAAAAGGCTTATTGTGTATGAAGGTCATTCATGTTTTACAACTGTCCCCACAAAATTCTAAGCCACTATGCTGACTAGTTACCCCATGCGAGCCCCAAAATGATGTCTTCACTCATCTAGTGGAAGCATGTATTGGTAGTAATACCGAGTTACTGGGGCACATTACAAATTGGATTACCTTTATGCCTGAATGTAATAATTAAAGTTGGATTATCTATTTGCTTCAGTGATGATTATTTGCAATGCGATATATCTGAAGTGTTGTACTAGTGACAGGAATTAATTGACTAGAATGTGTTGTACAGTCGATTCAAAACTGCTGTTTTATGATTTTTATTTTATATTGCAAATGTATTGAATATACAACATTGTGTTACTCTTTGTATTATTCTTTAATTAGCAGTTGCCTTGAAAGTGAATAGATTAATCATATTAAGAAACATGCGTTACTGAGATCCAGTCATGTGTCAAAAGGCGGGTATTACATTGTCATTCAGCTGCATATAACTGCACTTAGAAACTGCTTGTTGAAAATTTGTGAAGCTTGGTTTTCACACCTATATGTCTTGCTCGGTCATCCTGTGAAACTCAAGACCTAGAACACACAAGTAGAGGCAGGTGACCTGTTACCTCTTTGGTGCACCAGATGTGCGATGTCCACAGGCCTGTTCAACTGTTTATTGATATTGACTCTCACGCCTCTTCTATGTATTGTACAGAAATCAGTTTTGTGTCCAAGCTATTAAACAACTTACAATACTGGTTTAGTGGAAACTGTTATGGTGGACAATTGCCAATTTAAATGTGAAACTTTTTATCCTATCCAAGGCAACATTTTCAGTTTTGTGACAAAACTAAATTTTCTGAATGACCGGACGTGCTATGCCACATTTCGTCCTCAATTGCAAATCTTGCAGGTTCAGATACCCGTAGTCAAGCTTTCAAAGTTTGTCTGGTACTAAATTCCTTTTGCTATCTATAAGCTTGTTTCAATGTTTAAGTGAATGATTCCAACATGACACTCAAATAACAAGTGGAATTCTTAAGGTCAGATAAAGAAAAAAGTTTATTTTTAACCTTCATCTAATTTACAGACTTTATTGTTGATAAGCAGGTGACATCAGAAATTTTGCAATTAAAGCATAATAAATACCTTCGTCAAAGCTACATAAATGTTTAATGCTAATGGCATCAACCATAAGCACATACTTGTCCACTCGCTCATTCCATTCCCTACACAATAAACATGAACAATATTGCATTAACAAGAGATTCCAATTACAAACACATATTGGGCCAAGAAAAGCCCTAATGCAATTTTAAAAACCACTGACTGACTACAAAAATAACCTCTGACACGTTTATTATAACCAAGCTTGGTTGCAAAAAACAGATTTACTGCTTGAAGTGTATCGTAACGAAGCACATGTCAGTACAACTCAACCTCAAACTTGTTAGTTTACAAATTGAACAATGTCTCGTACAGCACTTTATTTAGAGTTTGAGTGGATTCCAACACCAACAGATAAAGGGCCTCTGCACACAGTGTAAGAGAACGTTTATATTGAGACTTCACGCCTATAGTGAGACTTCACGCCAATTACCACCACTTGCCCATTTGAGACTTATATTTTACCCCTAAGTAGAACTGCCAAATGAAACTGTTAGGACACAGTGAAAACTAAATGACCCACGCAACACTATACCTACTAGTATTAATACTCGATTGAAATGGCAACGCGTTGCTATCAAACCCTCCTATGGGAGACCCCTTCTGGGTAATTTTCCACTCAACAGTGAGGATAACAAGCATGTGGATTGCACCCAACTTCATACAATCCCCTGAAGACCTTTTATAGGCCAAATGTCAACAATAGCCGTTTGTCACACTGGAAAAGCAGCCATGATATGCATTTTAATGTCTGACCATTGTGTTGTGTACAACTGTTCTATAGCAGTGTTGTTATTAGTACTATCATAAGCAAACCACAGAAAAATAACTCGGATAAACCTCTGAACACCTCGATTCCACTTTGACAAATATATGAAGCATAGAAATCAAGATCACACTGAAGGTTTTTGATTCCTTTCACACAACATATTCCAGGTTTCTTCTCCCAGAGATCACTAGCGGTTTTGATTTTCTAGACAACACCCTGATTGAAAAAATTCCAATGAACATCACTTCCCAGATGTCCAGGCCCCCTGGCTCATGAAGCAATTGCAACCTGCATTAGATTGCACGTATAATGTTGGCAATTGTCATGACAAGATACAGGCACCTTATTATCCATGGTACATACCACGCTTGGCATCAGAAAGTCATAAACTATTGTTAAACTGTGCACAATCTATCGGACAGTACCTCATTGGTTTCTGCGCTCCGACGCAACTTTCAATACACGTGATCGAGCTAAAATGCTCAAAATCAAGTCACAAGTGTGACGTATGGTTTTGCTTGCATTTTCCACCATAAATTAAAAAATGTCAAAAACGCCCCTTGATTTTGTAGTAAAAAATTCTCCCTCTTCCATCAAAACAGCTAGGTTATATAATTAGTTTTATGGCAGGCCAGTCAGCAGAAAACACCATTTCGATAAACAAGTTAAGTATACACATATTACCCTAGTTTGCATATCTGCCACTTTCTCTGAGTAAAGTACATCCCTTTGGGATTCACACCAGCTCTGGCAGCAGAATGACAAGGCCAATAAATCTTCCCAGTTTAGGCTGGTAACAGTCATTCCATTTGTCTCAAATTACAGGTGTCCAACTTAAATGCACCTTCAATGTGACGCACACATTGAAAGCATCTATCCAGACACATTCAAATGATACCTGTCAACCGTGACTTTTTCATTGAGAACCGCTTGCATCAAGATCTGTGCTTTGATTAACACTTCTACATAGGCACATTGACACTAAGCAGCACTGAATAACACATAATACGTACTAAAAACAAAAAAAAAGAAAATGTACTCCCGATTATTTTCCAATTGACTGGCAATAAAACAAAAAGTGTAAAAGCTTTAAAATTTAAAAAATAAGACAGGCAAGATTTTGTAGCAAGAATCTACGGCATTGTCAAGAGGATAGAGTAAGCGTCTGAGCACTAAATATAATTATACGTCTATAGTTACTAGCACTTCGCTGCATCTTTCATCTACACATCTTCATGTCCGGTGAATAACATAAATGCCAAATACAGTAATGCAATTTCTTTGAAAGCATAAAATAGCACGCCTTTACAATCATATCACAATAATGCCTCTATAATGTTTCATTGAATTCTCTACAATAATGTACACCATTCATGTGACAGCACAACCTCCATCCTATAATATCCTTAACAGTGTTTAACAGCCTACTATATCCTAATGTCCCAGTCTCCTAATAACCTGGAAGAACGAAAGCTGAGAAACCTGTGTCTTGACTAGATCTCACTAAAAGAACGAAAACGGCCAGCTGCAGTGTTATTCGGCCACCTACTGCTTTAATTCTTGCCGCAGTCGGGACACAGGATTTCGGCGCCGTTTGTGAGGAATCCTCGGCCCACCATGGACTCGTTACACTTGTAGCATACAAAGCACTGACTGTGCCAGTGGCGGTCCTCGAACGAGATGTACTTGGTTCCCCCACTAATACCTGCACAGGTGTGAGAAAAATGGATATCAAACGAAAGTCCAATAATTCCTCTGCTTCACGCCAATGCCTCTGCCAAGCATGCAGTGACATGCAATAGAAATATTTTATCAATAGAATGTAGCAAAACTCAGCGCATTAGAAACTCGTCCTGTGTCGTAGAACCTTTATAGATCTGTACCCGAACCACTGTTGTCAAGAAGCTTGTTTATCAAAAACAGTGCATTAGCAATGATTTTACATCAATAAAACACAGGCTAAAATAATGTAGACTAAATTTAGGGATTTTTCAAACTGTTTGGGTTCTGAAACTGAATTCCTCATGAAAAGTTAGGTGAAGGTCATTTGTACAAGAAGAAATACAAGAAAATTAGCAAAAATTGTACATTAGGTTTCGGTTCTCAGGTAAATCCATAGTAACTCTTTGTCTTGACTCTTTCAGTGAAACAATATCAGAAGAAAATGAAATGTGTATTGGCACTTGTCTTTGGCATTAGTTTTTTCCCAAATGGTTGACTACTGTTGAAACAAAAGTGAAATGGAAGCCAATATATGGAAACCAAAATACTGATCAAATAAAGCGAAATAAAAAAATCTCAACCCAGCTTGCCCACCTAAGGTCTCATCACTATGTTTTGCTTTCTCAACATGTCTGGGAACAAAGTAATTAAAAACATTGGATGTCAGTGAGGCCAATTAGGAAAGCTTGTTTGTTACCAGAAATGGGTTCGGAACAGCGGCAACACTTCTTAGCAAACAGCTGTCCGAAGCAGTCAGCGCAGTAGGGTTGGTCCTCCTTAGACGTGAACTTTTGTCCGTGCAGTTCCTTGTTACAGTTAGTGCAGGTGAAGCAGTCACGGTGGAACGAGTCGCCCTTGTAGGTCACACCACCCTTATTGATTACCTAGCAATATACAGACTCAGATAAAACAATGATCAACCAGACTCAGATGTCGACTGAAAAGAATCCTACAATGACACGCTCACCAGTCGAGAATGGGCAACTCACCAGTTCAGTTTACTAACCTTAAAATCTGCTGCTATCTTCAAAGATCATTCTCTGGAGGTTAACTTGGGTAATGAGGCGCGTGTAATTGCCCATCATAAACAGGGTAGTAAACACTGGGGGCGACAATACTATTTTAAAACTATAATATTGAATGTTTTTACATAGGATATTTGAATAGTTTGTAAAAAGTATTATGTGGTTAGATTTTTGAATTTTGAAAATTGGACAAGAAATGTGACTTTTATCCCCTAAAACTAGAAAGAAGTCCACGTGTGGCTGCAGCCACTATTCTGCTTCATTAATTCTGCTAGGCACACAACATAATGGGTCAATTACCAAGAATCATAAAACAACACTTGGAAATTGAGGAAGTGTCATCTCGGCTACAATTCTTGGCATGGTGTACACACTGACAAACATCATTAACTTAACAATAAGTGCTGACCTCATTTCAAGAACAACACTTTTCTGCACTCATGCATTCATCAGGGTAGTCCTGACAACCTCTATTGTTATAGAGTGACACCTATCAGTTAGAGAATAAAGTACTTCCATTCGTACTAGTTGTTTGATTCTTTATTCGTCTCAATTTTGTGATTTATCTGTTGTCCCGAACTATTAACTCTATTAATCCCCTTTAATGACCAGAACACAGCAAAAGATTGACTGAATAGATGGCCACTAGTGCACCATTAGACCATTTATGGCTAACTAGTAACTCCGCCCAAAGGGGTAGCAGTGGTTTTGTCCTGGATTACAGATCTATGAGAGGATGTATACGGGAAGTTGAGAACAGGGCAACTAGCTCAATATATACGTGAAGATTCTGAGAAGATAACGCTCTCCTCAGTGCTAACTAATTTACTCAGATGAAGTTTACTCTAGCTGCAATTCTGTCTGCAGGCAGGCTGCACAAAGTGATTTCAAATCTGCATCAATAAAATTGCCCTAAAGCCTCTAACTTCTTGCCTGGTGAGAATCCCCCACATGTGCATTGTTGAATTAAGGCTACATAATCATCAAATAAATATTTGGTTAAAACCAGGTTTATTGCCCTACAGTTTACCATGCCACTAATTTAGGCCAATGTAACACCTTTATCACTGCCACTGCACTCTCTACAACTCCACTATCAGACTTAGAAGAGGTACTTGACCCTAAACCCAGGTGACAGTTGGGCAACTTGATTCACGGCACAGCTGAAACATTGATCACATCTGTGAATGCCAAGGTCAATGAGACAGTTTTAAATTGTACCACTTGTTGAACGTTAATGAACACGTGCCAGTTAGGGATCGCTGATTCAACTTTCATGTTGGCAATTGTCCTTGTGACAAATACTTTGAACTCGAAACAGTGTCCCTACAAATCCCTTATGGGAATAGCACCACTTTGCTGGGTTCACATTGAAAAGAACGGTGACGAATTTCTGGCTTACAGCTTACACTGGTCACCACTCTGATTCCCTAAGCCCCAGTCAACTTTCACATTATGCCTCAGCATGCCCTTTGTATCGATGTAGACCTGAGCTCATGAAGTGGCAAGGCAATAGCTAACACTTTGTAACTTTCTTAACAATGGTAGTCGTTATTAAACCCAAATTGTTTTTCTCTGGCATTTGCACAGAGTTAAAGCCTGCAATATAGAGAGAAGTTTTAACTTGGTACATTTTAAATATTACAAAAAGACTAAAAAGTTAATTTGCATTAATCTTGACAAAGGGCCACTTCCCAAAGGAACGTTGGTTTTAAATATTTTTCATTCCTGTTTTCGTTACTTTATTTTAATACTCCTGTCTACTTGTTTTTTCTTACCGGTTAGGGTTGCTATCTTTTTATTTTGTGTTTAAACGAAGTATCAAAACAACTTAGGAGTCAGTTAATTGTGAACCTATCCCTGAACTTTCCAGATTACAGCTACACCAAACATGTCACAGCAAACAAAACTACACGTCTTCACAGGTGTTCCATTACAACTACAAGCTAACTATCGAAATTGGCGCATTTCCGAGAATAGCAGTTTTTCGGTTTAAGTGTACTTCTCCTGGAGTAAGTAGTTCAGCATGCATTGGGCCATAAGCGATGTTTTAAAAGTAATTAACATCTACTTTAGTCACTGTGTGTTGTTTATAGATGTTTCAATGTAGCTTAATTGTATATTAAAAGAATAATCCACTTGATATTGTTAACTCTGATCAGTGTTTGTAAATCACCGAGTATATCAATACACACAGTCGTTTATCTTCAATCGTACCCAATGTTTGTAGTTTTTAGCTTATGGTTCATAGATTTTTAAAAATCGAAAACCAAACTTGGTTCTTTTTTTCATCTGAATACAGCTGTGGTATTTGTTTTTAACAAAAACTGTTGGTTAAATATGCATTTTGAAAATTCGCCAGTATGTGCAGGCAGAGGTGTTTACTACAGTTTATGGTCGGGTAATTACACTTAATTGGGTCTTGCTCGCACCAGACAATGTGGTCATCACAACTGAGTCCGCCTCTGGCACCGCGCTCTCTTTGACCCCAGTAAAAGCGCAGCTCAGAAGGACGAGGGTGAAAAGTCACGCATATCTTTAGAAATGCGTGACTTTTGTGTAAGCGTATGATTCATGGCATGAACGTGCCTTTTTTCACAACCACTGGCTTCAGTTCAACAAAAACATAAGTCAGGAAAACAATCCATCCTCATTTCAATATTACAAGTTATGGGGACACATGAAAACGTTGCGTTATCTGCTATTTACAAGGACTAACTGCCAAGTCTAGTTTCAGATTCTGTTGATAAAAATGGTGTGTCCGACATTTGAGAAATACGATGACTGCTGAAATCGTCCACGTCCCAATCTTAAGAATTAAGAAAATTCAACTTCTGGTGGAATATCAATGTCCCAAACACTAGAGACTGTTCCTAATTTAATAGATAATTCTAACTGTTTGCTGTCAAAATCATAATTTCAGACAGTAGGAATATTTTCCTGAAACTTAAGGACAAATCTATAGCTTTGGAGAGAAAGTGAGACCCTTTTATCACTAGTAAATTTAATAAATCAATGCGACACTCACCCCGGAGCACTTCTTGCATTTCTGCGCAAACTGATCCTCAAAGCAGGGTACGCAGACAACGTCGGAGTCCCGTGGGATGAACTTCTGGTTACCAATAGGCTTCTTACACACCAAGCAGGTGAAACAGTGCTCATGGTACTGACGGCCCTTGTACTCAAACTTCTTCATACCTGTAAAATATACATCATTACAGTGCATTCAACATTGCTATTACTGGTGTTTGTGTATAGCAAACATTATCCATTATCTAGATCTCTATTCAGTTATAAATATTACCATCTGTATTGAAAGACAACATTGAATCACATCGCATTTTCATTTTTCATGTGTTTTCGTGTAAACAATTTTCATTTCATTACACGTTATTTTCCCCGGCCAGTCAGAAGATAAGAAATTAGAAATGGGCCAGTTCCACGAATCATGAACTTTGTCAATAAGAACTGCTGCAGACAACATCCCACGTTAGCCAAGCGCACTGCTCTAAGTTCCATTTCTGTTGCAGAGCGATTGCTGCATGAGCCATCATGACTTAGATATTAACTCCGTGAAACTTGGTAAATAACTGTTGATCGGGTCAGTGATGCTTGACAAAAGACTGCAGGGGAACACTTAACAACATATAAGGCAGATTGATATCAGTAATTCAGAAAACCCGCTATCATCTAGAAAAATCCCTAAAGGCACGGGAGATCAGATGTTAGTAATATGGATAATGCTAATAATTATTTCCAAAACATAACCACATACATGAACTTGCAATATGACTCTAACAATGAGATTTTTTTCTTAGAATTTTACACAATTTTCTATCCCTTTTTTGATTTTCATGTCATGAATGTTTCACTTCATGAACTTGAAAGGAATTAATTAAAATCATTTGCATTCCCAGACCAAATGCTTCATTTTCATCCAATAAAATCTATACGCAAAATAATTTGCATCACATAGAAGATCACGTTCACTTACAATGACACGGTCAAATTGAATTTACAAACATTCACTTCCCCATAACTATACAACTGGTGTTTCCCCATCCACTATTGGGGTTCTATCACTACCAGTTTTCTTCCCACACTTTTCTCTAACTATAAAAAAGCTGTCAATCAAGTCAATCACCTGACCAATCATACCAGCAGATCAGCGAAACTCCATTTTTTACAACATGTAACATGCTGAAGGTTTTGACCTGAAAGGTGGAGACTGTGCCTGAATGTAATTCTTTATTCATTTCACAACTAAAATAATTCGGAAAATTGACATTTTGTTCTACTTTTGAAGGCTGCTTGCAAATACCAACTGTTGTTGCAATTTGTCGCCTCGCCATTCACATGATGGTGTTTACATCCAAGAGCATATTTACACACGAGTGCATATTTATGTACGGGGTGAATTTTTGATATATAAATGAGAATATACCCGGGTGTAAAGCTACACTTGGGTGTATAATTACACCACCTCCAGACAGCGAGTAAATGCAAATTTACACACATGCAAATACGGTATATACCTGGCGCACGGGCGTAAAAGCAAGATTACGTGCTATTACAAATGTTCTTTGATCTCATTTCTTCTAAAACCAACAACACTTCCCTTTAAATGTAAAAAGATCCTCTGGTACAAGTGGTTTGGCATGGTCTTTTATTAAAATGTTGGTCAGTGCTGCGGCTGCTGCTGTTGCTGATGGCGCTGCTTATGCTGCTGCTGCTGCTGCTGACGCTGCTGCTGCTGTTGCTGGGTGAGACTTTCACAGCTTTTGAATATCACCGTTTCACTGGATATGCAATATCCCTATAAGAGCTACAATAGGCATACTTATAACTTGATCAGGACAAATCAACTTTTCGGTTCATTTTGAAAAGGTTTTTAGTTCACTTTGAACGCTGAATTTTCAAAAGCCAGCATGCCATGAACGTGATGCGGCCAATCCAGCTGTGTTTACATCACTGATGATATAACCAGTATTAGTAATCACAAACCAAAAAATAATCGAATACTGGAACCGTGAACAATATTTTGGATGCAATCACTGATATGCAACTTCCACTGAAAGCAACACTAAGACTGCCACAATTAGGAAATATCAAATTCATCATCATTCAAGTGATGACCTTGTTGAAATTTTGTGCAGCATGACTTATCAAACTGTGACTGTGCTAATTTCACTTAAATATGTACTGAGAACAGGAAAACACTTGCTTTCATAACTCCACCAGGTTACCAACTCTGCAGTTACCAAATACCATTCATTAGGACTTGTCTCTAGCGTGACAGGTGGAATGGTGGATTGTCTTATTCATTTCTAATATGTTCGAGGAACACCTCGCAAAATAGGTAAGCCTATAGAAGGAAATCTGCCATTTGACAATTTTCAAACCACCCTTCATCTTTGAAAATTTCATTATTAAGTAGGATTTGCCTATAGTCAATCTTTCACAACAAAACTTGCCGTTTGCGAGCAGTCCCAAAGGAAAAGATAGCCGAGCCTCAGAGCTAACCCATATTCAAGGCAGCTGTTCTGAAGAATCTTCTCTTTATTACCATACAATGCTTGTGTCGACTTTGTTGCGAACTGTATAGAGTACTGAGCAGAAGTATTGCTTTTCTATTCCCCATACGACCGAGATGTAAACTTACATTTACAATTTAGTGTATATTTGCGTATGGTGTATATTACATACAGGTGTAAAAGTACTGCATATATATAGAATTTGGCAGAAGTTTATTTTCATAGAAAAATTTTAAAAATAAAATTTGACTTTTCTCCATATTATGTACTCAACAGGTGAGTTACAGTAACAATTTTCAGGAAAAAATTTCCCAAGATTCACTAAATAATTTCCTCCAACAGGTAGACACACTGAGAGTATTGGTCTTTTTTCACACAAACAAAAATTTCCATCCTCTCAATTCTCAAAATTAATATCAGAAGAATACAATGTCTAAATAGTAACACCAGTTGGAAAACACATGGGAATAGTTACCAGCACGAAACAGGTCATTGCACATGTCACAGACGGGTGCAAAGTTCTTGTCATAGCAGTCAGCACAGTAAAGACGATCCTCCTTGGTGGCAAACGGCTGGTCAACCAGTGAGTTCTGACAGTCGAAACACTTGAAGCAACCCTCATGCCAGTGGCGATCCTTGTAAGAAAGATCCTGAAACAAGATGACACTGTGACGATGTACAACACTGCAACGAAGCAGCCATTCCTTTTTATTTTTTGTGTCTAGTATACCAAATTTAACATCCTTCCCAAGATTTTCAAAATTTTATCATAAATGATCATCCACGTTCAGCTGATTGCAAGCTATTGATCTTTAAACCTGCTAAAAACCTGCTTACTCTCAAAAAAACTCACATCTGCCACTTACAAATAAGAAATTTGTCTGGGCTTACGTTCCTTACTAACAAGAGGTTCCTTGGGATTGAGCAGAACAGGCAGTCTGTAATTACCAGACCAGGGACATGCTCTGTGAACAAGACTCTCGCGCGCGGGACACTTGTGGCAAGAAACCTTCGCTTGGAATGCAAAACATAAACTTTCTTAATAATTCCCGCCTCTCCAACCAATAACCTAAATGGCAGCTTTTCTGCTAATGTATGCACGTAAGAGCTGAGAAACACTTAATTTTTCACTCGAGCCGTGTAGCGTGGTCTTGCATGATTTTGTGAGATGTGCGATCTTGTTCTCACAAGAATCTTGCCCTTCGAAATACGTGACCAAAAACAGACTTTTCTCTGCAGGTAAACAGTATAAATCAAAAGTCTTCTGGCTGAAACAGGGTTTATAACGAGCGTAATTTTTTCAATTCAAATGCCCTGGACATAAATCATCACATATTGTATGCTCTGTACTAATTTATTTCTAAACCCTAAAGGGATAAATACAAGATCTGGAAAATTAAAAAATAACAGCAAACAATAAACCCAGTGATATCATTTTCTGCAAACCAGCAGTCCTGCAGAATCTAAATAGAAGAGAAGCCAAACTGTACACTACGGCACATGTGCATTAGGTCCATGCACCTATATCCGATATAATACTCTTTAAAAAAAATAGCGTTTCAGCACACAGTCATGTGCGTTAGCTTCACTCATATTGGTTCATGTCATTATTCCTTTGTATGTGTGCATGCCTCAATCTTGCACGTTCTCCTCGTCTTAGTGTTCACGATTATTATGGCAGACAACATAGTGTTAAATTGAATACATATCTACCGTCATGTGTCACATTTTAACAAATTTGCTCCTTTGTTTTACATAAAACTGCATCTCGCCCAGTTTACCTGGCTAAAAATGAAAATCAAATAAGACCTTTTACTCTCATTAAATCGTTTTCATATTATATTTCTCACCCTTTAAGTCGGTAATGGTGTCAATGTTCTTCTTAGTAGCAGAAATAGAACCCTATCATGGTAAGGAATACCATGAGGCCAATTTCATGGGAGTAAAAGCCTCGATTCAATTATTATTTGTTTTAGCCAGCTCAACATGGCAAAATACGGCTTTAAATGTTTCAAACACTGGTTCATGCACCTAATTCTAGAAACAGGTGTAGGCTCACATATAGGCGCACGCCAGGTCTCAATACGTGCATGTATATTAAGCAAGGCGTGACCAGCAGAGACATAAAAAATGTCCGGTAGACCCCCTAAAAGATAGTACAATGGAGCCTACTTAATATTTTGCCAGATGATAGAATATCTTGGTTATTACCATGAAATGTCAGAATATTAATCATAACCCACTAAACCCAAATAAAATAACCAACATAATGTCACAAATTATTATTGTATTGCCGAAGATTGTCATTAAAAATCATCAAAATTGATTCTCACCTGCTTGTTGGCATGTGTTCCTTCCCTTTTCTATCAAAAAAACAACCTAATTCATAATTTTAACTGCCTTATGGGAACTTGGCGCCAGGGTAAAAATCGATCATTTTAGTTAAGCTAGCTTATACTCAAACTCTCCACATGATCAACTTATAAGAATGGTTATGAACATCACCAAATGGGAACCTGCTAAATGAAATATGCCACTTCTTATCGTAATACACTTCAAAACCAATGGCACTGGGACTTAAAACTCTGTACCATTAGCAAGAATACCACAACTTTGTTTTTTAAGTTTAAAAAAATAAACAAGTTTTGTTCCTGTAGAAGCTACTATGTATGACATGAAGCTTATAGATAGTCATTAACCGACCACTAGTTACTGTTTCCAGAAAATAGGGGTCTCCCTTGACATTTATAAATGACACATGTCTGTCTGCTGTTCCTTCTTAAGGTTCAAATGAAATATAAACACACATGGTGGTAAATAAAAGCATGTCACCTTCTAAGAAAAAGCATCTTTCTATAGGGAACAAACGCAGGGTAAACCAAATTGGTAATTTTCATTGGGTTTTCAAAATATAAAGTTTATTTTTAGTTGTCAAAATGTCTTCCATGTTGATGATGGATACAAAACCCAAGTCTGGCATACACTATACAACTGAAAATTTGCCTGATTTGAAAGATTACAATAAATGAACCTGTTTCTATAATTAACTTGAAGGAATAAAACATTTTGACCATAATTCATTAGCTCAAAACAGTTGCTCATTATCATAAACTAATCTAACCCACAAAGGCAGCTGAAGTTTCATAACAGACTAATGCCAGAAGGTCAATTACTTCTTGGTACTGTTTAGCATCAATAGGAAACTTTCAGAAAGTGGCTGATTGTAGGACTCTGGTGAATTTGTACACCATCAAGTGCTTATTCATTGAAGAGGGTGGCATACATGCCAAGAACTGTGCCATGACATTTGGCTTACCTTAGAATCCAACTGCTGCCTACTGGTTTGTTAACTGGCCCAATTATGTTGCAAACCCAGCAGACTTACTGAGGAGCATAATATGGCAACATTATTCAAAAGTTTTAGGTTGTAAGTCATATTTGTTGCCCAATTTTCAAAAATTCAAAAACCTAAACACATACTTTTTACAAACTATTCTAATATGCTACATGAGAACATTTAAAACAAAAAAATTTAAAATCTTATTGTTGCCCCCAGTGTATTTATTATGGGTCTGATTACCTAGACAACGATAACATGAGCAGCCAGAGGCAATGTAATTAACTACAACAGCATAATGTCCTTAATCAATGAGACAGATTTTGATGTAAGCAAACCGATCGAGTTGCCCAATCTCTACCAGTGAAGATGTCAAAGTAGGATTCTTCTCATGTAGAAGAACATTCTTATGCCATAAAAATTAACACAAAAGTGAATTTGACTCCTCGTCCACTAGAGGTCATTAGTATCCAGTCTCATGTGATCAATCACCACCATGCCATTTGAAAGTCCTCCATTCTAACCCCAGAAAATCCTTTTGTCAGTTAAAGGGACAATGAGCATAAACCCAGTACACTTCCTTAGTTGTTACATAACTGAACAGTGTCCAAGATGACACAGATCACTGTCTTAAACAACTCTTGCAGAGACTGCTTTGTGGTAACTCCCACAATATACCAACCTTGCACATGTTAACAGGAACTAAAAGAGCTTTATTCTCAGTAAGTTTTATGAGAAATATTCACATCTCTATTTTAAAAATGTAAATTTTACCCATTTTCAATGTAAGAGTAACATACCGAACTAAGCACACAGAATTAATGTGAAACTCAGCTTCTTATGTCTACTATTACAATCAACAAAGTAATAATAATAGACTTTGGAAATACTTTTAAGCAACAGCAATAATTTAGTAATTGACAGAAACGTTGACCAATTAGGAAAATATACCTCGACACATGAACTAAAATTAAAAGAAAAACATAATTGCACAAATATTTGATGATAGTTTCAGGGCTGACAGTAACGCTGCATGAAATGAGGATGTCAAAGTTTAAAACAAGAAGAATCAAAGAAGTAATGGTTACTTCACCAACAGTAATATGTTAATGCTGGTATAGTGCAAATTGCTCACAGGCACACCTAGCAACGGTTGCTACAGCTATTTAATAAAAATCAAGGGTTGATTAGTGAATTCAAATTGAGCACAAGAAAAGCAAAAGTTGTCAACAGCTGAATGTGTCACAGAATTAATGGGCATTTAGTCAAGATCATAAACAAAGGCCTAAGTTGAGGTGCATGCTGGGTACGGCACATAACTCAAGATTTATGCTACAGGTGTCATTACAGTCTATCACCTACTGTTGCCTCCTTTGGTTTACTCCGAACACTCTACAGAAAAGGCAGGGGAGATCATATAAGTGACACGAGAGCCAGTTACATTCAAACGACATTTGGTGAACAATAAATATTCTGTGTTTGCATTACCACTTTGAAAAGTGATATTACCAAAATTGCTCATCAATGTGAATTAACATTGATTCAAAATAACAGATAAATAAACGAAGCTCCAGGCATCGTCAAAACGTCCAGGGCTTCCAAACACGGCTGGGTTGCACAAAACTTCCGACATTTATCCACTGGGTAAGCCTGAGTATTGCATGGCATCAAAAGCAGTGTTCAACAATGGTTACATAGAGAGTAATAATGAGATTAGTGAGATATTGTTGTTATCCACCTGATAAGTTTTATGCAACTGGGTCTTGTAAAATGTTCACTGAAAACACTGTAGTGTCCGCGTAATTTGCTTCAGGCTAGAAAAGTTTGCAACATCATAAAAGAAGGACAGGGAAATTAAAAAAATACATTCTAAAAAATTCTAAAATTATTACAACTGGTTCACAGTTGACGCAACAAAAACGACATATAGTTTGACTTTGCATTGTATTTGTTTGAACTGGATGAGACACTGAGCAGTAAATGATCGCTCTTAACAGGTGAACAGTAGAATGTGATTAGGGGTACAGACCAGAACCTGAACTAATAGCGGATTTGCAGCGCAAACGAACTACGCATTGCGCATGTGCGAGTTACTTCCTGCGCGAAGGCTCATGGGATAGCTTGTGGTCAGGCATGTCTTGAGCAGGCTGGATAGTGTGTGCATTTGGAGTGATTTGCAAACTAAAAACCATGTTTCATTTTTTTGCTTTATAATACCAAGCAAGTCCTCTCTCTCGTTTGTAAACACAGCGTAGCAATGATCAGTGACCGTGTGACCGAGGGCACAACTGTCGTCATGATGTTCAGTATTGGGGTTATCGGCGTTGATTTCGAAATCTCCTCCGGTTTCAGACAAGTTGAGAGTTCTTGGATTGCTTAACTTTTGTAGCTTTCGCCGTGGATATGCTAGAGACGTTAATTTTAAGAGGAAACTCCGTCGGAATGTTGTTCTCATACGTCTTTTTTCCACCAGGAAAATGTTCGCTGCACACACGATGAGGCAATTACATCGCACTGGATGCCGCAGGCATTCAGGGGCGATAGTACATCCTCACAAAAAGTTACTCATTTCAAAATACAGCAAATAAAATCAAATGAACCATACATGTAGGAACACGGAGTTATAATTAACATATACCACGACTCTGGATACAATTTAGTCTGCAAAACTTGAACAAATCGATGAAAATCTGTCGCGGTTTGCTCGAGCTTCTCTCAGTTACCGGGTGCCATTTTGAGGAAGTTAGTGAAATTACGCATGTTGACGAATAAAAAGTCCAAGGGACACACATCTTACAAGTTTCACCCGATACCTTCTCATGCTATTTTACAAGTGTCGCGCGCTAGCGTCACACGCTAGCGTCACGCGCTTCGCTCAGTCTCGCGCTAACCTTTGCTTAACTCACCCGATTCAGTTGACATGCTTTGTGGTTATCGCGGCTCACGCGGTGATAAAATTAACGGCAACCAAAAAAGTGGAGTTGTAATTCTTCGCCAAAGTCAACTTAATTCTCACAACTAAGCTTCATCAAAGATATGTATAGAAGTAGAAAGGACCAATGATGAAAGTAAGCGTTTTTTAAATGATAGTTTTAAGTGTAGAATGTATTTTTGACGAGGTGAAAACTCGAAATCGGTAACCCAAATCCGGTCACGGCCCGTTTAAAATACACTGAAGTAACGAAATGAGTACAGAAAGCGAATGGGAGTATTGTAGCCCCTATATGGCCAACCGAGGGGCTACGTGTTGCCTACTAGATAGCCCTGCATTGGTTTGAATGCGCTAAATCTCCCCTTACTCCCAGCTCTCCTAATGTTGTTTATCCATTTTTCACGAAGTTCTTGGTTTGCAGGGAACACATAAAAACTCAAATTTTTATTTGTCTTGTTGTTTTTGAAGCAACCAGGAACACAAGTGTATCCGCCGTAAGTTTTCTTCGCGCTCATACCGCGTATTATGCTTGTTACTATGGCCGCTTTCGGAATCCTGACCACAGCACCCACAATGCACCATTTTAACCTAATTTCAATATGGCGTCGCTGCAAATCCGCTATTGCTTTTTGAGGCTTTGAGTAGATTAGTTAAGACCCAAATACACACTCGGTGCTTAACCGACATGTTTAAAATTAACCACTGGTGTAATTCATGTGCGGGTGGGCAGAGTCGCTCTACAACTAGAGACTCCTTGTGGTCAATTTTTCATCAGTGGCAGAACCGTATACAGCAAAAGCCTCATCATATACTTTTGTCCAACATTTAAACCATCAGGTTGCCAAAAATCTGTCAGTAGGCAGAGGTGAAAGTCCTGGGAAACGCAGTTCGTTACACTCATAATGTTACACTTTGTATGTAAGTACCATATCAAAAACTGAGGATTGTGGGTAGCAAACTCTCTGATAGTACAACTGAATTCCCAGTGTCCACATGACCATTTGAGCAGTGTCCGAAAAGTACGAATTGTGACAACAAACCTTGAAATCAGCACCAATGGGCTTCTGACACTCTTCACAGGTCTTGGCAAACTTCTCATCGAAACATGGTATACAATATGGCTGCTCCTCTCGTAGGATGTAGCGGTGCCCAGTCAACGACTTGTCGCAGTGGTAGCAGCCAAAGTGCTCGTTATGGAAGTTCTCGTCCATGGCCTTGGTGTATTCTCCACTGAAAATCAACTGGAAAGAGAAAAGGCAACCAATCAAATGGAGCATAACAATTTAACAGAAAGAGAAAAGACCAAACCTGATTAGAGGTGCCATCAGGGGGCGTTGTCAGCAAAAATCAAATGCAGTGCTTACATACTACCCAGTATCAAGTGGAACTCAAGGTAGCCAATCACAACAGGTGCAGAAAGGCAACATCCTAAATAACCACCACTATTGTAAACTCTTCTCAATTTCGGACAAAAACCAAATAGCTAATATTGATCTTTTACCATTTTTCAAAAGCTAATTCTAACATTGATTTGTCAAAACATATCCTAGTGTTAGACATGGTACAGAACCCATTTAGCTCACAACGTACAGTATAAGTGGAATTTTCATTATTACTTGGCGGAATTTTTCCGCCAAGTATGTTGGTCTAACAGCAAGTTTTTTTTGTTTTTTTTTTCGCTCTCTACAGGTCGCAATTTTTGTCCGATTTTCACGAAATTTGCACACAACATGTATATCGGGAATCACTAGAACGCTATTGTTTTTGGTCATGATCGGATACAAAATGACGGACGTGGCGGCCATTTTGTATCCGATTTCATTCACTTTTTCATTAAGAGAACTCCACTCTATTGTTTGAGCAGCACCTATACCGAGGGAATTGGCCTTCGGAAAAGAGACAAAAATTTTGGGCCAGTTAAATGAAGAGTTTTCCGTACTTATCAATTATGAAAAATAAAATTTCATCATAATTGAATCCTAAATTATTTAGATTTTATAATAGATAAATAATTATTGCTGAAGGAAAACTGTCACTGCCTATTTGGTGAAATGTTTTGTTTTATTTGCTTCATGCCCCGAAAGCTATGAACTCAAAGTAATTATAGCAAACACAAAATTTACTTTTATTAAACTGGGAATTATCAAGGATTAATATAGATAAAAGAATCACATAGAAAAAAATGGCGCAGGCATTCTGAGATGTCTGCACGCTACTCCGAGCTGGTTCAATGCAACAGACATATGAATCCATTTTTCCTTTAATAATACTCATATAACACAAACACAAACACAAATTAAAACCAAGCTGAGAAACTGGAGACCTGACTCAAGGGTCAAGGAGGGGGATTTGAACCCACGACCTTGACAACAGGAGGAGGAGACTCAACTCACAAGTCACAATGTCTCCTCCAATCACACAGAAGCACCACACAAGAAATGTACTTGAAGGTTTATAAAACCACCAGTCTTACTCCGAAATTATAAATTCTATTCATAAAATACACTAAAGAAACTTGCGTTTGAGATCTAAGCTTTAAAACTCTTGTCTACCGACACCCGAAAAAATCACTCATGTGAAATAAGTTATGGTCATAAAACACCAACCATGTTGTGTCATTATAATCAGTTACTTCAGTTTACAAAGCAATCAACTGAGATGATTTATTCAGAAGTTCAACACCTAGATGAGTATTCAACCTGCATGACTGGGTACAGATGGAGTCAGGAAATACAACACTACCTTATACATGTTTGGGGATGCTTAACCTTGTGATAACCACCAGGTATTTGAACCTCACTGTCCTCACAACGCTTTTAAAGCTTCAAGTCAAAAGGTAACAGTCCAAAGCAGGCATATTATGCGGACGGTACTTTTGTTCTGAACCATGTAGGCATCTGTATGATGTATGAATACTCATACATCGCGCATTTCAGGCTATGTAGGAATTTTTACAACGCGCAAAAATGTAGGAATTGTGATCTTTATGGGCGGGAGGTGCAAATAGTTGGCTTTGTGTGAAGTACGAATCCATTATTCACATTTGGAAGTTTAAAAATCAATTCACTTTTATAAATAATAGCATTAAATGCTGTATAATCAGTATCAAAAAACCAAACTACAAAAACTCGTTTCATTCAAAAATTTTCACACTGCTCCGCCATGTCAGGATTTTTTAAAATCCATGATGGTGGCTAGTTACCACGGTCATAGCAATAGGTACCAAGACTTTAAACTTTGACAAGCATATCAACATTGACTAGTACACCAATTGTCATGCTTTTGTTAAAATAGGTCCTTATTAAAAACAATGCAAGTGAATTATTTAAAGTGACACTATCAATTTTACCAACCAAAAAACAGTTATGTGACTAAACTTCTTGAAGTAATATTAGCTTTGACCAGATCCATAAGACAACAAAAATTCAATTTATTTTTGTGATTTTATTACAAAAAGCCAATTTTCAGGGTTGTCTGCCAGACATTCGCTAAATCAACACTGGTGTATTTACCAAATTTACATGTTTCATTTTAAGATATTATTAAAATGATATTGAATCACACTCACAAAGATCTTTACAATTTATATATTGTTGCGCTTTGTAAGACTTCTGGATCCCGTAGGAAAAGGCGCACAGATTCCTACAGAGTTCAAAATACTTTCAATCTTATCATGATTTTGATGAAAGTTTCTGTTTATGAGGCATGAGCATATCTAGATCATGGTATAATGAAACCGATCTCAGTAAGTGACAGACGCTTAAATTCAACTTGCACTATGTTTTTATTCACATCTTGTTCATCATAGTAACAGTAAACTAGCAGATGCAGTGCTACCAATAGGCTTCATGTCACAATACCAGAGTGAAGAACCCATTCCTAATTAAAAGCAATGAGCACACAGTAACTGGGGCAGAAATTCAAAATCCGCTATTTTCACGCTGATATGTTTTGCCCAAATCGCCCAAGCTTCGCAGACAGGTACAACATTTGTAAAAGACCAGCAGACAGAGACTGAGAATGGAAACAGTAATCAACAGACAAACTAGTGATTCAGCTGATTTAGTGTTCGAGATAACAGCAGAACATAAATAATAGCATTTTTACCATTATCTTGATGGGCTGGTCGCTCCTCGGCTCTAATTCCCCTGCCAATGCATTCCTAATCCCAATTCGTTTAAAATATCCCTAAAAACAGTGCAATCTGTGACCAGGTATGGTTATTTTATTGTCAGAAAACAGAGAAAGTACAAGTGGGTGCTACAAAACGAGATAAGTTGAATTCAGAGTAACTAGGGCAAGATGCTCGGCTGTACTACCAGGAGAGCTACACAGAGGTGAGACAATAATTGCACGGCTCAAATACTCTGGGCTCAACAGGTGAGGATTTACCTGCTATGTTTACAGGATTTCAAAAAATCTAATTTTTCCAAGTCTGGCTATAGATTAATCCAAGACCTGAGTATAGGCAACACCTATTTGTAGCCTCAAACCTTGTTGTTCACAAGAAAGAATTTCACCTGTAGTCAGCTTTTGTTTGGTGCTCAACTTGGATCTATTAAAGTCCTGAACACAAGTTTGTCTTTAGTCAATATAGTGGCAAAGATCTCAATCTTGACATGATCACAGGCCACACTACAGGAGGGTAACCTGAAGCCCCAACCACACTCAGCATCCCAACTCATAACACACTGTAACAATTAGGTATCTCATAACATGATTCTAATGTAAACCTGAGACTACAAATAAACTGAAAATTTGTAGTAGACAGTACATGTTACTCAAGTGCCCTCTAAAGTTCACCTATTCAACTAAAGTGCAATGGAAAATAGAACAAAATACGAAATGTTTACTGACACATGATATCTGAGAGAGTCTTTTAAAAATACTGAAGCAACTAGAGAGGAATCTAAACAGAGAAATAGCAGACAAGTCCCAAAGCAATGTCACTCCACATCTATTCAACTCGGGTTTTTTACCAGGTATATAGACACAATTAGGTATACGTCAAAACAGTCCTTGGGTAAGGGGCGAAGGTGGACAGGCCTGAATCATTCATATGAGACTTCTCTTGTGGTATCAAATCTGTGTTTTTAACCAAATATCAACAAAAGTATACTCGCACATTTTCTGAAAGAAGAGAGCCTGCATAATCTTGATTTTTGACATTATACCAAAGAATGTCCAATTAATTGGGTCGTATTACCATGTCTTTTTCTGCAGTAAAGTTTTGTACATAAGAAAGGTACATTCATAGCAAGAACATGCCGACTAAATTTTTCTATAGATAAATGTTCAAGATCACATCTAAAAACAATATTGCTATTTTCTAAATTATGATTTCCTTTTTGTTTTATGCAATTTTTGACTTTTTTCATAAATTCATAAAGGACCTATTTTTTAAAACCCTCGCACAAAAGTGGAACATTTTAACAGCAATTCCTCAGACCATTTTGGAGAAAATTGCAAAAGGCATAGAATCTGAAAGCTTCATATCAATTCGCTATTTCTGAGATATGACATTCCAAAAGTTAGCTAAATTTGGACATTTTTCTAGGGTTCTACTCAATCAAAAGCATATTTTGCAGTAAACGTGTCAGATTTACTAGATGTACCAGCAAGCTGAATGCAAGGTGGTTTTAATTAGAAAATGCTTCAAAGGCCTATCCCTGCTTTTCATCATTCAGTCATAATCCTTGTAATTTAATATGGGAATGTTTGAACTAGAAGGTATGCCCCTCAATGGAGCCTCTACTCCCAGGGCACTACAGGTAAATCTCCAGCTACACCTACAACCCAACACTTGGTTTGGCCATATTGCCTAAAAAATTACCAGTACCATAACACAAAGTCAATTCATGTGGTAATTAAAGAAAATTTTTACGCAAATCCCATTTTTAACTTCGCGGCAACTAGTTTGAGGACGATGTTACTGATTTATTCACCTTCTTGTGTAAAATCAAGTCAAAATTGATAACTAGCCAAGAATATAATAATGCCACTGCAGTTCACCATGTTATTACCAGAATATAATAATGCCACTGCAGTTCACCATGTTATTACCAGAATATAATAATGCCACTGCAGTTCACCATGTTATTACCAGAATATAATAATGCCACTGCAGTTCACCATGTTATTACCAGAATCAGGTGGCAAAATGTGAACATAATGTTTGTGTCGTATTCCAACATGATTAAATGTGAGCAAAATATTTCATAAAGTATAGTTGAAGAGACAATAGTTTCACTGAGGTTCTGAGTGGGTTCACTGACATTAAACCAGACATACCAAGAATAAATATTTATATTAAAATGGGACAAGCCATGTCACAAATGATCCAAGTCAAGTTCACAGACTATAAATCTCATTCAAACCCTAGCCTCCAGCCAAGCATAAACTGGTTTCATGCAGTGCCCACGTAAAACACAAATTTAGAATAGAATGGTAGACATATCTAGGACCTGCTGGAAGTGCATAAAACAAGACACTTGAACGTGTTTAAATTTCAAAATACCAGCTACAGTGAAACTGACGGCATCCCGGGCAATTATCTTTCAAAAACACACATCCTGTTTTATCAGTGAACTGACAAAGCACTGGTGGGAGAGACTGTTCAGATAAGAAAGAAAGTAAATTATGGAAGTTCAACAGCAAACTTTAACCTCTGAGTATAACAGTAACTCTTATACAGATAATAGATAACAATCCAATTTGGTGAAAATTTTTCAGTTAGGGGTCGCAATATTGACGAGTGAAATTTTATTTTGTAAAATTACTCAACAAAAACAACTTCTCAGAATACTTGACTTTGTATTTAGCATACTTTTGAGCATTTGAGGCAATACTGCAAGCCTGCCATAGAAAAACAGAAAAACAATAATTTCAATAATCACTTTTGTTCCAAAATGAAGACTTTTTAAGATATCGACCAGGAGCAAGACCATACATTTATTCAAAATCTCTCTAAACAGGAGCCATCAGCTAAAAGAATATATACAACTTTTATCACCTCATGCATGACCTATTTTTCAATAAGAGTATTTATTCCCTGTGGCCATTTCAACTTAACATCTGTTGCCATTTTTGCTATTAACAAATTAATGGGGCGCACCAAATGCAATAGACCAGAATTTCAATTCAGATCATCCAACCAAATTGTATCCATTCCCCTGGGTTACTGGACAACTACACAAACCTGCAATAGAAAGCAGATAGGATTCCTAGACCTCCAAGAGCCCACAGTTCAATACACAGTGAGTTGCTAACTGAGTGCAAACCAAATATCACACCAATTAACAAACTGTCTGTTTGTGTAAACTCACTTCTCTTTATTTATGTACATCATGTTGAACACATGTTCCAGGCTTATTGGCTGAGCACACAGCCCCTCCATGCAGACTGCCAATACCAGTCATTATAATACTAAAGCCCCCCCACACGAACACCAACAACATTTCTAGACAACAATGGTTCCTTTAACTCTAGCCATTGTAAAATAGTTACCAGGTATGCAAAGATGCTAATTAAACTTCTCGAAGACGACTTCTAGGAAAAGATACCACATCTGANGGTGCAGCGAGTCCCGGTGCGTGCCTACCAAGTCTGTAGCTCTCACGTCATGAATTTCCATAGAAATCACCCCCCCCCCCAATGAAACAGTGCACTTCCATACAGGATAGCATCTCCTAAATGTACCTCTGAGTCTCACATACAACATCTGAATTCTAACCCTCAATCAAACTCCAGTTCCGAAGCCTGGGCATTTCTGTTGTACTCAACTTGACCCAGAGTTCGAGCCTACATTCCCATGTCGCAGGGTGGCGGATCAATTCAATCCAGTCCAGTGAGATGGATTTCAGTGACTAGTTTCTCGATTCAACTTGACACTATATTCTATGATCAAAGATAAAAATCGCAACTTGGTAGTATATGGTAAAGGTATATTTATATATGCTAAATGAATACGAAGGATTACTACCAAACTATACTGATGTACATAAATGAATGAATGTAAATTTCTAGTTAAATCCAGTTATCATTCCCATACTTACACATGAAATGACTGACAATGTAGTTGAACAAAAAGCTGCAAGATGTAAAATGGCTCCAAAATGAAGGAATGGATATTACTTACAAAAGTCAACAAACTGCAATAACAGCTGGAGGTTAATGGCGCAAGTTAAAAAATGATACTTGAGGACATGTGCACTCTCGTTCTTCTGGCTGTAGTAATGTATCAAACTCTATCGCCAAAATAAAATGCAATGATACTAGAGTAAAATGATCCAAGGTATATCAAGGAACACATTGACTTACCTCATCTTGGATTCTGGATCAAACTCTACCACCACAACATAAAGATTGCAATGGTACTGGAGACACAATGATCCAAGGTACTTGGGAATACATGCTCTAATCTCACCTTGGATTCTGGATCAAACTCTATCGCCATAATAGAATGCAATGATTCTAGAGTAAAATGATCCAAGGTATATCAAGGAACACATTGACTTACCTCATCTTGGATTCTGGATCAAACTCTACCACCACAACATAAAGATTGCAATGGTACTGGAGACACAATGATCCAAGGTCAACTTGGGAATACATGCTCCAATCTCACCTTGGATTCTGGATCAAACTCTTCCACCATAACACAAGGGATACTAAGGCCTTAAATTCTCTTACCTTTACTTGACTAAATTTTAAGCCTCCACGAACTGGCCAAGACATTTACCATTAGACAACATGCAATATGCACACTATGGTTCCTGAAAATTTAATAGCAGGACAAATAAAACAGGACTTAATGCCCTTAATAGTACAATGGCAGGCAGACTGCGAACAATTCTAATACAATGGAAGTTGAGACGAAATTGTTTGAAATGGTATATTCTAGTCCAAGCGAGTCCCTCAGATTTGTTTCAGGTGATCAAATTCAAATCAAAATGTCAGTTCAAATTTTCAACCAAAAATGTTCAATTTTACAAAACATGCTAAAAATTTCTACAACTTCTGGATTGATTTGAGTCTGAAGTTTAAACGGAGAAAAAGCTAATGTGCAAAACTTTCTGAAGTTTCTATCAATGAATACCTGCAAAAACTATGACAAAGGTCTCTGACAAACAAATTGCAACCACGTTATGCAATATCCAAGACATAATTCTTTGCTAATTCATGATTGCTTCTTAAGTACAAAGCAATAACAAATGCCAAACAGTGCTCAAGGGGCAGCCATTCTACAAAGTTCACCACAGCACTTAAGACATATTTAGAAGCACAAGTTCAAACCTATCACAGGACACTTTCAAACACATTATGTTTTTCTGTGTCGCGATGAACCAGGGTAAAGGATACATAAACTACACTGGTCACTGAGAGTGCAGCTAAGGATAATGCTATCAAGAAAAAAAACAACTCAACGCATACCAGTTCGGGTTGAGGGGAAACGCATCAAAGAAAAATGTAAAGAGCTCACCCTGATTATCTGTAACACCTTCAGAGAGTAGAAACTTAACGTGGAAGATGAGAAGAAAAAGACGCCTGGCGTTTTTCAGGGCGGCTGGTAAATGAGCTCACATTCCATAGACATAGCGATGAAGAGAAGCATTCTCAACTGTATGAGTGTAATAGTTCATGGAGCAGGGAAGATTACATGATGAAGCGACTTCAATGTCCATCTTTGAATGTCAGTTGGTAATGAGCCAAAGGTATGAAGAAATACAAGCCCGATGTTTTTAAGTATAAAACTTGTGAAAGAGTGAGAAAGACTGCAAATTGTGACAATCACAATAAAATGAGTAAAAATATTTATTATTCGCAAAATCATCATAGGAACTGTTAAAAAACATAAATAGAATGGCTGGTAAAAAAAGAACAGCTGAAAAAACAGAAATCAAGGAATTATGAAAAATTATTAAAAAGTGTGTTGTGTATGGCATGTAGATGGTTAATACTGTCTGAAATACCTGACATCAAAATTAACGCATTTCTGAATTCCCGCTCTTGAAGACATATCAGATTGTATTTTAATTTCTACAACAAAATTGGTGATACACTTCAATTCCTGGTCACCCTTTCCTTACAACCCACATAATATGGAAATTAACAGTCATAAAAAACGCCAGTGCTCTTTCAAGGTAAATTTTATCATGCTTAGGTCATTGCTCAAAAGTTCAGGGAGAAAGGGGGCTCACAAGTACTTTATGATCGAGCGAGATGGTGATGCAGAAACCCTCAACAAGAACACAGAGAGGGAATGTTAAGTGCCATGAATATTAAACACAAATAGCATGAACATTTTTAATGGTATACAATCATTTTTGTTCATACCCAGCAGTTAACTGGCTTTTTTCTGAAATTTATTTCTTATCATTGGCAGCAGGACCTACGATTGACACAATCATTTTATGTTCATTTTCAATGCTTTTGTTTTTCTTTCTTTCAGTTGAACATGCCATCGGTTTGTGAGAAATTATCAAAGGTGGGAAAAGGTTAACATGCCTCCTTCAAAAATTAACTAGTCTTCGACAAAGGCAACCACACAGTAAACCCCCTTGTAAGTGATTGCCACACTTAAAACATTCTATGAATTATTCAGGACACAGACAAACAGCCAGGCACAATGACATTAAGATTTTTTTAAGAAACCAGAATATCGAGTTCTCGCACAGCATCATTTGATAGACAGGTGAAACCTGAAGACAAGAAAAAACTTCCATTTTATTTGCTCAATGCATACTAGCAATTTTGCCCTAGTTGTCAGTAATCCACATAAAAAATTGACAATCTTAAATTACAGGGTCACTGCCAACCATGAAAATTGCCCCTAAGTGGGTAAAGGCTCTTGAGTTGCTTCTGCTGAATTTTAACAGCAAAGTCAACAATGCAAGAGGAGCATTAACAGGGCAGGAAATCTACTGCCATCAGTTCAAGGGCAGGCAAGGGCAAAGATTTAATCTGATACAACAGGCTCTAAACTAGGCAGTGAATTCACCCCAGATCCATAAGATTCAAGGCCAGTCAGTCAGCTAGAGATCACTGATGTGTATTCTACCTAATCCATGTGATCAGGTGAATCATTTTAACTATTCAAAACAATAGAGTGACCTGTCCCTCTAGCCAGATAACACAATCCACATGTTTCAACCACATTACCCAGAAGTAGCAATAACAACATGGTGTACAAAATTTGTACAAAATTTTATACCCCCCTCCCCCTCATTCAAACTGTCAAACTATAATGAACTAAGTGAAGAAATAAAGAACAAATGACCAAGTCTCCTTTCAAACTAACACTGGTTCTACATTTCTAGTTCGTTGTGATGAGTGTTCAAAATTTTGGAATGCTCCAATTGAAAAAGCCACTGTTCGGACAGTCAGTCTTTCCAACAACCAGACTGCCTAATTCCAAGTAAAAGACAACAAAGCGATTTTAACAACTTAAAGAGAATATATAAGCACATTATGAGACATTAAAACAATTTCAAGAAAATATGAAGATACCACATACACTAAGCCAGTATCTTACCTGAGAGAGATGGCTTGGTACTCCAACAGAGAGAGAGACAGATCACAACACACACACACAACCAATGGAACATTTGAGAAGGCAAGCCAAATATGGAAAGACTGTACTATAAATAGGAGAGTGCAAGCCCAGCTGTGAGATAGACTGTTGAACCACCAAGAAGTACAGGTTCTGTTGATGACATAAGGTTTGAAAAACAGGAAAAAAACACCTATGTGATTACTGTTTATCCATGCCAAATCAGTGCATTTGTAGAATGTGAGTTTAGTAGGAACATGAAACTTACGATCCTAGCTAAGGTGCATACCAATGAAATGGCAAGTTATTTACATACATCGGTGTATGGATTTTAAGAATGAGACTGATGCCTGTTAGTAAGAGAACAAACCTGGTTCACAAAATGCAAAACGATTTGAACTTCATCACGGTTTGGTTCTGGTAAAAAATGGCAACTATGGTTACCACCAAGGACCACTGTACAAGACCATGTTACCACTGATCCTGACCATTTTGTCAAAATTCAATTCGCTCTGGAATCCCTAAACTAGTGGCATTTGCTGAATCCTGTTCCGTCCATCAACATTTGAACAAAATTTACTACAGCATACTGTATCTGTCCAAGAACCTGTTTCTGGTAGTCAAATTGTCAATTGAAGATTGTGGCAAAGACATATGCTGTTTATGTCTCAATTCACCTAAATGCTGTAATCCACAAGTATTTTGCCATCATCATTTACAAGATAACTTCAAGCAATACAGCTGAGCGTTTTTGACGGAGTATTTTAATACTTTCCATCAAAGGCAATAGTTGAAAAGCACTGGTAATTTTATACCTAGGCAACCAGGCAGGAAAATAAGCTTACATAATGTACAGAGTTCACTAAACTTGTAGACACATATCAACAGTATCCAGCCTATCTATATTTTGCAGTTGGCTGACCAATGGTCATAACTGATTTACCTTACATGACAATTTCTTCTGATCAGCTTATTATTGATATTACTACCAATAACATCAATATCCTAATTATTTATTTCATAGCATTTTGTGCATAAATTAACTTAGGTATATGACAGCAGAATACCGAGGTGTCACAAGAATGGAAATATCATATAATTATGCATCTAGAAACTTTGTGAGCAAAGGATGGAAAACTGTTTTGAAAGGATTATTTTAACAGGAACCAGCTATTCAATACAAGTAAACAAAAACAAACGTGCACTTTATTCGTAATGGTTGCATAAAAATGAATTGAAGGAGAAATTCCAACTATGATGATATCATTAAGTACCGATAGCTAATTCAATCAGGGCTGCTGACATATCAATTATTGTGAGCAATTTAACAAGCGATAACCTCTATGTATTACAAAGAGACTCAACCCAGCGTGGATCAGATACATTTTAACACTCACTTTACAATGAATAGGGCTTGTTTTCCAAGGGAAATCTAAACCTGAAAAGATTTAAGTTTGTTTTCTTTACCCACAATAGCTTGCAATAGCCCAGTACAGTATTTTCTAGTGACATCATCTAGAAACTATTTGTATTAATGTGAGGTGGAGAATCAATCAGCTGCACTGTTTTGGGGGCCAATAAACTTGTAAAGGCATCTAGTTGGGACTAAAATAAATCAGTGAAGCTTAATTCTGTCTTGCACAACTGCTGTCTAAGAAAACACCACATCAGTCAACAGATTGTTGATAGACATGCCATGAAAATGAAGGTCAGAACCTGGAAATTGTACAGGATATTGCACTGGGAGTTACAGAAGAATAACATTGATGTTCACAGATGGTCATATCAGATACAAACATTCAGCCTGCCCCCAACCATTCCAAAACATTTTTGTCATACTCATCTTAATGGGATGCCTAAAGCAGTACATGCAGAAACTGTTCACAGCTATGTTTTCAGCTAATTCTGAGGATTGCATCTACTGTGCTGTTGTCGTTTTGTTTTTTAAATGCTTTGTGGGACAGTTGTTACCTGGTAAAATCCTGTGACATCATTGAAATCTTGGAGACCTGTAACTACTGGTGGTTTAGGTTTACTTAACAGATTTGACTTCAGCATGGCATGCACCCCAAAAGACTTAGTAATCTATGTATCTATTCAATGGATTCTAGAGACTAACTTTCGATTTTTTATTTTTTGAATGGTGGTTGTTTAACAGCACCAGGAAGCATATTGCAGTAGACCTATACTTTCAATTGTCATGCCTGCATGTCCTTTTAGATAAATGCTCTAAACATAACTGATAATGAATTTCGGGTAGTTTTCCAATTATGAAAAATGGCAACAACAAAATTTGCAAAATTTTAACTAGCAAATGCGCATTTTAAGTGCATTTCATTAAGGGATAGCTGATACAAACATTACACAGCTACTAAACCTAACAAGATTCTGAATGACAATGTGACCTTTATAGGATGCAGACATGTTGATTTTTTATTAGAAAATAAAATCACATATGTTAAATTCAAACTCACAATTCAGGTCAGGCGACAGGCGCGTTTTTACTTAAAACACCAAAGTCGCTTTATTACAGAAAAAGAACAGAAAAACAAGAATTAACAACTGAAAATAAGAATGTCTCCCAAAATACCTGATCACTGCTAACCATATTGTCAGGGACATCGTCCAGAGTCAGAGCCTGGATTTGTACGCTTACATCCGACATCTTAACAGGCTTTTCCAAATCGAGAGTCAGCACAAACTTTACTTGAAATCTCAGGTGAGACTGTGGGCGCGCTCTACATAAGTCCAGCTCTTATATACATACGGTACATACACAGATGACCCAGCCTATTGTTGACACAGGACTGGAGAGGGTGAGACAAGGCAACAATAAACTGAGTTATTCACCTGGATGAGTCTACTCTGGTAATCTGAGATTTGATTGTTGATAGAGCACGTGATAATTGGAAAACATTGACTTCTTAGCGGGGGAAATTCAATCTACAGCTGTTTATCAATTTTCAACTAACAAAAAAGCAACGAGTTCTTTCTTTGGTATATATTAAAAGCATATTTCTATGGATAAATATTTTAGTACATGCTATGTGTTGAAATCGTCACATTATTTTACTCTTACTTATCATGTCAGTGATTTTTCCATTTTTACTTGGGACAGTTTCAATTTAATTACATTAATAAATTAAAAGTACTACTTGTGTGCTTACTGATAACGATTTGATGTAAAAAAATTGAAATTTTTAATCTGAACAATTTTGGACTGCAGTATAGTCATTAATGGTCAGAACCCTGCTTTATACAATGTTATTGTAAAAAATTCTAAAATGTAGAAAGTTTTTCATGTGATCCACTATGTCACAAATAGACAATAATTGAATCATCCGACAGTGTTGACTGAACCCTGCCTTAGTCCTTAGCAGAGCAGTCAAAATGCATTCATCTGGTTGGGCCTGTGAGCTTCATTTTTATTCTTGTAGTCGGAATCTTCCGATAACCGAGCTGTTTTGCCTAGACATCGCCCACACGCATCCAAAGTACTCAAATTCACACTGCCTGTTTGTGTCTATCACTGAAGCAAAATCCCAAATGTTTTATTTCTAGTGAGTCGGAGGGGAGGTATAAGTCATAAGATTTTTTCAGAAATTTAAATAATTACAATGATAACAATCATAATAGTTTACTAATTAATGATATATATGCAGCAATAAAACCAATTTTGAAAGAGGAAATGATTAACGACGTAAGATAGAGTAAGTCAGATGGGTGAAAATACACAGTCCTGTATTTCAGTCCACTGATATGAACAACTGAGGAAGGGTGGGTACACCTCACAACATCTGGGTATTTTATTTAATGTATTCTAAATGACATATTGTATATTTTACAAGCACCAATAGGAGACATACTCCATCAGAGAAGTTAATACACAGCACTATGACACACTATTTCCAAACCACAAGTAGCATGAAGCACCTGGCATAAGACACCTATGAACAACCCAGAATGGACATGAATCTGTGAAAGAAAAGAAGACAGAACCAAAACAGACACCCGTTCAAACCCTGCGCCATTTATCACCAACATATTGAGAATAATGAGACATACTCAAGTTCTGATTTGGAATATCATCATCAGTCACACACTAACATATCTACAAATCTAAAGCAATTTTATCACACTGTCATTTGTATTTCAACTCCTCCCATTTTGTGGCTAAGCCAGCTTTAAGGACAGTAAAAGATATTGATGATAAATGGGACATAATCACAGTCAATTGCCTAACTGCAGGTGCCAATGAGATAAATCAAACAAGGACGAAATACCAACCTCTACAAAATTAATGATGCGCAGTTTACAAATCAAAACTCATGGGTATTGTCTTCATCATCCATAAAAACCTGACCTGACACTCTTCACTCACCCATCTACTTTCTCCTTCTTACTGGATGGGCTGAGGTCATCTCAACTAACATTACTTGACAATGGAGACCCTATGGTTCACTGCCCGCTTTAGACAGGATGCTATTAACCACAACCACAATGAAAATGGGTTTAGGGTTGTTTGAAAATATTGGACTGTTGTCCCAGATTGTTTTTTTATATGCCAGAAAGCTATTCAGCTGCCTACTGCATAGTTGGGTCATAATTGTTAACAAGTGTTATTCAATTCAACAGTGGTTGTATTGTGGTCAACTGATTTCACAGAGAAATTGTTTAACAGATAAATTTTTTACTATTACACAGCCACAGGCCAGGCCCATATTTGAGGGGCAAGTTTATACTAGACAGACTGACACATGAGACACTAGACAGATGCAGTAATGGATAGACACAATAGACAGTATATATAGTCCATACAACCCAGNGGGGGGGGTGAGAAATTCAATCTACAACTGTTTATCAATTTTCAACTAACAAAAAAGCAACGAGTTCTTTCTTTGGTATATTTTAAAACCATATTTCTATGGATAAGTATTTTAGTACATGCTATGTGTTAAAATCATGACATTATTTTACTCTTACTTATCATTTCAGTGATTTTTCAATTTTTACTTGGAACAGTTTCAATTTAATTACATTAATAAATTAAAAGTACTACTTGTGCGCTTACTGATAATGATTTGATGTAAAAAAATTGAAGTTTTTAATCTGATCAATTTTGGACTGCAGTATAGTCATTAATGGTCTGAACCCTGCTTTATACAATGTTATTGTAAAAAATTCTAAAATGTGTGGAAAATTTTTCACGTGATCCACTATGTCACAAATAGACAATAATTGAATCATCCGACAGTGTTGACTGAACCCTGCCTTAGTCCTTAGCAGAGCAGTCAAAATGCATTCATCTGGTTGGGCCTGTCAGCTTCATTTTTATTCTTGTAGTCGGAATTTTCCGATAGCCGAGCTATTTTGCCTAGACATCGCCCACACACATCCAAAGTACTCAAATTCACACTGCCTGTTTGTGTCTATCACTGAAGCAGAATCCCAAATGTTTTATTTCTAGTGAGTCGGAGGGGAGTTATAAGTCATTAGATTGTTTCAAAAATTAAAATAATTATAATGATAATAATCATAATAGTTTACTAATTATTGATATATATGCAGCAATAAAACCAATTTTGAAAGAGGAAATGATTAAAGACGTAGGATAGAGTAAGTCAGATGGGTGAAAATACACAGTCCTGTATTTCGGTCCACTGATATGAACAACTGAGGAAGGGTGGGTACACCTCACAACATCTGGGTATTTTATTTAATGTATTCTAAATGACATATTGTATATTTTACAAGCACCAATAGGAGGCATACTCTATCAGAGAAGTTTATACACAGCACTATGACACATTATTTCCAAATGACAAGTAACATGAAACACCTGGCATAAGACACATATGAACAACCCAGAATGGACATGAATCTGTGAAAGAAAACAAGACAGAACCAAAACAGACACCCGTTCAAACCCTGCACCATTTATCACCAACATATTGAGAATAATGAGACATACTCAAGTTCTGATTTGGAGTATCATCATCAGTCACACACTAATATATCTACAAATCTAAAGCAATTTTATCATACAATCATTTGTATTTCAACTCCTCCCATTTTGTGGCTAAGCCAGCTTTAAGGACAGTAAAAGATATTGATGATAAATGAGACATAATCGCAGTCAATTGCCCAAACTGCAGGTGCCAATGAGATAAATCAAACAAGGACGAAATACCAACCTCTACAAAATTAATGATGCGCAGTTTACAAATCAAAACTCATGGGTATTGTCTTCATCATCCATAAAAACCTGACCTGACACTCTTCAACTCACCCATCTACTTTCTCCTTTTTACTTGATGGGCTGAGGTCACCTCAACTAACATTACTTGACAATGGAGACCCTATGCTTCACTGCCCGCTTTAGACAGGATGCTATTAACCACAACCACAATGAAAATGGGTTTAGAGTTGTTTGAAAATATTGGACTGTTGTCCCAGATTGTTTTTTATATGCCAGAAAGCTATTCAGCTGCCTACTGCATAGTTGGCTCATAATTGTTAACAAGTGTTATTCAATTCAACAGTGGTTGTATTGTGGTCAACTGATTTCACAGAGAAATTGTTTTACAGATAATTTTTTTACTATTACACAGCCACAGGCCAGGCCCATATTTGAGGGGCAAGTTTATACTAGACAGACTGACACATGAGACACTAGACAGATGCAGTAATGGATAGACACAATAGACAGTATATATAGTCCATACAACCCAGACAGATAGACATAAGACAGCAGATAAACATAAATAGAATAACAATACAACATACATGTGAATTATGCATCCTTGAGGTTCTTCCCTAACATAGTAGAAACACTTTCTCAATTTCAACATTCCATGACAGAAGTTTTAACTGGTACAGTGCACACAGTGGAATACTGGCCAGCCTGCCAGTAAATGTGTCCCCCATGTGTCCCTAACAGGGTGCTCAGTTTGGAATGAAGAAGAATTCTTTACTATCTGCAGAGAGGCACATTTAGACCTACTCTGAATTCTTTATAAAAATGAAAACACGATCTCATATGAATAAATAAATTCAAAAGGCATCAGATAATTCTTCATTTCACTTATATTATTACAGTTGCGTCTTTATATTTAATAAATTATTATTTAGGGGATCGTTAGAATACACAAAAGACAACTGAATGGCCTAAATAAGTGACAGTCACTGCCTTGTGGGAACAAAAGCCTTTTCCTATACCCAATAGATGGCGTCACAAGCATACCTACTGTTGCAAGTTGATTTTCAAACTAATACAAAATCACTAATCAAATGACACTTCATAAAACCTATATACAATTTACCAATTACCCAGAGAGATTGTGAGACTAAAAGCATCTAGAAGTGTACATTATGGGTAATCTATTTATACATTTAAATGTCCTGTGATTTTTTTGAAAAACTATCAAAGCAGTAAGAACAAGTGTTACGCACACCAGCAGCTAGCATGTAAGTGTTGACAATTCTCAATACTGACCGCTTGTACCACCATATTGATCGTTGCTATGGTAACAAAAGTTTTCATTCCTTTTAAAAACTTTATTGTGAAGTAACGCATAGTGATTAAATCCTGGTATTTTAAAGTTCACAAGCTACTACTTAACGGCTGCACCACCAGCAGGTTTCCGAAATCGAGTGTCTTGTATGTCATCCCGATTCTTAGGTTACATTTGTTTTTAGATAATTGTAAAATGTAAAACATCCAGTGAACCCAGAGCTGCAGAAGGCAATGCAGTTCAGTCACCATGCTATTGTACAAAAGGTGTGTCTTCATTGGCTTTCACTATACGTCATTTGTGCAGACTTTAGCACATGCACACTGAGAATGTTTACACTCAGCTTTCGATTCTATTGATAGAAACAAATGATGGTTGCATTGTTTTGTATTAAAAATGGCCGTTGCATGACTGCAAAAATGAAATCTTTCCCATATTTGTTGTTCTGTACCTTTGTCTATTAAAACATCTGGATGTTTTTTTAAAATTTCTTCACAACGGGTTGGGTAAAAAAATACCAGCTTGCTGACCAAATGAGCAATTGGTATGCGATCAAAAGCTCAAACAGAGCCTCCTTCCATTTCTTAGAGATTGCAATCATATAACAAAATAATTAATGAGTTTCACACTCAGTCAATATGTTAGTTTTAAGACCCCAAAAATGTGATAATGACCTCGGCTCCGACTCAGTCATTAACACATTTTTGGGGTCTGAAAACCAACATATTGACCTTGGTTAAAGTCAATAATTGTATAATTATCTGCCTGATTTGAATGCCATTTACTCACGATGATCAAAGTTGGTCTTCTATAATCAAGTAATCAATTATTTCTGTACCAGCCTTCTAAATAGATTAGTATGTAAAGATGTCCTGTTCTTTTACTCCTTTACTAAAGTCCTAGATAAGTGTTAGTTGTTAGCACAAGGGAATAATTGCATTCGTGTCAGCTCTTTACTTTTCCTTTGTCCAAAGGGAATTGTACAATAGTTAAGATCGACAGAGTGGCACTGAGATTAACATTATTTTCAAGTTACAAATTCTAATGGTATATATGTAATCATGAGAATATTGTGTGAAATTAAAAAAAAACAGATGACATTTGTTCAAACTTACATGTTTGGTACAAAATTGTTAATTTCAGATTTTTAAAGTCTGTCTACCTGTTATGTTTCATGCTGTATACACTGTGCATATGCTTAATAAAAATTTTCATCAGCTTTTATGCTGAGAATTTTGATGAAATAACGTAGAAAATAAATCTGAAACTAAAAGAGGTGATGCAGATCCTCTAAAGGATGCACTTGTGAGTCGAAAAGTAGAATATACGTAAACAAAACAACAGATTGGATCACTGAAATTTTCGGATATAATAACATAAGTAAAGGATATAATTTTTCACTTTTTTCCGCAACAATGTATCGTGTTCATTACGCCATATATCAGATGTCAATTGTCATGTAATGTTTGATTTTACTTTATTTCTGTTTCTGTTGACGAAGGATGTAATTATATCAGAAAATTTCAGTGATCCATTTTTGTTGTTTTATTTACGTAAATGAAATACATAATTCATTTTCCACTATAATTTGTGTACTAAATAGGTGAAGATTTACAACCAAACAATATTGATCTAGTTCCCCACGGAGACTAAAAACTCTGGATTTGTAACTGACCATAAGCACAGTGTGTATAACATTTTGTTCACATACCGAGAATGCTTATTTTAAGGGTCTGATCAGGCATCCTATCTGCCTTCTTAGAAAAATTCCCCATCTGAACACAGTATAAATGTGCTAACACATACTGAAAACACAGGTACAATGAGCCCCGTGTCAGTAAAATTATAACCTCATTTTCCATTCCACTCACCTATAAGCTGCATTTTGATCATAGTGCAATCATAGAAACATCTTGCCTTAATTGATGATTTCTTGCAACACATCACAAAATTAAATCAATTGACATTTGGCATTTGCCATTGAGTGAAACTGGTGTCACAAGCTTAAAGGAAAATGCTACCCGATTTAATAAGTCTTTTTAACTGTATTAATCGGTCTACATCCAAGTCGCCTCGTATAGGGTCGACCTCACCTTGCCGAGAGGTGTCGCAATAATCTGTGAGGAAGGTGAAAAACGACGCAGCGACATCAGTGGTTCGTCTGCAGAGTGAACGCCGCTATATTGCAGTGCATCGTTCCCGCTTGTCCGAACTATGAAGCTGCGAAGAAAGCGGATATAACGTTTTTTCGACTTCCTCGAGAGCCCGAAATGCTTAGGAAGTGGCTCGCGGTAGTGAAGAATGAAAGGTACGCTGTTAATAGCAAGTATGAGGCCGTGAAACATCTCCGTGTCTGTGGCCGACATTTCGTCAACAGTGATTTCTCTGGAGAATTCCAGCTTACCAAAGAACTATGCATACGTTCCATTGCCTGTGCATGTTCACGGCGCCTCTCTGGTATTTCTTGGTCCGTGTATTCCGGTTCGAACTGATAGCCTGTGAAACCTAACGATCTGAAACGTGAAGTCTTCGTCGGATGAGCTCTTGACAAAGTCGGGATTGGCGCCGGGCGAGTTGCCATGTAGAGGTTTATTATTCTGTGCTCTATTTCAAAATGAATTATTCTCATCCTAACTAATGCTTATGTAAAACTGAAACAAAGTCTGTCTCATTAGATACGATTTGTAATGTCTTTGCAGTTTTCGTGTCAGTAATGAATAAACCACCGCGTTACTGGCTTTTGATGACTGGCTTTTGATGACGGCAATAAAGGTAATTGACCGGGCACCCAAGGCCGTGTGAGCGCATGCTAATTCAGTGGTTGCTGACAGGAAGCTCTTGTCGAAAAACAATTTCTCTATTTTATAAGCTATGGTCACATGTTAGGGGAATCTTTATTTAGAAATACAAATACATTATTCAAATCATTGTTACTGTACAACCTTTGCCCTGATGGTCTGTGGAAGGGGAACCCGACTTTGCGGCCCCCGACAATTAAGTAGATTTTTGCGGCCCCCGACAATTAAGTAGATTTTCAGTTTCGTGGCTAATTCACATAAATAATTACGTGCACATTATTTCTTTGGCTCACTATTATAGTCTTTTAATGACTGGAGGTTTAGTTTCCAGCTCAAGCTGGTTTATGTTCGTGCCAGTCCCGGCGGCCTCGACGGGCCTGATCGGGTTCCGAGCCACTGGTCGGGATAACGAGTCAGTTCGACCGCGACGGGCCTGAGCGGGTTCTGAGCCACAGGTCGGGATAACAAATGTTTAGAACTCAAAAAATCACAAGTGTAAACAACACAGATCTAGATTCTCCTGTCTGTATTTCAAGGAAGAATATTTCGAATTTATCTCCGAACAGACCCCAAACTCCTGCTACGGACCTTGGTAAATTGGCCTGCAGAACTTTGTAGGCTACGGTGTGTCCAAATACCAATAAATCCGTAACAGCGAAATAAAACAACACGTTGTTATAAGAACTCGGTGTATTTTTAAGGGTTTTACATCGAAGTTTGATGATTTATTGGTGTTAAACGATAAATTCAAGCAATAAACTGACATCACTAACCCGAGTTGTGAACTGCTGAACAGACTGCGTGTGAAACCAATGACGTCATTGGATAATTTCAACACCTCTGTCTGCCGTCAGGTGTCAGGTAACGCAACCGAACGTGCCGTTATCGAATAGAGCTACTTGATCTAAATTGATACAAAATAGGTTTTTTTGGGTGGCATTCTCCTTTAATGTCGTAGTACCAAACCAGTGGTTGATGTAGCCTTACGGAATTATGCAGATTTTGTTAAAGTGTACACAACATGACTCTAGTACCTCAAAATAAATTTTATTATTATATCTTACTTGATTTCAGTGCCTTTAGTGCACAGCTCATAAAGAAACACGCAAAAAATTGAAAAAATAATAATTATGTACAACGTCACGGGTTGAACACAAGTTGTTCGCCATACTGTTCGCATCAGAAACAAAGTGTATAGAGGGAAGTGAAAGCAAAGTACATTTAACGTCGAGAAGGTTCGTAGAGGGATCAAAAGATGTGTTTTTCGGAGGCTGCAGCAACAGCAGTCAGGCGGAGAACGTCTCGGTGTTCCAAAGGACACCAAAGTTGCGCAGAAGTGGCATCGCTTCGCGCGCCGAACAAGAGTGTGGGACCTCATTGTGGACCAAGCGATTCGGTCCGGGGCCACTCTGTGTTCTGCCCACTTTGAGGACTTGTGTTTCGACTCCAGTCAAAGGAGATGTTACGATGAAGGCCTGGTTCAATAAAGGACAATATTTATCATTCAGAAACATCATTTCTTAATTCAGGATCGTCTGTTGGACGACTGGGTTGACTCGCCGAGCCCGCTTCTCTCGTGGGACGATCCAGTTCGTAAGGCTCAAAGTAGAAAAGTACGCAGCCGGAAGCACATTAAACTTGTTCTCGCTTTCATGCAACCCCATTTCCTCATCCTGGCCACCATTCCCGTACGTTTCTTCATAGTATTCATTCAATTCTTACTCATAATCGTCGTCGCTTTCAAATTCACTGCTCTCCGCCATTGTTCAATGCTAGTCACTGATCTCTTGTGTTCAAACCATGACGTCACATGGCGGGAAATGTGAAAATTGGCAAAAGTGAAAGAAAAATCAAAATTTCGAGCTAATTACACAAAACAAAGATGGGTTTAGCTAAATTTTACGTCATACATTTATTCTGTGGCCACCGGTAATTCAAAATGTGCAAAAATCCATAGTGTGTACTGTTTAAATATCAAAACACCATTTGGAGAAAAATAGACGTATCTCTAGCTCAATGCTGGAAAATCGATATATCGATTGTTACCAAAAATATTGCCCAATCATTCACAAAATATAACTAAAACACAGAACAAGGTGTAGTGCTCTTCGAGACTGAGCTGAACATAGTTCTTGATAATGTTCCATGATTCGCACAGCGTTCAACATTATTCTGTTGAGAACACTGTATGCAGGTATATGCAAGGTGTCCCAAAATGTTTGCATGTACTCGTACTTCAAATGATAATAGTCGAATTGTTGATTGACTTAAAAACAAGACTACTAGGCTGATTTAAATTCACAAAGTGGTGATCAAACAGATATTAAGTCTTTAAACCAAAATTAATGAATTATTTATTAACATAAAAGTAGATTAATTGTCTTTGCACTTCCAGACATTTTTGAGTTTCAACAGCACTGCCGTAAAACTTTTCGTTCTCCAAAACTGAGTCATTTGTTTCCCATCCCCATGCATACAGAGCACGTGAAAGCTGGCATTGTTATTTTCACAGCAAGGTATATATCTATGTAATAGGCCTGGGCACAGAGTCTGACCCACAAACTGAATTTGAATTACCCATGTGTTGTACTGATTCAGAAGTGTGAGTACATTTTAGGACACCCTGTATGTACACGTACAACAATCACTCCTGTAGGACAGACACAGGAAAGAAACACCAGACATCTGCGGGCACAAGATAAGAACATACTTTCGTGCCCACAGTTCAAAACAACTCGTAAAGCGCTTTATCAAAATAAAAATGAGACCACAAAAACACTGAAAATATAGTAATGAGGGCCTTACCTCATCACAGGCCTTACACCTAGCTCTCGACTGCTCGGCAAAGTGGCGTTCACAGTACAGTTTACCCTCCAGATGGCAGTAGACTAAGTCCACTAGTAGCTCCTCACAGATGACGCAGCAGAAACAGGCAGGGTGCCAACAGGTGTCACCACCAAACTTGCTAGCCAATATGGCCATCTCACCCGCCTCGATTTCACCATCGCAGCTTTTACATGTCTGTAGAGAAAGAGTTGATTTCTTTTGTTTCATCCCATTTTTGTTTTAGAGCCATTTATTAACTTTAAAAAAGGTCTATGCCAGCATAGGGGCTTATCAATGATTTTAGACTTTTATTTGAATACATACCGTGAATAATACGCTTACAAGGAAGTCACGTATTTCTAAACAATTTTCACCGCTTGTCCTTCTGAGTGGCTTGTACCAGGATCAAAAAGAGCACGGTGCCGGAATCAGGTACAATTGCGATGACCGCATTGCCCGATGCGAGCAAGACCTAATTAAATGTAATTACCCGACCATAAACTGTATTAAACATCTCTGACTGTACATAATTATAGCGAATTTTCAAAATGCAACTAATTTTCGTTATAAACGAACACCACAGTGGTATTCAGCTGGAAAAAAACAATCAAGTACGGTTTTCGATTTTTAAAAATCGACGAACTAATTGGCCAAAAACTACAACCATTGAGTACAATTGAAGATAAACTATCGCGCATATTGAAATACTTGGTGGATACACAAACGCTGATCAGAGATAACAAAGCACATGGATTCATTTTTTAATATTCTTTCAATCTCGTTTAACCAGATTTTTGACCAGGAAACAGTTGTACTTAACTTGTGCCCACTTTTCATTTTTTATTACTGACAAAGAGCTAGAATAGTTATATAATCAGTGCCACCGAAATTGTCCAGAAATTCCAATTGAAATCTTAAGTTTGGTTATCACCATATTTGCACTTTTGTATATATTTTATGACTTGAGTTCTAATAAAGATTAAACTTTAATGACACGTGAAATGTTTAGTGTACCTGTAATGTGGTAAGTTTATGAATGGGCTCACGATGAACTTAATTGAGTTTAGCTGGCAATCAAAATCTACCACTGTTTTGGTACTTCAAGTTTAAAACTTAGATAAAAAGTTATCAGCCCGTTTCCGGTAAGAAAATAAAAACAAGTGGGCAGAAGCATAAAAAATTAAATAAAGAAAACCAAAATGAAACTTATCATTACTTTTGGAAGTGGCCCTTTGTGAAGATAAACACAAGTTAACCTGTCATTCTGTAACATTTATAATGTACCAATCTAAAACTACTCTCCAGAGTTGCAGGCTATAAATCTGCAAATGTCAGAGAAAACCAAATTGGGGTTACTAATAACGACCATTGTTGAGACAGTAATGCTACCTATTAATGTTCCACTTCATTAGCTCAGATCTACATCAATACAAAGGGCGTGCTGAATAGGCATCACAAAAGTTGTCTAGAGCTTAGGGAATCAGAGTGGTCACCAATGTAAGTGATAAATTCTCCACATGACAAAGTTCTCGATATACCGTAAACGTTAGGGTTAACGCCCTGGGTGGTTAAATTAGCAAACCCAAAAAATAGGGGGTGGGCGGTTAACCAGACATGGGCGCTTAAACGTGAAATTTCAAGAAATCCAGGGTGGGCGGTTAACCGAACATGGGCGCTTATTACGACAGGCAACCGCCCTGGGCGGTTAATCTTACCTTGTGATCTAAGTCCCCATACCACACATGTACTCGGAATGCGTAGCACTTTTCAAACAGCGTTATCGTCACGTCGCCACATGACGGGAAAAATGTCATAACAGCGGATGATCCCAACAAAGGTTCTCTTGCCATCAGGTTAGTTATTCACTATTAAATTTACAGAATTGCTGAGTAATAACTCCGTGCCGTCCTGCGGTCTTATTACTTTGCCCTGTAGAGCGCAGACGAAAGTGACCACGCAGCCTCTACTTGGATTGCAACTATTTCAAGATGTGACCTTGCTAAAGTGCGCGCGTGTTTCACGTGATGCAGAGGTCATAGCAGACAAAAAGCAACCTGTCTCATGTCTCCCATCACAGAGTAAAATGGAAATCAACAAACTTATAGTAGGGTTCTCTTAGACAAGAACATACCATAAACGTTCGGGTTAACGCCCTGGGCGGTTAAATTGGCAAACCCAAAAAATCGGGGGTGGGCGGTTAACCAGACATGAGCGCTTAAACGTGCAATTTCAAGAAATCCAGGGTGAGCGGTTAACCGAATGTGGGCGCTTATTACGACAGACAACCGCTCTGGACGGTTAATCTTACCTCGTGATCTAAGTCCCCACATGATACACATACTCGGAACGCGTAGTACTTTTCAAAGAGCTATATCGTCACGTCGCCAAATGACGGTAAAAACTTCATTACAGCGGATGATACCAACAAAGGTTCTGTTGCCCTCAGATTAGTCATTCACAATTAAATTTACAAAGTTGCTGAGTAATAGACCCGTGCCATCTAGCAGTCTTGTTAGTTTGTTAGAACTGTAGTGTGCAGATGACCAGTGACCACGCAGCACTCCACTTGGATTGCAAGCGGTGACACTGCAAAAAGTGCACCCGTGCAAGCTTCACGTGTTTCAGAGGTCACAGCTGACATCAAAGTTACTATACATTCCCATGCTAGCTTTCAAGTTCTGAGTCTAGAGAGACGTTCTAAAAATTAGTTGTAGTAAAGTTTGAAAAACTAATTCAGGTGTTTTTTTGTTTGGGATGTTTACAGTCGACACTCCGTGACTCAGTAACATTTTCACTTTCCGTTGGGCAAAACATGCTTGGCAAAGAAGTAAGACAAGAATTGGGGGGGGGGTAAGCGGACATGAGCCAATTGTCAATCAAGAAGAAAATTTCAAACCATGGCATAAAGACATGATAAAACGTCACAAAACAGTGTTGTTTCAGTCCATTCTTAAACCACTACCTTACCCAACTTTGTAGTGGAAAACATTTATTTTACATGCAAGATGTCCAGATTATATCCAATTATAATATCACCTACACTATCGCACTGCGTCAATGGCCGGTCCCGCTGTTTGCGCGCAATGTGCCGGCAGGCAATCTTGATTTGGAAAGAACGTCAAGTAATCTAATGACTTCTTTTAACATGCATCTCGTTTTTAATGGCCAAAGATAGCGGTGGGATTCAGCACGCACGTAGGACCTATGTATGAGTAATCTGACAATCACGTGTTGGTGTCTAGGTAACATGCACTCAGTGTGGGAACCACTACCAAGTCACACATCAAGAGAACAGCAACAGTCCTAAGTAAAAGAAACCGGCGTGACGCTGTACTTTTAAGCTGTTGTTAGGAAAGACAGAGTGCTTTACGATATTCCTCCGTTCCAATGTCTCCCAAAACTGCGATGTCAAGTCTACATTGGATATTTCCAGGTCGATGTTCCCTAAGCCCGAGTGTGCATGATGCCAGTAGCTAGCTCCGTGCACCCCCTATCAATTATCGCAAATTTTCACGCAGTGTGCGTCGTAGATATTTCAGGCTCGAATGGTAAGAATTTTGTTTAGGCTGAAACTGGCCAATGTAGAAACAAAATTATTCAGGATCGCTGAAAAGGGAATATGGAAGCGATAATTCACACAGTCAGGCGGGGGTTGACGCAAGAACAGCCAGCAACATTAGTTAAATCTGCTAATGCCAGTTTGACTGAGATGTAATAAGCGAAAAACAAAATTTGACTAGAAGTTTTTTATTACTTCAACATGATACGCAAAAACACAGTGACGATTGTCAACCTTTGAACTCAGAAATCGAGAGGCAGCAAATCGGTAACCCAGTGAGGTACATTGTCCCTTTGGTCGCCACACATCCTCAATAACCTGGTAATAACATTCATCAAAATGGGGAGAATTTGACATCTTTCCATGAGTTATGGGAATTAGTTCTTCAAAATATGAGAGCTTCCCACCTAAAGAGAAATTGGAGGGTTGGCAAAACCATTGTCCCATTTCTCTGGTCCGATTATTTCGAATATATGTTTTATATAGAGCACTGCAGACGGAAACTCAGAGCGGCAGACAGCGTCGCTGAAAGCAGAGGTATTGACGCTGGCGGGGTTCTTAAACTTTGCACACATGAGAAGAAAATAAAATGACAAAAATGTTCAAGTGTTATATTTTAAAGCAAGTCCATGACCCGAGACAATAAATCGTTACTTGTACTGTAATTCACATTGCCAAACCGCCGTCCCGGAGGCCCAGCGTCGTTGCGCTCGTTGTGATCATCATCTGTACCTAAAAGTCGGGAATCGCGTTTCCTAAAACTGGGCGCTAAACATTCAATCTTAAAAAGTTGGGGATGGGCGCTTAACCGAGAGGTGGGCACTTAACTGGAAATCTTCAAAAATCGCAGATGGGCGGTTAACTGAGCAGTGGGCGGTTAAATCGAAAATTCACCTTAAGTAGGGGGTGGGCGGAAAACTGAGCATGGGCATTAACCTGAACGTTTACGGTATAAATGGAGATTTCCATAATTTTATGAAACAACTCGGCTTACCATGTCTTCTGCTAATTTTTCTTTTAATGTTCCAATATCCAGACATTTTTCATCTCGGTTTTTCACAAATTCTTCGAATGCTCTCCTCTCATTTTCATTGGCTGCAAATGGAACCATTTTCAATAAGTCTTCCCGGGTAATTAAAGTGATGTTTTAATAAAATAGTATTAGCAAACACATACAGCACATTCAGAGTAGTCAATTATCAGGAAGATAATCAGATGAGTCCTTCAAGAGTCAGTCTCTGATATTGCCAGCTTATCGAACTGCTGAAGTGGATAAAAATAAGAAAGATGACTTCACACCAACATCCAATCACGGCGACTTCTATGGAGGAATGGAGGAATTATTGTCGAGATGACAGGTACAGATTCATGACCAGGACACAGGGTCTGACAGTTGATGACAAACTCAACAAGAGCAACGCAGAGCGTTGAAATGCGCCCACAATTGCACCGCATACGGTATCCTTCTAGGGTTGTTTATTGGTACCATAAAGTGGCCAGTAGAGGGCATATATGTAGTACGTTGTACTTTGCAAAATGGAAAGGCATGGTCCTTGTCTCCTCAATAGGCTAGGGGCAAAATGTGAGTAATCTTCATAATACAAGCACATCCTATACACCAGTTGCTTAAAGCACCACAGAAACATAGAATTAAAAACAAATTTACCAACATACGAGATTAGCACAGCATTAGAATGCCAGAAACAAATTTCTACTTGGAACTTTTCCTTCACAGTCACGAAGTAACACAAAGTACACACCTGAAGAACTATGAAAATACAGAGGTCAATGTAAAATACTAAAATTGCCACTAGAGGCAAATACTAAAATTGCCACTAGAGGCATACCGGTAATCAGAATCATCCTAAAGTCGTCATCGTCCGTTGTCAACATCACATAAATACACTTGCTAAATTTAGTAAAGATCCTGCAAACGGTTTGGGAGATACAGCCATGGGCGCAAAAAAACAAAACTGCCACTAGGAGGCGCCACAGTAGTCCAAATCGTCTGAAAATCATTGTCAGCTGTCTTCCTTATAGTAAGCACATACACGCCAATTTTCACAATCATCCTTTGAGCGGTTTGGTTGATAGAGGGGTGGACGCAAAAATACAGACTCGAAAACAGTAAAAATGGCCACTAGGTGGCGCAAACTACGTCGAATCCATCTGAAAACAGTAGGATAGCGTCATCTCACTAATAGGTGCCTACATACCAAATTTCATGAAAATCCGTTCAGGACTTTTGAAGATACAAAGGTAAGCGTAAAAAAATAAAATTGCCACTAGGGGGCACACCGGTAGTCGGATCCGTCCGAAAGTTCGCACATGCCGTCCCATTCATGAATGGAACATAGGTGCCAAATTTCATGAACGTATGTCAAAGGGTTTTGGAGATAGAGCAGCGGACGCCGGACGCCAGACGCCGGACGGACGCCGCCCGGACGGACGGACGGACGGACAGAGATGACGGCATATAAATATGTGGGCGCATAATAAAAACAATGCAATGTGTCCTAAGCAAGAGCAATAGGACCCCTCGATTCCACTTCTACATCAATGAAAGACCAACCACACAATCAGTGTTGTTTGTAGAATGGTTAGTGAGCGACACAGGAATGTTGATGCCCATTTTTGTAAACAGTCTGGCCAAATGCACCATGGCTTATAAACCGCAATATTGATATTTAGCTGCCTACTAGCATTGCCGGTAAACAACACAACTTCTTAGCTTTGGAAGAAATTGCCGAATTCGTTACTAGCATTAAAATATCACTAAGAGCAGAAAAAATCCACCCGGCAATAAGCATTTATTTCATTGACGAGGTCAGCGTGACCTCACTATTCACAGTTAATCTAGTTTTGGTATTCTTCCACAGATGTGGAAGGCATGACATGTATTGTTTACCTAGCCAACACAAATACGACATAACAGAAGACATGTATGTTGACTTTTTATAATTGTCATGTTCATATATTTTACAAATAAGCGATTTCAACAGAGAATTATTTTGTTCATGGAGCACTGCATGCATGAGTAATAAGTCTGAACCAGGTGAGCAACTTTGTTCATGAAGGATTACGTATAGTAATTACAGAACGATAAGTCATTCCCATGTTTCAGATTTTGCTCCCATGATCACCTGTGGTTATATATGGATTGAACAACAGTGCAACTGCTCAATTGACATGGATGTTTATCACAATATTTACAGTTGAGATTTTATTTTGCAAGACAAATTTCTCAACAAAAAAAAACTGTTGAAAACCAGTCATATCCAGGTAATAGTCACTTACAACTAAGAGTACCACATTTTCTCCACTGAATAACTGTGAGGCATCAAACTAATTCTTAAAAATCCGGGACCATTACGTAAGTAACTATTACCATTTCTATAAAAATACTGTCTGTACTGTACAATTAAGCAAACTGGCAGTCTTAAAAACGGACATGGCAAACAAAATCAATAATTTGGAATTTTGCTTTAAATCTGAACAGTAACTCAGTTGTTCAAGTAAACTTTCCGGTAAAATTTAATTGAACCAAGTTGAATTTGTCATTTATCTTCAAATATGAGCACTAAGTCAGTTGTTCAATAAACTCTCCTTCAAAACTTAATTGAACCAAGTTGTCAAGTACCAAGTGAGTTGCAGTATTCAATGGATAAGTCCTGCTGTGGCAGCTGCAATAGTATCTGTCTGTATCTGTGATGTTCACCAGTCGTCCCCAGTTTTGGTACCTTGTGATTGGGTAGCTGATCCATGTATTCTTCAACCTGAAGTAGAGAGCCATCTGGTGAACACAGGTAACACTAACAAACCCAATTATGCCATTCAAACAAGAACACTTCATATTTCATACATAGGCAAAGGCATGCTTTTTTAAATGGAGTGCAAAAAAAATTCACACTGTTAGATGCCGTGCATCATTTTTTGACATTGGTTATTGTGTTTTGTTTACATATCACGCTGTTTATTTTCTTTATAGGTAACAGTACATCTTTCACCGCTCTGATTGGGTTTCTTTTAGTAAGCCGGTTCTTTCCAGATGCTACAATAGCATTTGCATAGTCTAACAGTAGCTTGACCGGCCGGCTATTATTACGTATTAGCCTCTGTATGTTACGCGGGTTTTTTGTGACTAGCGTTTCTTGTGTATAGCGGCATTCGTTGACAAGATCTGTAACGCGAATCATGTGTTTTCCTCGGAGATGCTGGAACGTTCGTATTAAGCACAGACTATTGGCCAAACTGTTGTAAGTACTGAGTATTATGGCATAGCATGTTGTACTCATGTGTATCTACTAGCTAAGTTTAGAGCGTGTATAGTTGTTGTTTAACATATAATTTCATTCAGCTGCTTGTTTGGCGTATATGTTGCGCGGTACCCGGTTCATAGAATAGTTACGGGTCGCAGTTAGACAGTTGTTTGTGCATGGTAATGGTTTCCAGTAGTAGAATAGATAGTACGGGTTCCAGTGTATTGTTAGCGAGGTACATGTAGTATTTGCCTGTCATAGTCATTGTCGCGAGTCTTTCTAACGCTATTGGTATATAGTGCTTGTTTATTACGCTTCCTTGCCGAGTACTCAGACTGTGTGTTTTTCTTCATTACAGATAACCGCTTTTTCGGTTTCTCCTTTTCAACGCTTGTTCGGACACTTTTCATCGCTTGCAACTAAATAATATAGTGTGTTATGCAAACGGCTTTTAACTTATCCCTGTAGCCAGACGCGGCTACACACACTTCAGACAATCATGTCCGCTTCGTTTATTATCACATTTTTGGGGTATGAAAGTTGTCCAAGTGAGAAAGTCAATTACAGATATGATTAAATCTGCTTAAGTAATTAATGAAAGGAGGCCATGTTTAGGCTTTCACTCATGTGTGAGTCATTCATTTTGTCAGTAAGCTATTACCCAATACACTGCGGAGAGATTTTGAAGAAAACTCCCTGAATATGCTCGGAATGGGAAAAGGGACAATCGATAACATTTTGAAAATTATATGTTTTGAAGCCATACAATTGCCGGTTTTACAAACATCATTTGGTTACATCAATGGGGTCCCAAGTGTAATAGTCAAGAGTGCACGCACTAAAGTCAGTGCAAATGACATGTATTGAAAGTCAGCAAACATTTAAGATACTGAAAACATGTATAATACCGTTATGGTGGAACTGCGATGCCTTGATGCAGGTTTGAATTCAACTGGTGGTTAACATTTCATACTTATTTAAAACGAATGCGTCTTCAGAATCCAGATGGATTAAAATAGCTTAAAACACGTTTAATTTTAGTGACGTAGTGGTGGTGCAGTAGTAAAGTCAAAACTTACAAAATAACAGGGTTCGAATCTCGACGAAGCAATAAAACAAATATTACCCCTTCGCCTACAGTTTCCCCTTGCATATAGTTTCCGTAACTGCAGACAAAAACAGTTTCCAAGATCAGATAACAACCAAGTGGCCTGTGAAGCATCCTCACAATCTTGTATTAGAGTTCACAAGTCGTGAACCAAACATGTACCATGGTTAGGTCCCTTAGCCAAAAAACAGAAATGACAACATCATTTTTGACTAATATTTATTAATATTTCTTCGTGAAAGAAAACAATTACATCACAACTTTTCACAGGGAATTTAATTTTAGTAGTCAATCAGATAGAAAAATGACTAGTTTTAGTTTAAAACGGTTTAATTTATTTCAGCCAGTATTTTATTGTCCTGAAATCTTTGCTAAAGCGGTAATTGCGCTGTTCCACTCAAAAGAAACTAGATGAGCATTTATGATATCGAAGGATTCTGTGTACAGTGATCTGTGTACAAATCTATTGATAAAATATACACACCTGCTGCATGGGCCAAGTTTCTATTGACTTCAAGGAAAAATGACAGAACAAAATTTGAAACGGCATTACTATTGTAACGATCAATATTGCGATTCATTATTTCTGTGACACTGGTTTCCTAGGACCAATACTCCCAGCTGGTTTCTAACTCCATAATTTACCCAAATTATGTAATCGGTGGAAAATATTGTCTTGAACAAACATCGGAGTTGGTACAAATTTTTGACATTTTCCCAACAACACTGCAACCCTAGTTTTGCGGAATTTCGGTCAGTACACGTGAAAGCATAACTCCTGGACTTAAGCAGCCATCTCAGCTCCTGTGTAATACAAAAGGTTAATTTTACTGGCGGAGATGGTGACAAGCAACATTTCAAGTCAGCTACTCTGTTTAAACTGTTGTCAAAGTTCTGGGTTGAAGAGGGGCAGTTAGCCTGAAAGGTGTGCAGACTAGACAATACTCAGAAATTGGCAATAAACATTTCACCTTGGTACACATCCTCTTCTTGTTTTTAAACAGTTTTACAGAAACAAGGTAATAGATGTCTTGCACATTCTTCCATGAATCACTTTGTAACCAGAGGCAACTAATGCGTGACATGTTTTTCACAAAAAATGATGGCGTCAACTTTTTGTACATTTCTCAGTCTGGAGCACCTTCCACTCAATTGACTTACGCCTGATGGAAGAAAAATTAAAAATCCCAAGAATAAATAACCATGTATTAAACCAGTTCCGAGATGGTACAGCTGCGGCAGCTATTTGCTAGCACTGTGCATAAACCAGGAAACATCTTGAATCACCTGGTGAACCGTACTTAACCAGGTTAATGCCCACGTTGGACTTAATGTCCACCAAGGTAATTTTCAAGCTTTCACTTTTAAACACTTGTGCTCTGCTTAGCACCCACCCCAATTCATACCAGTGACACTTCGTCAAAAGTGCCAGTGCCTTTGTGAATGCCCGCTCGTGAGAAGTTTTAGCTCCCAAAACACTCGCAACTCTCTTACAAAGGTAACAGTCAGATTCAGTGCCACCTTGACATTTTCTGACAGAAAATAGCCATTTTTCTCTATAGCTCATGCACATACGGTAATATCTTATCACTTTAGTATACAACAAGATGGCCCCGACAAATGAAATAATACTTTATGTTTTTCCATGAAAGATTGCACAAAATTAATGCTTTTCCATGTTTAAGATCTATACCATGACTACGTTCAGATATTTTGAAAAAATGTGACTATTCACAACCACCTTAGAAGCACTAAGAAAACTGTATCAATTAAGGCAATCATTTTTCACCAAAATTGGAGATTTTACAGTACTAATATTGTACTTGAGCGCAAAATGGTGACGGCATTTGTGTAAGCGATTCGACTGCTCGGATAAACGGCCATCCCCGGCTTCTCAATATTTTGCTCCTCAACAGCAACAGTTGGGTTTATGTACGGACCCTGATTTTTGAAACTCCCAATTTAAGCGTCCTGGACATTAACTCCCACGGGTATTGGTATCTACATCTATTTTATTGGTCAACATACTCAGCTATAAGTAAAACGTTTACATGCATGGTGTCAAAGGCTAAGCCAATATAAATGTTTTTAATTCAAGGCAAAACAAAATTGGGAAAGTGTGTATGGTGAATGTTCAATCAGAGAAGCAGTCCAACAGAATGAATATAAACGGCATTGCAGGCTGACTGACATTCAGACTGAATGATGAAAACACCTGCTCAGTACCAGAAATTCTTTTGTTGAGATGAAGCATAAAATTTGAGCACCCGTTTTTCAAAGTTTAAGTCTTTGACTCTTCACAACTTCTGGTATTTCCTTATGTCAGCACATATGACTTGCCATTCATGTAAGAGAAAAAAGTAGATGTTCTCTACTTACAGGATATGGTAGGCAAATCTACTGTCGGAACTTAGAAATCAACAGACAAAATCTTTAAATTTTCAAACGGAAACATTTTCGACCCAAATGCCAAAATCAACCTTTGAACCTTGAACCACGATTTCTTAAAAACAATGTCTCATGGTAGCGATGGTAAACCATTAAGTGGGTGCTACTATTCTTTTGTAACAAAATAAAAAATTCTTATTTCATTTATCCGCCAATTATTACTGCATGTCAGATTGGTTAGAGTTAACTCAAGCTGGCATGCCCTCAAAGCACATAAATGGTTTTAATTAAGAATGATACCAGGTCTTGATCTGCATAACAAATCGATCATAAAAGGCCATCAGACAAAACAGGACTGGTTTCCGGTTCATCCAAATTACTGGTTAAGTAAAAACATAAGTCAGTGCACTAATTTGCACACTGAATGGAGATGTACCTTCTGTGCGCTGCAGAATAGGGACAGAATTCACATCAGCCAGTGATGTTGTGAGCAAGCAGGGATGTGCTCCTCCAAGAGTCTATTTAATGGGTTTTGTGTTATGACTGAAAACCAACCTAGGGATGGCTTAGCCTGTTTCTGTTACGGAACAGGCTAAGGTTTAAAGTCAGAACTGTCTCGAAGTCAATGGACAGAAATTCCCAGTTTGCCAGAAGACAAGATGTTTTGAGAAATGCAAAAGACAAAAAGCAACTTTGGCTATTCATAGTCAGAATTTGTCTGACTTTTGGCTAAAACCAATCATGAGTCTCTTTGAAAGAACTCTCACATGGTAATGGTAGATGGACATGTGAATCTGTCCCTCATGACTGTAGCCATACAGCACAATCATGGACAATAGAAATAGCTGTAACTGTTGACATTTACTGTTACTGGTTTCAGCAAATGTTTGCCTCTGGGTCCCCTATTTATGCTATCATCTTTTATATTTTAACCAGCACCCCTTCTAATATCAATGTACAATGATCATTTACTGAGCCAGTAAGCACACAGAGGTGCAGCCTTATAAGTTATTATATAGATCCAAAGATGACATTTTTCATAACAATAAAATATTTAAATCTGTTTGATTATTGAATAAGATACCTTGAGCAATATTTCACCTGTGCTTAAGGCTGATGGCAACAGTGGTGAAATCTAAAAACCAGGGTTATAAATTGCGAGGAATTGCTATCCAATACTGCGAAGAGTTATTATCCAGAAGTGTTACTATCCGCACTGTCCAATGGTTTGCAACAAAACTGTTTCTTAATATGCACAGTCAGATGAAGCAACAGGAATGCCTCATGCATTTTTGGTTTGGAATTCTTGTGATCCTTCTGTCAATAATTACACACCATCCATCCTCTACCCATCAGTACCAATTAGCCGCCATACACACTGTCCACTGTCAATCACAGCCATGGACAAGCCCACACCATCATAATAAGTACCCTGCATGCTGCTGAGAAATATATCAGGAGTGATGAGACCATTATTTACTGACAGTACAAGATAACCACCATACTTACCTCAGTAACATAAATCAAAAGGTAAGGCTAGATGTAGAAGGCCAACAGATTATATACTACTGTCGCTTAACACACATTTTTTGCTTAAGACAGCAACTGAACTATTACTTGCAGCAATTCCATACCAATCTCCTCTTTTAGTAAAACTTTACCCTTGGAAGGGAATACTGGGTACAAGCTAATTGAGTGGGAACTAAAGTGTTCAGCAATTAAACAAAAAATGTGCTACGACTGCAGACAGAAAAACTTACCAACACAAAGGTTTACAGCACGTCAATTTATACAAGCATAAAAATTATGGAGAACAACAGAAGGCATACCTTCTCCAGAGACAAAGTGGGTGGCACCCAAGCAAAGCCCATACTCCTGGCCTCCTCTTTGTGTTTGTCATACTGGACCCATCCTATACGCTGCTCCACCAACATGTTCTTTGGCTGTAACAGGTGGGCCTCCTTGCCACAGTGGCAGAGGGTGCAGGCATTTCTGTAGAAGAGACAGTTTAACTATGGTGAATGCAAGAAAATGATACAAACAAGGTCAGACAAAAGAAAACAAAACAAAAACAAAAGTGTTACATTTTCTGATACAGCAGGGACATGATGAAATTCACCAGGTTGTTATTAAGATAGGATAGCAACAGGATGATATGGTTAAGTTGGCAGACCACGTTCTGCATACTTGTATGGACTGAATTCAGGTAAATATTTTGCATTTTTTATAAATGCATTTTTTAGAAATTCTTTGCAACTGTCATGCCATCAAATTGTCACTTTTGTGCAGGGGGAACGAACAATAGATATGATACAGCCAACAAAACTCCACATAAAGCAATGAAATGAGCCTAATTTCGACTGGCCAATAATATAAGAAATGCACCAAAAGTAACCAATAGTATTTGTCTAGGTGAGAGATGCACGTTTTAGCAAAAACCAGTAAGATGCGTCAAAAGCGTTTCCGTTCAGAGGTTTCATTGACATTCCAAACACTGTTGTCAGGTGCGACCATTGTTGTGGTGCGCACAGAATAATTTGCAACTGCACCAAGAAGGCACCTTTTGCGCAACAACTTCTGCAGACTCCCCAGTCTATTTTAGCGGCTGCCAAACAGTCGAGATATTTATGAAAACGAACTTCATATCAAGCCATGTTTTTAAAAATATTTGCCCGTATTTTTTACTTTTGTCCATCCCGCCGAACCCATTCAAAATAAATTCTGTCTATCAAAAAGATGGACACGATGATGGCTGTATAACCATAAACTCAGACTGTCTTACACACCAGGATGAGAAATAAGTTCAGGCATAAGACTGTTTTGTGCTCTCACATGCTAAATAGTTGTTTGTATTACAGGTTTCCTAATGGAATGCAAGTGTCAAGTGAACAAATGACCAGAGGGTTCCACCAAATTCCGCAATGGACTTAGCAAAGAACTAGACTCTTTTGTAGATGGTGCGATCAAAATATTATCAACAAATACTTTAAAATGATCTCTGTGCAAAACGTTCTAACAATACCTGAGTGTCCCTAGAGCAACTTTTTTTCTAAATGCTACATTTTGTTTATTTCCTGTTGCTTTCTAAAATGCAGCAAACCATTCTATGCAACACAGTGATTTTGCCAACTCCATGTCTCAGATCTCCTATCGACAGGAAACCAAGCAAAAAATCTAGGAAATCACTTCTTTAGAAAATTAATGGACTATGCACTCTGTTGATAGATGTAATGGAATAACACTTGATTAGGGCAATTCTGTCTAAGCACTTGTGCTACATGATTTATAAGTCATTGGCACTGTCTTGTTTTAACTTACAAAATGACAAAATTTTACTTTATCCATGTTTGACCTAAAAATCACAAATATTTTGATGATCCTGTTACCAGACAAATTTGCCATCAACTTTCAATTAAAACTAAATAGTAAAAACACAACAAAACACTTTTAAAAGAACAGTTTTTGTCACATCTCTTACACGGTAAATATGCCAGAAAAAAGATTTTTATATACCGAAATGCCAACTTCATTTACAGGTGAAATCTGGTATCTTAATAGTTGTAGCTACCAGACCTTAAATGTTCTTAAAACTGTTGGGATTGCATAAAAATAGCCAGCAGTGTTTAATCAACAGAGGCCATGTGCTTTAGTAATCAGTCTTCACTTGTCTAGATATCCAACTCAGCACTTAAATTGAAGAGGATGAGAGGTTCTCAATATGCTTAATGTACATTGAGGTGGTAGTTATGATATCCCCATCTCATCACTATTGCTTATTCTTTTTTCAAAGCGTTAGTACAACAAATGGCAAATGACGAGTCAAACGTATTCAGGCCCATGTGCCTATATCTGAAATCAGGCATTTCCCCAAAAATGGTTTTAGGCTGTTTCATGTCTGCTCCTTGCTGCACTTATAGGGGCATAAGACTATCCCTTGCATATGTTTTAAATTACAGTTCTCTGTGTTTCTTTTGACTACCTTTTAAAATAGTAAATCTCTGAATACACATCAACATCTACTATTTTGGAACAGTATAGATAAGTAGCACTTGCATGACATTTGAACAAGTGGTTCCAAGTGTTTCGTATTTAGGTGTCTAATACCAGGTAATTAGGCACAGCTTGACACACCCGAATGTACTGTAGCTTTTTCGATCATACTGCAAGTTTTCCAAGCAATACATTTTATGCCGTGTGTAAAAGTCTAACTTTTAATTACAATGATACAATGCAGAATTCTTCTTCCAAAGCAATAAATCGCATATGGCCTTGGTTTCGTAACCTAAAACGCCTTTCGCAGTACGGATTTGGAATGGTGGACCAACATTCTTTCTAATCTAACTTTGGGAAGAGATTAAAGTTCGTACACTTGAAAAAAATAGGATTTCAGTGAAGACAGTGGAATGTTAGTACGATCAAGTGAGAAAGGCGATAATTATGTGTCGGTAGGTTATCACGTTGACCATATGTTCCCACTGAGAACTAGGTTGAACTAAGTCTAATGCGAAAACAGCTTTAAATTTTCTTCATTATAATCCATCTAGAGGTTTGAAACACGGAATACATTTTATGCCAAGAAAAGAACTTACCATTCATGAGTAAATTCTTAACAACTTGTTAGTAACGAAATAGTGCAAAAGTATGATATCCTCAGCTATGGATTTTAGACCAGAAGTTCCCATTTTATAACATATCGTTAAATTCCTGACAACATATTAGAGAAATAGTCTGCACAAAGCATATACTTGAATATGGACTTTAGAAGTTTAAGAATGAATGTGTAAATTCGTGACATTTTTGACAGCCTATCAATGAAAAAGCATGGCTTCTAGAATAGAATTTCCTATTCGTACACATGCTAGCACAGCACACACACGCGCGCACACGCACACATTGGCAGCTTGTTACTAGTGAAATAGCGCAAAAGCATGTACTAAACAAAAGGTTTTACAATAAAATTCCCCATTCAATAACATATGTGTAAATACCAAAGAACTTAAATTTAGTGATACAAGGCAGTAACATATCCTTGGCTATGGCTTATAGTGTTAATGTATCAGCAATTAGTACCAACATTTAATGAGAGTTCAAACAAGTTTACCTACATAAGGCAGTAACATATCCTTGGCTATGGCTTACAGTGTTAATGTATCAGCAATTAGTACCAACATTTAATGAGAGTTCAAACAAGTTTACCTATATGTTACTACCCACACAAATGTCAAGGGGAATTAATATCAGGTGGGAATTTTCTGCACAAAGCTCCAAGTTGAAGAAAAGCACCTGTACCATGAGGGATTACTCACAATCACTAAACAGGATCACTCTGAACCAGAGAATGGAGTCGTGTTCAGATACATTCGTTACTAAAACCTAAAGTACACTCATAGCATTTTTGGTTAAAGAATTGATTTTTTTGTCAAAAAGAAAACATGACAAGATTAGGCACTTAAAAACTGCAGTCATACACTGTATCTAATAATGCCTGGAGTGTTGAGTGTCGCCAAGCAAGTCATTCAGGGATTTGTACTACATATATTTGTTTATGTTTCTAAATTTGTTGCCCATTGTCATCAGAGTGTGCAAGTTGTTAAGCCTTGAAAGAATGACCCAACAAAACACAATTAGGACAAGTCATGTGGGAAGACTTGATACAATTAAAGTAATGGCAACATAAGACTGACTAACCCTGTATAATTCGTTTAAAATGTCAAAACACATCATTTTTTATCTGTGAATCATACAGCCTCTAGCATTATCTGGTATGAGTGATAGGACTAATATGGGCATCAATTCAAATACAGACAGGTTCTCCCATTAGAGTAGAGCTACCCATCAATGTCATGTGCTAATATAGGTCAGTTTTTGAATTAATGTCATCACTTTTTGGCAATTTTTCCAATTAAAAAAGGTACTGTATTTAAAAATTGGATATTTGTATGGAGACTTTAAGGTAGAAATGGGTATATAATATAAAACAGTGAGTAAACAGTGAGCGGGGTGCCTTATCAGTCCAATTTTTTACCAGGTGGTAACGCATATCTCCCAATGAACTTGAAATTATTCAAGACACAGGAACATGGTTGTCTTCATGATCACTGCTTAGACAGTAGAACCAAATAAGCTTGGCCAAAACCTGTTACATTGTCATCATGTCATCTACAGTGTGATTCAAAGAGTGTGATTCAAAGAGTGAGATTCAAAGGGTGTCATCAAGTACGTTAGAAACTGAAAAACCAAATTCCTAAACTAATCGAAAATGGCAATCAAAAACAGCATACAGCACAGACCCTCCTACAAAACATTAACATCAGTGATACAGACTCCTGAAACATAGTTTTATAAGATGAATTATGGTAATGATCAATTACAGTTGTTCTACATTTTGAGAACCAGTTTTCTCCACCAAATATCGGGTGTCAAACCGGTTCTCAAAATGCAGTACCCCTGTCAGTGACTATTACCCGAATCACAACAGCAAGGCACACCAGTTTCACTGTTTTTTACTATCTTTCATGAAAAATGAATAATTTACAAAAGCAGAGCCAAGGAAGGCCACATTTGCACCTAAAACTGGCAATGAGTATTGCTAATGTGACTTCATTAATAAATAAACAGAGAATATTTGCTGTAAGACAACAATCCCCACAGGGTAAATTGCTTTGAATAAACTCCTTGCAGAGAATTAGCTAAATTAGAACTTGAACATTAACAGGAAAGGAGACTTCCAACTCAGAAAACCTGTTAGCATGCAATCCACTTTGTTCCCCATCTAAACAAGTATGATTGATGACAATTAAGTGAGAGTGATTGACTTATTTCTTGTCATTAAGAAGCCATTGCTTATTTCTACCCTCTCATAGTTCTTGACCAACTCTTTTGATGTTCCTGTTTAGAAAAAACAGAGCAGTGAATACAAAATCCGCAATCACTGACATTTAGACTGTTTCTAGTCTTCATCTTTTAGCTTTCAAAAAAGTCTTTCCTCAATAGGTAAAAACCAAACCGTTGCTTTGTTTTATGCCTCTGAAAGAAAGTTAACACGTAGTCTAGTGACTTGCGTATTGTTTTGCGACTGACCTATTTTTCCCATACACGGAAGGTATTGAGGAGCAAACTCGAATTACCGGTACCCGATGGAAACGGTACGGAGTCAGGAATTATTTCGAGGCTTTTCATTCTATGGAAAGTTGCACATTTTGTTGTGAAATTTGCACTGAATTGTTCTCACGCATCCGAAAATGTCATTCAGCTAGTGCAACGTTTCAAGGATTTTTTTTCGACAGGATATATTTCAAACGTCGAGTTAAGTTGCTAGATCAGTACATGTAAGTTTAGGATGCAAACCAAAAGTGGAGCGAATTTGCATTCTGTGTTATGTTTAACGACTTTAATGACAGTCATCAAAGCAGGTCAGACCTGGCAAAATTGCGGATACTTTTTCAACGAGTATTTTCTCTCTTTTCGCATTGCAAACTTAGCTACTCAGTTAGAAAGCACGGATTCAACTTTCACGTCGGCAACCAGCCTTGTGCACTAGTGCCCTTCAATGGTGGTCGTGAAGAAACGTAACAGTGGCGGGCCTAGGATACCACAACGAGGGCAGGGAACCCAACATGTTGCCTCGGGGAATTGGGCAAAGTGCGGTTGTATATGCACAGGCGTCCCGAAAGTTGTGGGGGGAGGGTATGGGGACTTTTGTTCAGAAAATCTGTCGGTGGACTATAAAAAAAACGGGAAAACATGATTCTGTCCTAGCCCCCCCCCTCGTCCGCTGTCGGTCCTAGTTGCTGAACTTACTATTTCCTCACGCTTCACGCTGCTATTGTTTCATTTTGCCTCTGGCAGCCAAGGGAGGGGGACTCCGGGCCACCTGGGCCCCCTCCCTAAATCTGCCTATGCGTAATTCCGTACCTGCACGTAAGAACCCAATTTTGCAACCTGAAATTTGTGAGTATTTAACGCCACAGGTAAGAACATAATCTAAACATTTTCTTGATGACGGGAAATTTTTGCCACCTGACATTGATGAATGCGAGCTGGATTTTGAGAATGCGACCTGAAATTTTGGCTAGGTCGCAAAATGCGACCTGGCAATATTTCATAGCGTCGAGCCCTGATTCATGACTGGGGAATAAGACACCTAAAAATGAACAAACTTCTAATGCATGAACAGAATAACCTATTTATAGTTTTGTACATAAAGTTGCATGGCAGGTCTTTTTATTTCAGCAGCCCATGTGCCAAGTTCTAATAACCACAGACTTCAATAATGTCACAGAAGTACATGCAATAACACCTGTAGACAAACAAGAGTGAAAACAGTTAGACAAACATTTATAATACTTCTAGACCTGAAAAGAATCAGGAATCCTCAACTGTTTCAGCCCTGTAATAATAGTAACATGAAAGGAAAGTTGACTTTGCCCTACAATAATAGTATTTTGAAAGGAAAGATGATGAAAACAACATCAGAAACTAGCCATTGAGAGAAACTTGTGGATTCAGCCAGGGTCAGTCACCTGTTTATTTAACTCTACACCAGATAGGACTTGTGGTTTATAGATGAAGGGCTCTAATCACCACATATAAACTCATGGGTCATTAAACTGAGGACTCCAAATAAACAAACTCAAAGCTGAGACTGGCTGAGTGCATTGTTCCTCTAACACATGCATCACTGTAATCCTCTTATCATAAATAGGACTGGTAACAGTAGCTGGAGTGATAGACAGCCACCCAGTGGTGGCCACAGACAAGGAATTTTAATGCCAGTACAAGTACATGTCATCTGATGATGGATTTATCAGCTAATTTGGCTGTTGGAAAGGAGATGTCACAGAAATGCCATATTATGCACAACCAACTCAACTCACACATTGCAGAAATCATTCATTAAAAACAGCAAGACAAGGACTGCATTCCCAATNGCATATTAATGCGTAGAAACGGCGCACAACTAGTGACTGGTTTAACATGACAAATACACATACGCGGTCTGAAAATAGTGAAATTCAGACACCTATTACCAAGCCTGCCTGAAGGGCTGACAAAGTTTTTATTGTATTAATTTCAAGGGCATGGAGTCTTCTACATGTCCATGTTATTATTTTTAGTTTTCTCGCGGGGGCAGCTTCGCTATAAGGGTACAACTTACTGCTGGTTTTTCGCAAGAAGGAAATGTACCTCCACGGAAACAGTTCCAGTGTTACCATGGTAACAGATATTGCAGTGTCGGTGCCGTTTTTACTGACACTGGTCATGAACCTATCATGTGATATCAAAATTGTTCAGAAACGATTCTGTTTGAAGCAGAAACTGGAGTAGAAAATTTGGTCAAAAATGACTCATTCCACACCAAGAAATTGCCTCATTTTGCCCCCAAGAACACTTCCCTTGTATGTCCTAAACCACCAAACTTTGTGGTGTCATACTTCACCCAATTTCTCTCATCCCTAATGTGATTTATCAGACTAAACATGGATCTGAATGGCTGACCCCCCACCTTGCCGCTTGTTGGCTGTACAGTGGTCGGTGGATCCGTGGACTGATACTTAAAACAGGTATTGTATTTAAAAATTGGATATTTGTATGGCGACGCTAAGGTTGAAATGGGTATATAATATAAAATAGTGAGTAAATAGGTGTTAACAGGGGTGCCTTATTGGTCCAATTTTTTACCAGGTGGCAACGCATATCTCCCAATGAACTTGAAATTATTCAAGACACAGGAACATGGTTGTCTTCATGATCACTGCTTAGACAGTAGAACCACATAAGCTTGGCCAAAACCTGTTACATTGTCATCATGTCATCTACAGTGTCATTCAAAGGGTGTCATTCAAAGGGTGTCATTCAAAGGGTGTCATCAAGTACGTTAGTAACTGAAAAACCAAATTCCTAAACTAAACGAAAATGGCAATCAAAAACAGCGTACAGCACAGACCCTCCTACACCACATTAACATCAGTGATACAGACTCCGGAAACGGTTTTATAAGATGAATTATGGTAATGATCACTTACAGTTGTTCTACATTTTGAGAACCAGTTTTCTCCACCGAATATCGGGTGTCAAACCGGTTCTCAAAATGCAGCAACCCTGTCAGTGACTATTACCCGAATCACAACAGCAAGGCACACCAGTTTCACTGTTTTTTACTATCTTTCATGAAAAATGAATAATTTACAAAACCAGAGCCAAGGTAGGCCACATTTGCACCTAAAACTGGCAATGAGTATTGCTAATGTGACTTCAGTAATAAATAAACAGAGAATATTTGCTGTAAAACAACAATCCCCACAGGGTAAATTGCTTTGAATAAACTCCTTGCAGAGAATTAGCTAAATTAGAACTTGAACATTAACAGGAAAGGAGACTTCCAACTCAGAAAACCTGTTAGCATGCAATCCACTTTGTTCCCCTTCTAAACAAGTATGATTGATGACAATTAAGTGAGAGTGATTGACTTATTTCTTGTCATTAAGAAGTCATTGCTTATTTCGACTCTCTCATAGTTCTTGACCATCTCTTTTGATGTTCCTGTTTAGAAAACACAGAGCAGTGAATACAAAATCTGCAATCACTGACATTTAGACTGTTTCTAGTCTTTGTGTTGATTAAAACTTTTAAGACTCTAGTGACCAGACTCATTTTAATGACTCCAGTTTTTAAGGTCTCAATGAAAATCCACAAATTCCCAAAAAAGAAATAAAATTTGTGGCGTCAGTTTTAACTATATTAAGAACAGTGGTTCCCTCAGGCGTGCGTTCCGTTGACATGAGAACCTTGCGACAACACAAGATCACACAAGACTGTGAGATATCACCACATATTCCATACAAAGCACGTGACCACGCTAGCTTCCTTCGCAAGATTCATGCATCTACAAAGCTCTGCCTTGTTCTTTGTTCTTTTCTTAATGCCATTATGGAAATTACTGGTCAGTAACTAATTACAACTGGCTCAAGTACTGAAGCTAGTATGTGACTGAACAGGTTTCGGTGTAACAAGATTCAAAGGGCTCGACATAACGAGCTGCAGGTCGCATTTGCGACGTGAAATTTGGAAATGCGAGCTGAGATTTTTGACAGCTCGTATCAAGTCGCAAAATGCGGCCTGGAATTTCCGAAGTCTGTGAGCTTAGTTTTTGCACTTCTTGGCAGGTAACTGGCAAATATAACACAACTCGTCTGAATCCGACCGTGATTAGGTTGTTGCCAAATCAAGTTCAAAAGAATACTAACCGAGAGCAGTCCTCGTGTGAACATGAGATAATGCAGAATCGATCTTTGACGCGTTTCATTGGTTACCGGTAATAGTTTTGGCTACTCTTGCAAATTTCCGGATGCGCCGAAGAAAGTTTCTTACCAAGGCATAACATGTGATAAAACGTCACAAAACAGAGGTCGTTTACTAATTCCTAAACGATCAACTTGCCAAACTTTGTGGTAGAAAAACCTATTTATTTTTCACGCAAGGTGTGACATTATCAAATATCCGCGACAGCATCACTGATATCGGACTACGGCACTGGCCGGTCCCATTGTTAGCGCGCAAGCGGTGGCAGACTATCATGACATGCAAATATGCATCTCGTTTTTTATAGTAAGACAGTAAATGTATAAATGACAGCGTTGTTGCCAACGTAAAATGTAGGCGATTCAAGTGCCTGAACTCACAAATGCACACTACTCCAAAGCTGTACATCAAAAGATAACAGCGACAGTCCAAAATGAAAGAGTATACCGGCTTGGCGTATCGATACGCGGAATAATGTCTCGTGGGATATTCTGCAACGCCACTCTCGGTACGTTTTGTGAATGTCAGTTGAATTGAATGCAATCAACCTTGCGTAGTACAAGAGAATGTCTGTGTACATATGTATTTTGTCTCATAATGATTCTTTACCCTGGACATTTTTCAAGCATTTTTCATGACGATTCGTGAAAAGAGCGTAATCTGAAACGCGACTGTTGTGATGTCGGTTGAATTAAATGTAACCAACCTTGCATGTATTTATCTGATAACGAATTCTTTACTCTGCACTGAGAACAACAATGTCGCGGCATAGTTTTCCGAGCATTTTTTCATGACGATACCTGGAAAGAACGCAAAATGACACGCTCCGGCACTCACTAAAAGTAGTATAGAATTTGCATTTGAAAACTGCACTCATCAGATATTGTCACTCAACAGGAGATGTTTGTACGCATTTACAGATAACTTTTATTCACCGTAATTATGGAGATAACCAGGTGCGTGATCTGGTTTTTTGAAATCAGGCACATTTTCGTGTCTCATTATTATCGGGAAGGCAAAGAATTTCACATCACGCATCCACGGGTATTTGTCCAGTTTATAAAACTTCTTCACGCCGGTGTTGCAGCCCACAACACAACACTTAATAATTCGTTAGCAAAGGAAGAACGAATAGAGTAATGCGACCAAGAAAAACTTGTTAAGAATCAGACAACAACAAATAACATGTGAAACTCCAGTGGCTCCAAAACTAGGCAGCAAATGTGCCTGACGAATGTTTACGGCATTGTGGGTAAATACATCGAGATTCGAGTGTCGCTGTGTAATCCGGGACGGCCCTATTGCTATGAACCGCAAGTATATAGTACGGTACTAACTGTATGTTTTTAATTCTACCAGTTATGTGTGCTTCGACCGTAAAGTTTATAGTGGAAAGCGATTGAGAAACAATACTATAAACTTCAGCATGTACTCAAGTAAATAACCCTGGCATAAATCCTGAAGGTTACTGGTCGGAGTGATACAATGACTTATTCAGTTCTGACAGTGGCGTTATGTTGAACTCGGGAGACAACTTGTGTGCGGTAAAATATTGCCCTTCGTTATCCGTAGGATTCACAAAAGGATTGTTGGTTATACTCAAACATTAAACTAAAACCATGAGTTATTTTTAGAAATGCCACTGCTTGAGAGAACGCTTGTTGGCCGTCCTGCCGGTTTCCGGCTGTAGCGCAGCTTAGAAAACTCTAAAAAAAGTTACTCAGCTACTTGGAAATTTGAACACACATCTTAGCCGAGTATAGAGATTTCATCGCTTACTTCTCTCCGAGCCAGTTCTAAATGTCATCTTGTCTTTTATGCTGGCATTTTCCTCTGCGATAATTCTACGTTTCAAACACTCACTGACGCTTTGCTATGCAAGGCGACCTAATTTTATAAGCACATCCTCGTGATGGTCACGTGACCCAACAACTCATTTCTCTGACTTCGGTAAGTGTGCACAAAAGCCCATTAATTAGTCTAATCTCATAAAGTTTACGTAAGCAGTGGTGGATTTAGGGGGGAGGGGCTCCCAGATTCCATTTGGCAGCTCGGGGTGTGAATGTCTGCCCTGCCCTCACAACTCAAAATCCTGGATCTGCCTCTAGACACCCCCCTGTGGTTTGAAATTGACACACAGCCTATTTCATGAGTCACTTTCATTTAACGCAACAACAATTTCAGCTTTCAAAAAAGTCTTTCCTCAATAGGTAAAAACCAAACCGCTGCTTTGTTTTATACCTCTGAAAGAAAGTTAACACTCAGTCTAGTGATTTGCGTATTGTTTTGCGACTGACCTATTTTTCCCATACTCAGAAAGTAATGAGGAGCAAACTCGAATTACCCGATGGAAACGGTACGGAGTCAGGAATTATTTCGAGGCTTTTCATTTTATGTAAAGTTGCACATTTTGTTGTGAAATTTGCACTGAATTGTTCTCGTGCATCCGAAAACGTCATACTGCTAGTGCAACGTTACAAGGAGTTTTTTCGACAGGATATATTTCAAACGTCGAGTTAAGTTGCTAGATCAGTACATGTAAGTTTAGGATGCAAACCAAAAGTGGAGCGAATTTGCATTCTGTGTTATCTTTAACGACTTTAATGACAGTCATCAAAGCAGGTCAGACCTGGCAAAATTGCAGATACTTTTTCAACGAGTATTTTCTCTCTTTTCGCATTGCAAACTTAGCTACTCGGTTAGAAAGCACCGATTCAACTTTCACGTCGGCAACTAGCCTTGCGCACTAGAGCCTTTCAATGGCGGTCGTGAAGAACCGTAACAGTGGCGGACCTAGGATACCACAACGGGGGCGGGGAGCCCAACATTGGTCAAAGTGCGGTTGTATGTGCACAGGCATCCCGAAAGTTGTGGGGGGCGGGGATGTGGACTTTTGTTCAGAAACATTTTCTTGATGATCTAAAAAATCAATTTTGATGGGAAATTTTTGCCACCTGACATTGATGAATGCGAGCTGGATTTTGAGAATGCCTCCTGAGATTTTGGCTAGGTCGCGAAATGCAACCTGCCGATATTCATAGCGTCGAGCCCTGATTCATGACTGGGGAATAAGACACCTAAAAATGAACAAACTTTTAATGTATGAACAGAATAACCTATAAATAGTTTTGTAAACAAAGTTGCATGGCAGGTCTTTTTATATCAGCAGCCCATGTGCCAAGTTCTAATAACCACAGACTTCAATAATATGACAGAAGTACATGCAATAACACCTGTAGACAAACAAGAGTGAAAACAGTTACACAAACATTTATAATACTTTTAGAGCTGAAAAGAATCGGGAATCCTCAACTGTTTCAGCCCTGTAATAATAATAATATGAAAGAAAAGTTGACTTTGCCCAACAATAATAGTATTTTGAAAGGAAAGTCGATGAAAACAACATCAGAAACTAGCCACTGAGAGAAACTTGTGGATTCAGCAGGGTCAGTCACCTGTTTATTTAACTCTACACCAGATAGGTCTTGTGGTTTATAGATGAAGGGCTCTAATCACCACTGATAAACTCATGGGTCATTAAACTGAGGACTCCAAATAAACAAACTCAAAGCTGAGACTGGCTGAGTGCATTGTTCCTCTAACACATGCATCACTGTAATCCTCTTATCATAAATAGGACTAGTAACAGTAGCTGGAGTGATAGACAGCCACCCAGTGGTGGCCACAGACAAGGAATTTTAATGCCAGTACAAGTACATGTCATCTGATGATGGATTTATCAGCTAATTTGGCTGTTGGAAAGGAGATGTCACAGAAACGCCATATTATGCACAACCAACTCAACTCACACATTGCAGAAATCATTCATTAAAAACAGCAAGACAAGGACTGCATTCCCAATATGCAACATCAGATGAATCTCCACAAGGTGTAGCCAAGCAGTAGCCAGATCACACAAGCCTTTTCCCCCAGTGCCTAATCCAGACCAGACATAAGTGAAGGATGTCCTGGTGTAACTCTGGAGAACCATCAGGCATTGGGTCTGGGTGAGATATCACAGCAGAGACCTTTTCTGCAAACACTTTTTTGCAAATCATAGTGGCCATACATCTGAGAGGCATGAAAAAAATATTCATGAAAAAAATTATTCTAACACTGTAACCTGCTATATTCTATTATTCAAATTTTCGTTCAGGTTGATCTCCATAAATGTTATTTATGGATTTTTTATCAGTCACCCAGGCCTGGCACACAACAGATGGTCACTGAGTATGCAAACATAGACAAGCAGTATAAATCTTGGTTATCACCACTTATGACCACTGAGAAAGAGTCCCCTGGGAAATCTTCAAACTAATCTCTCTGACTGAAACAAGCATTTGACATTGTGAGCTGCTGACTGATACTGGTACCAACTAAAAGTAAAGCGAACAAAACCCAATACATTTAAAATTCTCCCAGATTCCATTTGCCAGTGCGGGGGTGCAAATGTCTAATGGCAAAATCCTGGCTAACACTCCCCGATTTTTGAAGATTTGTTTTGCAAAAGCATCATTATAATTCTTGATGACACTCATGACATTGTCTTAATACATGAGACAAAAATCATTTGGGGTTTTATTACCCCAACGCCTAAGCCAGACTGTGACTAACCCGTCATAATCGATTCATAAATTAATGCTCGTTGTTTCACCGTGGTGACGAGGAAAATCTATTTGTTAATTTCTCTTATAGTGCCTAAATTTTAAAATTCAAAGATGGCTAATATTTACTTTTCAATTTTAAAAACAGTCGTGTTAGTATTTTGAAACTCATACGCTAAACAGGCATGTTAGTTTACGACCGCAATTATCTAATCCAACGCGTTCAGCCAAGCCCATGAATAGCGACTTGCTCATTTCAATCCGTGACGGTGCCATCAAGCCTTTGATATGACAAGGACTTTGTAGTATACTTTGGGGGAAACAGTGCACGCTTTCTCACCCACTTACGTGCAAATCTTCTTGTTAGCGTGATTTGCCTAACGGCCTAGCTGCTCGAATTTGTTCTTTACCATGCTATTTACCAATTCCATAACATGGGCATGACTAAAAAAGCCAGTGTCATACACCAACACCCCTTGCGACATCCAACATCTTGTGTCCCACTTTTTGTTCGGTGGGAATGTTGGTAGCTACATCAACTTGGGTAAAGCTGAAAGAAGCTTTTGTGCTACCGCAGCGCTTAAGAAACGAGTTGTACGCTGGATATTCCCAAATACCCATAGCTATTATTCAACGGTAGAATGTACCTTTGAGTCCACATACTCCAACTCTGAAAAATATTCACTTGCAGCATTGACAAATATTAAAGTCTGGTGTTAAAAAATCAACTTCCTTCCAAAACAACGTCATTGCATTCTTATCCTTGCTTTGAATTGAAACTGATCATAACAAATCGTATGGAATTTCCCCAACGACCAAACTCCCTTGGCAACTGAAACTAACCCACCTGTCTGACAAGCAAGGGAAAGGCCTGATCTAAGGCTATAGCGAACCGTTACTTCTTCTCCGGCTTAGAAATCATTTCTAATCTAAGTAAGAATGAAGAAGAAACAGATTTTAAAACAGTAAGTGACAAAAATCAAAAGTTGTTTTTGACAGAAGGTTTATTGCTCATTTATTAGGCTTTAACGAGCAGTTCTAACATCATCAGAAGATCCATTCGAGAGTCCACTAACCACACCTACCTTACAGCCCATTAAATTCTACACTTGTTAATCACCTGCATTAATCAAGATGGCCTTTATGTCACTTAACAACATCTGCAGATGAGGGGAAGAAATTACAACAACCAGCCTGTGGTTGACCACATCCATGTGTTGGGGAGACAGTGCTCCGCTCAGCCAATTTAATGATGGACCTGGTCGATTTGCTAATCGATCTGGTCGATTTTTGTGTGAAAAGATGGAAAGAGATTTCACTATGTTCTTACAAGTTCTAGCATAATACTGTCTCAGGAACAACATGGTTACCATAAAGTGACCAATTTAGGACACAATATAGCGGGCTAAGTGAAATTTTATTTTCTCATTTTGTTATAAAAGATATACAGCACCAAATTAATGGTTTAACGTGTTCAAGTTCTGTACCATAGCTACCATCAGAAAACATTTTGAAAGAATGTGGGCATTTACAACAGTGTTAGAAGACTTTGGAAAACGGAAAAAGAGTAACTTGTACAGAATTGATGAGATTTTACGGTATCCTGTCACTTAAGATATAAACGAATAGTATTGAACTGCTTTTAATTGTGTTTCTCACATCTGCCATAACCATGAGTGCTAGAGTACATTACAAGAGAACTGAATTGATTCTGTCACTTAAAATGCCAGGAAGCAACAAAATTAGAAATACCTTGAGATAACCCCCACCCCCACCGTGACCACACTATGAGACCTGGCAGACGATGTGAGTAGCAATGTGGTCGGTCAACAAGTGTCGTGGTCAGCAATAACCTATGGAGTTGACACTACTGACCCCCGGATCGACTTAGTGCACCATTACATGGATGTTTGGAGTTCCATCCCCCTCTGCTGCCAGCGATAGTATGACTTCTATTCTAAAGCAAGGTTTTTTCTTACCACTGCCTTACATTTTTCAGTGCTACATTTGGCGACTTGCAGATTGTATTTGGCGACCTGTCGCCACGAAATCACCAGTGCGAGTACCAAAGTCGGGCAATGCTTCCCTCTAAATTCCTTTCAAAGTTTGTGTTGACTTCCAAACAGTTTTTCTAGAATCACTACCTTTGATTAAAAATAGTTCCATTTATTTCGTGAAATCAGTGAATTTGCCACCACAGCAGTCAGCACACATCAAACATGTGGTTAAATTACAACAGGAAGTAAACAGACAGAAGTCGGAATTGTTTGGCAAAAATCGGGGTCTCTGGTTCGGAAACCTCATAATTCATTTTGGTGTTAGTTTTGGCAAAATTAGATTTCGTTGGGATTTTTTGCAGCTCGCCAAATGCTACTTGGCATTAAGCTAAGCATCGAGTGCTGTTATTTATTCATTTGTGAAAAGGACTTTAATTGAAAATCTTATCACAGAGAAACAAACTTTTTACTACTTTTTACGATCATTGCTGTCCAAATCCATCTCATTAATCAGCATAGGATGTCTACATCCCTGCCCTGTAACTGAAAATTACCAAGTGAGCATAGATTCAAATGTACATTAGGGCAATATAGGAAATTGGGAGCTACCTTAACTATCCCACTTGCTGGTAGTTATGCTTTATGTAATTAACACATGTAACACCTGTCAAGGGGAGTCCAACACATCTATAGGTTTCCGAGCAACACATCCAACTAAGTTTCAATGCAAGTGCTGGGCAACAGAAAAACGAAAGAAATATCAAGTACAAGTAAAAAATATTCCTAACAAAGGAAATGAGTTCTCAAACTTAGAATATACATCTCGATGCAGGTTATAATAAAACTTGGAGGCCAGATATATTATCTCAATGATGGCCAGTCATTGAACTGAAATGTCAAGTAATCAAGTAATTAAAAAGACAAAATCTTAATTCCTGACATACAGCCAAACGTACTGAGAAGTTTAGCTGGTAATCGAGCATCATAGCAGTACCAAAATGTCAAATGCCAGCAATGATCAGGTTTAATTAAGAAAACTGTTAAAGCACATAATTTCATTTCATCAGGACATGGTCAGAGACAACTGTGATTGGATTTAAACAGCTTGCAACAAAGTTCACACCAACTGAAAACATTACACCACTTATATTCCAATTAGGCATTCTTAATTCTATGTCTAGTCTTAAAAATTGTACATCCCAAATGGTCATTTATTATGAACTTTAATAGAACTGAAGTCATTTGGCAGCCACTGATCTCTTGTCTTAACCACAAAATAAAGACCAGTACTACAACACAATAACAAGTCAATTAGGATACTCACCTCCATGGATGACTCTTGTAGCCTGGGCACAGTTCCCCACAAGATGTACATGACTGGCCATCTTCAGCATCATAGACCATTTCTTTCTGTAAAAAGTACAACCTCCCCTGAGAACAGTTGTAGCATTGAATGCCAGCCCAGACAGCCAGCCTAATTACCAAAAGGTCATCCCCATTCAGCTTATAGCCACCAACAGTAAACAGGATCTTTATCAAGCACACCTACTATAGACCACCACAGCTATCATCTGACAGAGGGAAAAATTTGGTTAAATGACGTATTAATCAAAGTACTTGAATTAGTCAAGATTGTGGCTATTACCACAGACTATCTTTCTCATGTGAAAAATTAGGGGCTTGGCCATAGGTCTGGATGGCAAAAGTAATGTCACCTTCATAAAAAATTTAAAAAGAAAGTCAATGGTTGTCTGAGGTGCAAAAGCAGACATGACATCTCTACAACACATCTTTACATACAACACAACTCAGGGTGATTTTCCACTACCACTCACAGGCAGATGGGTCTGAGTGCCAAATCAGTTCCAATTACTTGGGCAGTCAACAAAACCTCAGTACTATTTCCATTAAGTAAATACAGACTGAACTAATGACTTGTTTTAAAAGGTTCCTGCACCAAACACTGTAAACACTGTCAACCAGGGCATTATGGGGGGGAGACCTATACATGTCTTGATACTGTCAACAATAATATCCATTAGGTTAGGATAGCCAAACAGTAACGAAGATTGTGTCACATACATTGTTTGTGTTTTTGAAACTTCTTGAACATTTAATTGAAGACGAAATGCACTTATTTTCCTTTGCAACAGATATAGAACGGAGTTCCTCAGTGAATTTTCCCTCTAAACTTATTCCTAAATTATTTAGAAGCTGTTGAGAAAAGCTTTTGATTGGGACACATGGTTACATCAAGAGAAGTCTGGATCCCATATATCCCTTACACGTTAATTTGTATCAGGTGAACTATAAATGGCTACGGATGTTCTCCATACACGCTCTACTTGTTTTTGTATTGCATTCTCTGATGCATCCATGTTACTATATTTAATAATAAATAATTTAAGTTTTTGCTGTTCTTTGGTTTTAGTCTTTTGACTGTATTCAGAGTTAAAGGCCTTTCCCACTGCCTCCGAAGCTTCAGTTATGCTGAAACTTGAATCGAAGTAATAACAACGCAAGTTCACTTCGACGTAAACAGGTGGATTTAACAGCGAAGCGTCGACGTTTCGCTACAACGGGAACAGGGGTAACTGCCTGGGCGTTGACTGGTTACTATTTGTTAATATTTTGTTCTAATAATTATTATTCTGGTGGTATAAGCATACTATTTCAATTTATCCACATATTTGCTGGATTCTTTACATTAAAAAAAAATCACTGAACATGTAGTATATGCAAAACGAGTTCCCGCCACGCCATACTGCCTTTGTTTGGATCAGCTGTTAGCCTGCTCAAGAGTCAAATTTTCAAGTACATCGCCATCATCCCAACATGGCTTCCTTGTTACTGGTAAGCAGTCAAAAACAACAAGGCCATACCAACACCACCTTGTGATAACTTCGTTGAAGTATAACTCCGAAGCTGATGGGGAACACTGACACATAACTTCGGGGTTAACCACAGTTAAGGTCTGAAGCTTCCATAGTGGCCAAGTTAACTGTATGGGAAAGGGCCTTTTAACTTAAACCAAATCAAAGACAATCATGATAACAGGTGCCTCACCCTGTTGTTTAATCCCTAACAGTACCCTGTATATAACGGCAGTTGCATACTCCTATGCTTTTATTTCATTGTAGGTGACATTCAGCCAGACTGCCACTCAAAAACAGAAGAAAATGTTGAAACACACCGATGACTGGGTAAATTAACTTCTATTGCAGAAAGAAGACATAATAGGTAATTGAGTAACGAAAAAAATTTCAAATTATTTGTTTCATTTGTTGAATTAGCCCCTATATGTTCTTATGGTTGCACATTCGAAAGCCTATGACAAGGATGGATACCACTGGCTCATTCTTACATTTCACCTGAAATATAAGAATGAGTTTCCTAAATTATCATTTCATTCTGACCTTATCCAACCTTTTCCGTGAAAATCATAAAAGTCCCATTTTTGACAGCCCTCGTGTAAGAGTGGAACATTTTAAAAACAATCCCTACCAGTACAACATTTTTGGAGAGCAGTGTATAATGCATAATTTCTGAAATACGATGTTCCAAATTGGAATTTTTCTAGGGTCCTACATGACGTTAATCGAAAAGCTTTCATGTTTAACAACATTAGCAAGCTCACCTGAACTTTACTTAATGCTGAATGAGCCAGCTGCAGTAACTCCAAGTCAAAGGCAATGAGTGCAGATGCCATTTTGGACTACAATTCTAGGGTTGGTCAACCTCAATAAACTCGAGTTGACGATGGTTTCCATGTCATTTGTTGATATCGGAAATAGAATCCTGCCACTGTAAGTTCTTTCAAGCCATAAGGATTACCACAATACAGATTTTAAGAGAGAAAAAATTTTGATTTTTGTTTTTAGGCGGCTAAAAAAAGCTTTGATCTTCTAGAATTTTAGTCCATTGACATATACATACATTATCAACTCTCCTTTGTCAGTCTCATTCCAAGATTTATTTTGATACACATAAATTTGACTAATCAATCAGAAGGAAATATTTTATAAGATTAAATCCTGTTCTTTATGAAAATATAAAAATTAAAAATCATCATCCCCTTTAAAAAGCAAGGACTTTCAGGGAGAAAATAAGTTCCCAATATCTGTAGGCCTACTAGTTCTTTTGAAGAGGTGTGTCTGACCTGAATGCTTCCAACTGCACAACACTTTGTAAAGGTGTGTTGCCCTGTTCCATCCATCACAGACTTTAAGTTCCCAGCTTATGGTAACCGATACTTTTGTTGAGAATTTCAACAAAATAAAATCTCTATAGTCAACCACATTATGCGATAAATCACTGAAGAATTGATCGCAGTTGACAATTTACCAGCAGGCTCATGGGAAAGTAAAAAACAATGAAAGGATCATTTCAATTCAAAATCTCTTGTACCCCACTCTCATATAAAGAGTGCTACATACTTGCCCAGAAAGTCTCCTTTCAATCACCCTAGTTCAACATCAGTATTAGGGAGGCCTTAATCTATGTAGTTATCTTTCTAAACATACATCATTTAAGCTGATACATAATGAGAAATATTAACACTTTAGCATATCAATAGCACTAGTATATACTCCATTAGATAATGGTTATTTAGTGAATAGGCTCACTAGACACAGGCAGGTGCAAGACTTACCACACAGAACATAACAATAAGCCATATATGCACCAATGATTCATGGCCCCATAAAAGCACTTTAAATCACCCAAACACTAAGTATGATCATGAAAAAAATATGATTTCACATCATAACATCAGGAAGTGCTTTGGTGTTATTTTCATGTCTCCAAAACTCGTCCCTACTGGTGAAATTTGCACGCTTTTTCCTGTACAATGTCAGAATCAATGTCTGAACCTAATGAATGACAAATGCCACAATCTGCAAAAAATAACCTCAACTGTCACTGAAGTTCATGTAAATAATAGAAACATGAATTTCGCCGCTATTTGGCTGTCAATGTTGACTCTTAACCGAAGCGTTTTGGGGTTTAATACCAATATGGCAAAATCTCACTAAATTCAGACAAAAATATTGTCAAAAATTACTTTTTTCATTTTTCAAGGGCTTCTAACATTGTCGATAATGGTCACAATTTTTCAAAATTTTGTCTACTGTAAGCTATTGTTGAGAACTTGAAAATGGACAGTAATAACGTGGTACCACTCGACGTTTATGAAAAAATGGGAAAATATAGTTTCATTCCTTGTGTCCTACTAAGCCTATTTTACCATACCATGCTTATCTGATCTTGAATTCTTAATGACTGAGTTGGCAACTCAGAGGTAATGCGTTAACAATGTGTTACTTTTAAATCTGAAATTTCAAGGTTTTTGTTTTAGCCAGCTAAACAGTGTGAAATCCTGCTTTAGTTAACTTACAATATCATACAAAAAGTAACAAACTAGTACCCCATTTTGGTGATATAGGAGCAGAGCAGATGGTGACAAATACCTGATGACTAATGTCAACCTGTGGATCAGTATCCATGGTAATACCCAGTGTGTGGGCATTACGACAAGCATTTGCTTAGAAAAAGACTTTTTACCCAAAGTCAGGTGAGCGTTTATTCAAACGGCCCTTTCGCCAGACGTTTCACTTGCAAGAGCCAAATAAAAAATCAGACAGTTTCAGGCTGAATGTGTTACAAGTTGGCACTGTATAACTGAAAAGTGCAAGTCTGATATGCAACCTTAAATATCACTTCTATAAAAAGAAAATGTGTAGGCATGTAAACAAGTTTTTAAATACAGTTTGATGAGGGCTTCCTTTCAGCCAGTCTGTGAAATTAACCTACACAGCACTACATCAGAAAAAATGGGTGGTTGTCCCTGGAACACAACACTGGAATTTAGATATTCCATTTAGTGAGGTAATCAGCATGCCATTAAGAGGAAAAATTGCCAGGCAAAGTCAAACTTGCCAGGAGTTACTGCTCACTATGATGAAGTGAGAATCCTGAAGCTTTACAGTAAAATTCATCTTGTGTGGGCCAGATAACCATAATCTCTGTCTGGTAATTACTTTATAATGGCATTTTTCAAATAAAGGGGATGCAGCAAAAATAGTTTTCATGTCAAGTGGGCCAAACTGAAACTTACCAGTGTAGAAAAGACAAGATAGTTGAATACCACAAACCCTGAACTGAGGTGTTCATAGTGATAGGAATATTCAATGACAGACAAGGTGACAATACTACACAATTGCTGGTCATTATGGATACAGTATGAATAACTACCATCATTTTCATGCATGTTTACACCAATGTTCGACTTAGTGTCCATATGTGACTTCTCAAAATTTCATTTTTTAAAAAATACACATGCTCGGCTTAACGGTCACCTAATTATTTAATTTCCTAATAGATAATATCCAAAATACAACTCTTTAAGATTGTAAGAGCATGAAAATGACTTCGCTTGACCTAATTTCAAATTCTGATAGAGCAAGTTAACAAAAAAAGAAAATCCCATTTCTGCACATATTGCGATGTTGGACATTTTTGCATGAACAGGCATTTATATATATCCTATTGGCCACTACGCAACAGTGGCAGCCAGATGATGGTAAATGATTTATATAAAAACACTGCGAAATCCCATCCCGCACCCCTAAAACTTCATCCAAATCACAGGAGTGGACAGACATGGTGCTGAAAGTTGCCCACCAATTACTCTACACCATCTACTCAAGCACCCTAATTGTCATTTAAATGGAGATGAGTATCTAAATAGAAGTCCATGCCAGCATGATTTAAGTTTAACACCCTTAACAATTCTTAGCTACAATTTACAAGTTATTCCCTAAAGAGCTACGCGTTGATGTTTTAGGGAGTGTTGATCGGATTGAACAGTTAACTTCGCTGTGGATTAAAGTTATAGCAACGCATGTTAACTTCACATGATCAAGTGGATATAACATTGGAACATCAACGTTTCGATGTAGCACGAATTCTTAACTCCAGGGTCTTTATGTTTTAGGACTTATTGTCACATGTTGCTGTCAATAAGGGCACATGCTGTGTTAATAGTGATAACGTTTTTTCAAATAATCACCATTCTATCACTATAGGCACTTCATGGGACCATATATGGACAATAGTTCAAACTTAAAAGAATAAAATTAGTCTGTGTGACATTTTTGGAGCGTCTGGCCATCCTGTGATAACTTTGATGGCTCACACAACAGACTATGAAAACTATAGAAGCCTGAGTCTGAAAAGGTTCATCTACATACATCAAGGCTCCTCTGTCACCAGAGTTGAGTTGCTAAGAAAAGGCCTGTATGGTTATACAATTGCTTACCTACTTCCAATTTACATCAGCTATATTTGGTGGCAATTGTAAAAGCAGGGACCTGAGATAAGACATACCTCAAGAGTGTTCAAATTAGTTCAACCATAAATCTACCTGACAGGAAATTAACCTACTACACACAGGAAAGAAAAGCAGAATAAATTGAAACACTTGCTGCATCCCTGATTTTAAATAGAACCAATGATTTTCATACCTTGATAACTTCTGTATTCACCAGCAGCTGACATGGGCAATAGTGAATAGATCAACAGATGAACATGAGTAATAAATGTACAGTGCCACTGTATAAACTAATGGATTCTGCAGTGAATGACTAACCAGTGTTTACCTAATGTACAGCACATCATGCACTATTAATTATAGAACTGATGTTTTCTGTAACTTGTAGTACAATTCATATGATTTCACTGAAAATCATATTATTAAATAATATAGAATTTCTTTAGAGATGAATAGAAATGGAACCAACCAACCTGTAAACAATCCATTTGCTCAGCAAACCCTGCTCAACGCTGAATCACATTACCTGTAGTAGTGGGTGCATTTCAAGGGTCAATAATGAAATATCGTCACCTATGACATGTGCGGGTCACACTGGATTACTATGACAACCAAGACAGCGGTCTGGCAAGTTTTGTATCAGGCTGTATCCTACCCAGAGTGACTCATTTAAATACAAGCTCATTTAACGCCACATAGAGTAAAAGCAGATTTGACGCATGATGAATTGGTAACCCATAATTTATGAGCTCGCCAACTATGAAAACTGTAATCATGTCTCCACAATCCTTTTAGAACTGGTATAATCAACTTGTACCAACCGCATATGTAACAAAAATATGATACAGAGTTTTTATTCACGCTGCTTGAGTAACTTCATAACATTTACATATAAATTAATGTTAAACTTCATGTTATGTAGTAGGCTAGAAAAATGTCCAAATTTGACTATTTTCAGAACATCATATCTCAGAAACAGCTGATTGGATTCATATTAAACTAGATACTATGTTTCATGCACTGTTCTAAAAACGTTGTTAGGAACTGTTTTTAAAATGTTTCGCTTTTGCATAAATAGGATATTTATGACTTTCACGGAAAAAATTAAAGATGTATAAAACAAAAACAAATTGATATTATTGAAAACTGTAACCGAGTTACTGGGATCTCACCTTGAATATTTATGATAAATGAAATTTGATCACCTTATTTGATACCACTGTTTTGTTGCCTAAGTACATTTCTTTTTGCCAAATTTTATTAACGATAAATTGGTTAGTCATCAATCAAGATTTCCATATGTACTTTTACCGAGTTAAAATCAATAGCTCTGTAGATATTTGGATTTATACACAGATATACCAATAAGTAAGATTCTACATAACGTTAAAACTTTATTGCAGTTTTTGCCAATAAGCTAAAACACATAATGCCAATGTCTGTTTCAGCCAAAACATGATAAGAAACTTTCCAGTATCCAACAATGATCATCATCAGCGAGATGAGAATTCAAGAGGTTCAACATTTTAAAGTCACTACATTCCATGTTCAATAAAGTCATTGTCAAAATAGATTTTCCTTTTGACTCAGAGTGAAGGGGAACTAAAAGGAAGCCATGTAAGATGGCGAAGACATTCTGTGATAAGTTTGTCCCCGTAATAGTGATTACCAGTCATTTTTGCTGTAAGTCACATTAGTCGCCACGGCAGAAAACTACAATATTTTGTCTGATGAATTTTGTCTAGTACTGAATTTTCGGATTTTAAACAATGTCATTCTGTTCTAAACTCTAGGTTGAAGTTAACTTGCACGTGCTCACTTCCATTCAAGACCGAAGGTAACTGTTGGTACCTACCAACACTCCACACATCTACGTTAGCAAGAAAGGCCCTTACAAGTGAATTTATGTGTTGCTCTTATACAATTACAGTTTTAATAAAAGGATAAAACACTGCAGTATTTTAAATTACTCAATAAAAGAATATAAACAAGGATGTAAGAAACTTATTAGTGAACCACACTTCCAAGAATCAAGACTATCAAAAAAATACATCAATAAGGGCAGAGGTTCAGGCCCTTATACCTTAGTAAGCTCATCTGGAATGCGGAACTACAATGAGAGACGTAACAGAAGTAACGGAAAGCATTGTTTGCCCCTGCATGTAAGAATCTGAGCAGCCCACCACACTCCTTTTAGGCCCCACCAATCTGACTCGTAACCTTGCCCAAATTTGAGTGCCAAACACCTAATCCTGATAGGAAAACTGCACCACTATGCAAAATATGATGGTAAAAATGAATACGCAATACAAAAAATACATGGTTACTGTCGATGTTCGTGAATCGAACGAGAAACTTTAAAGCCATAATTTAAAATCAGATTTTGAACTTTTGCCCTTGTTAAACATAGTCATCTTATCCCACTCCTTCTTTGCGTTGGTGACATGGATTAAGTTCGATAAAGTAAGGCCCTCACTAGGAAAGCAAGATTTAGCGAGATATTGCCATGTTTTTGAACGAAGAAATATGACTTTGGCCGACTTTTTTCTGGGAACTCTACCCAAACCTAAATTCAGTACTAGTGGTTCTCCAACAATACACAGCTATTGAATACAACGACCTTGACATTAGTTTTGTAAAATAACAAAGTGCCATGGAACACTAACGAAATAGGTGGAAAAACAGAAAATTTTATTCTTTTTGTGTTCACGTTTACAAAAGAGATCATACAACATTTGCGAATTATATTGCACAAATTGATAAGTTTAATGAACCATAGACCAGCCTAGTTATCTCAATATAGTAGTCTGCAAAGAATGGATGAATAAATCGTCTGCTATACCTGTTAACGGTGATCCAACTGACTTATGTCGAGTAAGAATATATCAACGATATAAATGGAAGTTTCATTATACTACTCAGGTCTATGTACATGCCTAGAGCTGCAGAATTCAATTTTCAAGAGTAGTCTGAAACCCTGTTCTGGTGTGTCTGCTTTCTAATCCCGTTAAATGCAACTTAACTGGTGAATGAAATATGTTACATTGATACAAAACTCTTCATACACAGATATCACACAATGACACTTCATTGTGGAGCCATGACACTAGCTCTGCATTGCTGCGACCATTCACCACTACGCTCCTTTCGAAGCCTAGACAATTGGGGGGGGGGTTCCACTTCCCATACCCACGTGTGGCTTATCATCCCATTGGGAACATTCACCACAACGCTTCTTTCGAAACCCAGGGGAAACACTGGAAAGGACACGTGTACAGTAAAACATTTTGACCTGATTACATGATATGGTGTCATATACCCTAGCGTGAGCAGTGTAAAAATGGCCACGTGCCGATTTGAGCAACTGAACGAAGGACTGCTCGAAAAAAAATTTGATTACGCGATTATTTGTTTAAGAAATTAAAGACATCGCCAGCCCTCTATGCGCAAAAGGTACTTATAGCAATGTGACTATCGTGATTTAGTCAGTGTGAGGCATAATTCACCAAAAAAACTTCCGGCATATGAAGGCCCTAAGGAAGCACCACTGACAGAGGCACTGTATCATTTCTTTGTGTGACTGTAAGCTCTGACCAGCTTAACCACAGTATTGTGTACCAACACAAAAGGCGTAATTGACAAATTTAATGGAGCGTGATTCTAGATTAGGTCATAGACTACATTACATGGACTGCCAACTCTCTATACTTTCAATGGATGAAATCTGTGGTTTTGCGCTCAAGCCGCTACGCTACGTCATTATTCACTAGCGACATCTGGCCAAATTATCGAGTTTTATTTCCGACAAGTACGTCATCTGCTAATCTTGGTCAGCTGTTGTGTGGTCGGGTGGTAGTAGCATTGCTAAAAGTACTCATAGCAGCGTTTCAATGCCGAAATCATTATTTTTTTCTGTTATACTGGACAGTAAAATAGACGAGAGAATTTCCTGTCACAATACAGTAACCGGAAACTGAAACAGATAAATTAGGAGAGTTGCACCTCCTCTAGAAAATGTCCGAGTTGCGAATCTGTTGTCTATAATCTATAATTAGATCGTGATAGTGGAAATTTCTTGATTTTTACACTCCAGGAGAATGGTACACAATGCGACCACAAAAAATTAAACATTATAAAAGGTCAAGACAACAACCCTAACCTGAAATGAAGGCTAATCCAGATGTCATTACAGTCCACTGATAAGTATTCCCATCCAGTGCTCGTTTGTTCGACATCACAACTCACAGACCAATTATCTACCACTCGGTTCAAAGAGTTACTAAAAACATTCATTAACGGGTGCCAGAACCAAATAATGGTTAATAATGGTACCCCGGAATCATTTTAGCTAACTTTAATTTAAAACTTTCCTGGCTAAAAAGCTAGACTTCATGAGATTATGTGAGATATTGTACTATAATTTAAATGAGAACACGTGATTTTGGACTGGCTAGATTTTTCTTGTCGTGAAAGGTAATGAACTCTACAACTGCCAGTCTAAACAGCCGGTGTTTTATTCCCGGACGGTAGTGATGCTATCGCTACTGTGGTAATCAAGACAATAATAAAACCCTAGATCAGAATCTCCGACAAACAGGCCTCTTGACGACAGTGGGAATTATACAAAACCTCAGGTTACACGGTGCCGCCAAGCCAAGGCCCAAGACTGGGCTGAGGAGGTTGAGCGGCAGACCGAGTCCGCTGAGACAGATAAAAAACACTCATTTCACACTCACAGATAACAGAAATTTTCAAGGATAGCTTTTACCTTTGAAAAAGTTTACCAAATCAGACGAAAGTGAAACTCGTTAATCCACCACTAGTCTTCCAGGAGGGGAAGAAATATGTCAGAGGTTTCAGCAGAAAAAATCGTCTGCTCACGCACCAACCTTTCCGAAAACAACTGTACCGGAATCGGAAACAAGAAAAATGACACATTCAAAAGAGGGCGCTCGCATTTCCGTTCAGCCATTTCAGAGAAAATGAGGAATTGAGAATCAAAGGGTGACTAGTAAACTGTTACACAATGATGGCGACTGATTCTCAGCAAAGCAGAGAAGATGGTGAAATATCGGACGACGGAGAGATCATAGATTTAACTTTAGATGGTTCTGATGGAATGGCTCCCCGGAAAGTTATTCCCTCTCTTTTAGATGAATTTCCGTCCTCCTCTAGCAGTCGGTCACGTCAAATCCAAAGGCAACGTTCGAATTCTAGACAAAGAGCTCAGACTCCATCTTCACGCAACTGGTATAGAAATGATTACGGTCCAGATGGCAACAGGCGCCACCGTTTGCCTTCCACCAACCGGCATAGCAATAAAAGAACAGTACTTCCACCTCGAAGAGCAAAACTCAGAGAATATCCACCCAACAACTCGAATGATCGAAGAAGGGTGCAACGGACTAGTGCTCACTCTAATGTTTATGGAACAGCTGTGAGACGAAAAAGAAGAGATAAAGGCTCCATTTCCTGTATCATTTAGTTATTTGTGTCTATCGGTGATTATTGGCAAGCTAAACTTAATGCTGCATTTTGCCCTAAAACCAAAAATCAAGTTAGGCCATTTATGCTCATAAAACTGCTTGTTATATTCCTTACCAAGATTCTAATTCGCTTACCATGATTTTGATATACTTGTTGATACACTAAGTGTACAAATTCCAGATGACTAATCAAATGTACAGCACTAGTAACCAACTGACAATATACACGTTTTATGAAATTAACTAACCAATGACAGGTTATTTTTGTTTTTCTCGACTCAGCTTCAGTGTTAGTTTTCAAAGAAAAATATCTGCAAAGGCCCTAAAGCTGGCATGTCAGCAGTGTTTGTTATTTTTGTTCATGTCCTTAAGTGCTCCAGCCTTTTTCGATCTCAAAATGATTTAGTCTAGACTCGGCCTTAAAACCACCATTTACCTTGTTTTGACAAATTGTTACATTGTCAGCATCACTTAAGTTTACTTTATAGGCACTGCATATCACAATCGCGAAGTTAATATCCTAAAATGAGAAGATAGACGAAAAGTAACTTCAAGTGAAAGTTTCTTAGCTCCATGGACATGAGCTCGATGTGTGAACGTACCCAGTGCTAGTGTGTCATGGCCACCAACATGATAGTTTCTTGTACAAACTTGTGCCATATCCAAGCTTCTCTGATGGCCCACGGAAAAGTGAAATGAGCCATAGTGTGTTTAAATATTAAGTCGTCTACCACAAATGGAGTGCCTCATCATTCTTGATTATACTATAAACCATGAAAAAACGAGCAGCAATATGTTTTAACACCAAACACAATGGAGGATGAGTAATGCTGTGGTTGGTTCTCCTTATTCTAAGTACTACCTCATGTTTCGACCAAGAAATGCTGGTTTTTCGAGTTCAGCTAATTAACATATTAACGTATCGTCAGATAGTGTTTGAGGGTTTTCTAATTTTATTTGTTTATTAAATTATGAAGGTCTTTGTCCACACCAGTACAGTCGAACTGCATTTTTACGAACACTCCCGAGTTACGTCTAAAGTGTTCACTGTTAGCGATGTTCGTTTTATAGCCAAATCAAATTTTATGCAATATAGGTAATTCGTTACTTGTAGCATGGAACAATATAGCAAGGAACTTTTATTAATCATGACCTTCTTTATGCGATTTGGCTGTATGGAACTGACTCGGTGCATACTGTTTGGTGACCACCAGACAGTTCTGTTAGTGTTTTATTTCAATCTTCTCTTTAATGTGGCCGGCAAGGATGCAGTGGCTTTGTAATTGGGATAGATACTCAACCCTGAAATATAACACATTTGGTTTTTGTACACCTGTGCTCAAGTGATGACTTCCCTTATTTGCTTTTTAAGTGCATACCCTTAGCAAGAACTTTGACTATTACAGTCAAGTTTATGTTGAAGCAATATTTGGTAGTTTAAATAAACCAATGTTTAACTGTATATTGTTGAAATGATTGATGGCCAACATATCAAGTAGGGGGTTAAAAATTAATTCCTTGTTTTTTGCCATTTCATCACTACTGTCTGCGAAAGCATTTCTCAATTATCTTAATAATTCCTATTGTACATCTGACTCCAGGCGTCTCGTTTTGAACCATATGCTCCCCTTTGTTACTGCTCTGTTGTGCTGTGGTATTTTCTATCCTTAACACAAATATCTCAGCTGAGAGTAAGAACAGCGTAGACGATGTCAATGACTACGATGAATTGCTGGCCCAGTATAAGACAATTCAAGCAAAGCTAGATCTGATTAAAAAGGAAGAGGAGCAAACAGGTCAGATACTGGGAACCAATGTGCAAAATGAAGATGTGCATGAGACCAACACAGAAGAGAACACTCAGGTATAGACTATTCCATTCCCTCTACAATTACCTCCATTTCCGCTCGTACTGAGCGCTATTGGGATTATGGGATACGTGATGTTAGCACCTCAGTGGAAAAAAGTCTGGTAATCACTGAATGGCAGCCTTTTTCAAATGGCGCCTAGAGAAGTTCAAATCAGAGTAGGCAGTCCCTTTTTCGTCAACTGGATGGTGATTCTCGCAAGCAGCAATCTCTTGTCATGTATGCAATTCTGTTTTCCTAGCTGATGTGTCTTCATATGAATTGTTGATTGGTTTTTATGAAGGCGGCACTTGTCAGTTATAAGGTCTTTGTATTTTGAGAACCTATTTGATATCTGCTATTTAGTGGAGGAAACTAATTCTCAGAATGCGAGACCCTTTTAAATGAGTATTACCAACATTTCTTTCCTATTGAACCACCGTGGCACCCAGATGTAGTGTACTAACAGTCTGTAGTCCTACGTTTAATAAGTGCCAGGCTGTAAAATTCTTCTCAGGGCCTTAAACAAGCTCCAATTCCTGTATTCTGGACTCCACCGAGTACTGGTCTTCTCTGCCTTGAGGTAAGATTGTAGCGATTGTACAGCAGTGGCACTGTGCAAACGACTACACATTTTCATGTCTTTCGTCCTTCAGAACCATCGGGAAGGGGGTAAAATGTGAAGTCCCGGATCCATGACCGCTTATCCAGCTTCCTTGAATCAGCATTGTAGTCCACGGCACAGCAGTAATACTTTCCCAACGTGACTTAAATATGATATAAGATAAAGTACTCAGACAACAAATGCTATGTGAATCTCCATAGGAGTGAAATCGAGGCTGCTGACCTGCCTTTCCTATCTAGAGGTATGCCGCTATTTCGTACCTCATGGCATGGGAGAGCGATCAGTGGGGGAGGCGAGAATTTATTTGTTTTGTATGTGGTCTTAAATAAAATGTGTAATAGTTACATAAAGAATTATAGATCATAAGAAAATAAATACTGGGGTGAATGAGAAAAAACGATCTTGTGGGAAATGAGTGCGAAAAAACAACTTTATTTTAAGGAGAATGCCTAGAATTGGATACATTTTAAGCATTTCTGTAGTGTAAAAAACATTTTGGCTGATTTCATCAATAGTGCCTCTTATCAACTTCTTGTGATAGCATTTTGATCTTGAGGTTTTATTATTCTCGTACTTTAAAAATGTAATCTGACAAAATAACGTTTCACTCGTCATGAAAGGTAAGTCTGAGGTTAACAGCAAAAATGATTGTAAATGACTGTTACAATGGCAAAATTCTAATTACATGATGGCTTAGCCATCTTACTATATTTCCTGTAAATTATCTTTCATTTTCAGTCATGAGGGAAGGCTACACTGACTATGAGTTTGGCCTCCGCCCAACTGTCATAATGAGGAATTTCAGATTATTTTGTCTGAATACTTTTGGTGTGTACTGTATATTGTAGAATACTAAAGTTATCAATATTATTGTCATTGTTCAGTTTCGAAACTTATACCAATGCCACCACAGTAAAAACATTCGTCATATTACAAACATTCACTTGTAAATTTTAGGCTCAGCAGAATGACGAAGACGAGGATGAATATGATGAGTTGAAGCTCCGTCTGGTGGCGCTGGCGTCAGCAGCAAAGACACAAATAAAACTTTCTACGGAAGAGTTAGAGCGCAAGCAGCGCACAGCACAAAATGTTAATAAAGGTATGTGTCTTTGAAATGGAAAAGTTTCATCAGGTTTATGCTGTGCGGTTGAGTTGTTCATTGTAAGAAGTGAACTGTTATGAGTATCTTGAATAGACCTACTGGAGATGTGAAACTTAACATTTATTATAAAATTTCTTGATCAACTGGAGGTTGCAAGCAGTTATTTGCATATGAGATGTGTGTTATCATAGATTAGTTAATATACGGTCCATCTCTTCACCAGCTGAAGTTGCATACTCAAAACCGTATGCTTTAACTGTGGAGAAACGTCTTTTAAATCATTTCCTTGCCAAATTAATTTTTGGTCAAACTTTCAGATGTTGATGCTAGCAGTGGCAGTCGGTCATCTCGCAGGCGTCGTGCTAGTCGGAACAGGTCACGTGACTCGCCTGCTGTCGGCAGGGGTCAGCGAGAGCGAGCCCAGGAGCGACGAAGGCAAGAAAGCAATGAAATCCTTCTGCTGGACGACCCCAATGAACAGTACGAAAGATTCATGCAGCTGATTGGTTATACTAACAGAACCCCAAGTGGCTATACTAAGGTAATACAGAGCTTCAAGTGTGAGATCTGCTGTTCTTCATCCTTCGGGTATGCAAACTCGAAGTTCGTGTTCTGTCTTGGTGAGATTTTATTTCCTAAGGACCTTAGCAAATTTGTTCTAAGTTCTTTGTTAAAGCACTCCTTAATCATTGAGACTGGTCCTCGTCCTAAGAGAGAAATGAGTTTGGAGAATTTTAAGAGTCCATACTATTTTCATTAGCTCAGAATGCAGATAGAGTCTCGTCAACCAAGAGACACCTTTACAAGAGGAACATTTCATGAATTCCAGTCATGCTTGTATTTTGTTTTTTTTACTGTCAAGTCATAAGAACTGAAATTCAATGCAGTTCATCTGTGACAGCCATTTTATTAGTGCACAACTAAAAATTTAGACATTATATTGGTTAATTTGAAATCATTTTATTATGTATTGAAAGAGTATCATTTGTGGAGAAATTCCTGTCATGAAGTTTTTAATGGAAAAGAAGCAGACAGAGTATCTTTAAGGCCAAGAATCAGATTTAACTTGTCTGCATTTTGAGAACCAGTTGGACACCCATTATTCAGTTTAGAAAACTGGTTCCGGGCAATTAGCTCCTTATGTATGGGGATATTTGAATTGGTGTGTATTAGAGCTATAATGTGATATAAGTGTTTATTGATACTGACGCCTGTGATTGTGAGAAGACAAACTGAGACACTTATAAGTAGGGTGAGTTGTATGTTTTTGTTGACACCGTGTTATCCTTCAAAGTATAAAGACTTCATTTTGTGATTGCAGCCAAACCATCCTCCCATGACTGATAATTACGACCAGGTGGAAATGGAGATAGACAGCGATCCGGGTGAGATTAACCTCAAAGTTTGCTCCTCGACAGACACAAAGGATCCCATTTAAAGTGTTTTTCTTTCTGCTTTATAGTGAAGACTAGTATCGGCTGTTCCTCTCAGTTGGCTCTGCTGAGCACACCCTGTGCTTGAAAAAAGTACTTTAAACACTTGCTTAAAAGCAATAAACTGTGTCATTTTTTTCAGTCTAAATATTGAAATTATTATGTAGAATATTCACTGGTTGCATTCAGTTGGTTGTTAACTGCGATATTTTGTTTCACTTCCTTTCGTATTTTCCAGAGCCCCTGCAGGTAGAAGAGTTCTTCCCTTCTCCCCAATTCTTATTTGATGCTCCCCCACCTCCTCCCCCACCGTTACCTATGGGGGTAAGTATGGACCAAATTTGTCTTAAGATGTATTGTTGTTGGCCATCACTGTTAACCTGTAGGGGTATCTGGAATATTGCCTTGAAAAGAAAGACTTCAGGAAAGTTTGTCACAAGCAATACAAACAGAATTGACAAAAAATAGAAACGTGAGCAATGCTTGAGAAGATGTCACCTAGTAAATTTAAAGTCACCCATTAACTGAGTAAGTATGTTTCTAGAACCGAGTCCAATATTTCTGCTTGTCCTTATAGAGTCCTCCAAGTTCCCCACCACCCCCACCTCCTGACCCTCCAAGCCTTGAAGCCCTGGTGACAGTGGCGCAGGAGGAGGAGGAAGACGAGGCCATGTTGAGGGAGCAGCTGCTCAAGGCTATGAAGGTCAAACAGACAAGTCAAGAGGTCAGAGGTCAAACATTACTTGATTGCACCTCTTAGCTTTGCCCTCCGTAAGAGGTCGCAATTCATACAGTAGATCGAGAGGTCAGAGAACAAAGATTATTAGTTCACACTTGTGTATTTAGAAGGCTAAGCAGTACAGTACTTCATTGTGATGGCTAATGGCTTTATCCTAATCTGGAGGACAGAGGTCAAACATTAGAAACTCAAAACTGGTGTTGTGGGCTCTGTGGCTTAATGGCATATCACACATATAGATCAATTGGCTAATTTTTTTCTAGACATTGAAGTCAATGTATGATTAGTCTCAGGATGTTTTGACATAATTATTGCAGAGGTCAGACCCTGTGCATTGGCACATTTAAATTCAAGCAGTACACTTTGTTTCAGCAACAGAATAACGGCACTGAGTCCCCTATTGAGCCACGCCCAGCGGCCACGGCCACGGCCACGACCACGACCACAAAGAACAGCAACAGAAAGCCTAACTGGCCTGTCTTGGTAAGTTTAAATCACGAGGCCTAATGATGTTACTGTACTGCAGTGGAGCCCACTTAATTTCATACCGTATGATTAAATATCCTGGTTACTGTCCTGAAATGTCGAAAAACAAATCATTACCCATTAAACCCATGTAAAATAATATGCATTATTGTCATATTCCGGAATATTTTCACTAAAAATCAGCAAAATTGATTCTCCTCCACTTAATGTGAGAATTTCTACCTTCGCTGTTCTGTCTAAACAATAACCTAATTTATCTTAAATTCATTTCCCTTATCGGATCTCGGTGCCGGGGCTAAAATCAGTCGTTGCCTGTCTACTCTGGGACTCCACTCTCTGGCATGATTAGTTCATAAGAATGGTTATGGTCACCACCTAGTCGAAGCCCCAGTAATGGAATATCACACTTATTATCATAATTAATGTTAAAACCGAGGGTATGACATTAACCAGGCTCCACTTAAGTAGGTAAAGTTATGTTTCACATGCCATCAGTTAGCTGAGTGTTCTCAAGCTCCTTTGGGATTGCCACATATACTGCTTGTGTTGGGCTGGGAATTTTCTTACTAGAAAATGTCCAATTCAAGCAGCAAAAATTGCAATTGTAGAAGATAATATTGTTTTAGATGGTGTTTACAAAACTGTCTTGTGGTCGGTTTATGGAGCTTTTAAGTGGCTAAGTACTTACTGGTATCTCCATCTAGTGGTCAGATAAGGAACACAGAACCAAAGTTACCCCATGTTATTGTTCGCTGTATGTCTTTTTGTGCACGAAAAACTTTGAATTCAAAGTTGTTGACTTCAGTCTCTTGCTTAAAAAACGATTTGTCAGCAATCTCTTCTAATTTATATGTATCATACAAGTTGATATTAATTTTACTGTAACTTATAGGTGGCCTAACTCAAAAGTATGTTTTTAATATTGGGGATTGAGTTTTTAAAAATAACAGAATAATTTTGTTAAAGCTCTTCTTGATTGGTGCATGAGCTGTCTACTGTTTAAATACCAGATTCCGCGTCATCCGACTGTTGTGATTCCACTTGGCGATGATTCTGAAGACAGCGCAGAAGAGGACGGGACCGCACCTAGAATGTCGGCCGGTTTGCTTGGCGGTTTGGACAGTTTTTTGAAGTCTGCTCGGGAGTCAGTGGAGGTAAGATTAAAGACCCATTAAAAATCTGTTGTGTTGAACGAAGTGAACTTTGCATAGTTTCTATACTTTTCAATATCATGTTGTATTTTGAAAACAGGCATAATTTAGCAAACAGTGTTAAGTTAGTCCGGTGATATAAGATTCAGCTCAAGAAAGAGTAATTGTTAAATTATGTAAAATTACAGAAAAAACAAACCGCAGAAACGGTCTCTGGTGCAAAGAAATTGGAAGAAAAAGAAAACAGTGGTGAATCTAATGCAGGGAAAGCAGAAGACGGCATCGTACTTAATAAACGTTTGGAACAAAAGTTTGTAAAGGAAAGGTGAGTTGACATATACCGCCTATCATGAACTATCACCTTGTGCAAGGCAAAAAAGATTTTTTATGTTGTATTTAGAAAATGTATCTTCCATGATGTTAAGTTCTGGAAGCAATTGCCAGTTTCACTGACGCAGGTGGGTACATTTCTTTAACATGTTTCCTACATTATCACCTTCCATCACTTTCTCTTCTCTGCAAATATGTCTGAAGTAATATCTCTAAGGAGAGGAAAAGAAACATTATTTTTTAGTTTGCTGGAGGTTTCAAGTCTAGGCATTTCACGGCATTTTTTTAATCTTTGATCAATATGCCGTTGCCATTGTTTTGTGATGAGATGTTCAAATGATGCTAAAAGCCATGATCACAGATTGCCTGTGGATGATGGCACATTACATTTTTTGTCAGCTATGTTGGGCCTGTCCAACAGAATTTGAAGATCTGTATGGTAATGGTTTTTGTTGGCTATTACGGTAGTTGTGAATCTCGATCGTTTCTTTCTTCCAGAGCCGAGCTAATGGATAAGAAGCAGGAACTATCCATCATGGTTGGTCACATCAAAAAGCGTAAGGTGATGCTGAGGACTACAGAGGAGCGAGTGGAGATGTTGAGGCAACAACTGATCGCAGCTGAGAAACTAGTGAATGCTAATAAACAGTATATCCATAAGCTGGAGCGTCAGGTAACACTAGGCATTGGATTGTCAGGGTATATTACTGTACAAGACTAAAGTAATCAGACAAAATATTGTTTCCCTGTCCTGACAGCTAATTCTGTTGACAGCAAAAATTACTAATAATGAGTATTTGGACTAAACAACTTCTAAGTGCCACCTTGCTAGATATCTTGTTAACGCCTGTGTTGAACAGTAACAGCTGTAAATTTGATTCTTACAGTAAGTTAAAAGCAATGTGCTGAGCCCACAGTGCCATAAATTGCCAAATGTAACGAACTGCTAGGCTTATTGGCTTGCTTTTGTCTATGCCACCCGAGAATCACCTTTTAATTCAAACACCCGCATGCAATGGTGTTCTATTCAGACCCCTATTCAATACAACTGTTATCGGCCTTTTGTTGTTTGTTCTGGGTTCTCCCAGTGACTGTATGGCACTAAAGGCGAATTCACCTGTCATTTGACAGGCTTACATTTGAGTGATTAAACTCATGTTTTCTTATTTTTCTAAAGCTCTGCTAGGACTTAACCATCATTATGGGGAATTCTGGGTCATTTTCTTTGAATCCGAATACTTTTGGCATGCCATTTGCTGTGTATGCAGCAGTGCCATGGTTTTCATAGAATACATAGATAAAATATCCTTTTTCAGAAATTGGTGATTTTTCTGACAAACATTGTGTCTGGCAAGTTTTCCTAATCATGCCTTACTAATTTTTATGTTCTCTTCTGAATACATTCAAATCAATCCTATGGTTTTCCTCTGTGGTTGTCAACAATTTCCATTTCTAGAACCACTAACGTTTCATCAGTAACCAGCACGAGTTGAAGTAAACAAAATATTACAAGACGTTAAATATTGTAAAAATTGTTTAAGTTAGATACATGCAAGTCAGGGGCGGATTCAGGATTTTGATTTAGGGGGGGGGGGCAGGGCAGAGTATTAGCCAGGACTTTGCCCGACAGACAATCGCACCCCTGTACTGCCTAATGGAATCTTGGTCCCCCTCTAAATCCGCCACTGCAAGTCATATCTTTGTCTAAGTTGACAAAGTTCCGTGCTGTAGTAGTTGTTTATTTAGTTAATGCACTCAAACTTTCCGAATGTCAGATTTCGCCTCGCGGCGATAAAACCTATCTGGTTGGATTCGACTTGTGCATGTTATACAATTACAGAGACTTATGTTTTGTGGTTTTTAGGCTCTTGAGTTTAAACAAGCAACAGACAAGAAGTCAAAAGTTGTTAAAGACCTTCAGTCTAAGTTAAGTGAAGCTGGTGTTAAAATCCCTCCTCCCGATGTATCTGGTGCTAAGAAAGCGGGTGATAAGAGGTCAGCTGAGAAGACAACACCATCAAAAGTAAGGACCACATTATGGTAAAGTCTTATCAGTTTAGGGCACTGTAGGCAAATCTGCGGCTTCCTATTTTTTGTAAAAAATAGCACCAAATCAATTATTCACAAGTTTTAAGTTGTATTACATACCTAGGTATGAGACAAGGTGTTTAGTAGTTAAAGATGTATTTGCATGCTCCTAACTATGCTAATGTACAGCAGGAACTAAACGACAATGTTATTTGATCATCATCTATGCTAAACAAAGTGAATTTGTATTCATTGACAACATGTAAATGTGAAAACAAAATAATTTTCAAATAGGCGATCTTTGCACTAATGACGTACCTTGTGTGCTCACATAGCCCGCATCATGCAATGTTATTCACCATCACCATGTCACGATACTTACTGGACACGGTTGAGTGATTTACGGCAGATCATTTCTGATACAAAACTCATTCTTAAAAAACATTTGGCAATTTTCAACGTACTTCATGTTCATATCGTTGCTATGTGTTGTGTTTCTAACTAATTTGACCAAGCAATCACTGTGAATTGAGTTACCATGAATTGTGGGAACTGTTCATACCTGGCAGGAGATTTGGTTTGAGTTGCAGCTCTCTAACCATTGAACTTGAATAAGCTGTGAACAGATTTTGTGTGGCTGAAGGTGGTTCTGCAAAATTTTTTTTCTTGCTACACATTACATACCTTTCATATTTGAAGTTCCTCGAAAATGAAAATTAAGTATTTTGCAAGACATGACATTTTGCACAAACGAACAATATTTGTGAGCAAGATTTTAGATAACCTTAGAGTATGAACAACAATTTTAAAACTCTCTGAAAATGAAAAAGACCAATTTTTGGCAACTACTCCTGTCAGTAATTGTTGAAATTTTACTGCCACTGTGAGTGGTGCTAATGGTGATGGAGGTGATGAGAATGACATTTGTGAGGCATGAATTATGATTTAAATGTTGTTTTGTAGACTGGTGTGTCAATTAAAATGAAGATTTCAATAATACTGAACACAGTTACCACCAGCCTCCTTGGTCTGGTTTCAGTTGGTCACTCTGTTTTTTGGGTAGCTTTGAATTTTTCTGGAAATTATGACTGACGATCTTAATTCAGTTCTTTTAGATTGCCAGAGAAAAAATTAACTTCCCTTTGTTGGAAGGGGGTTTGCCTAATGATGTTCCTCTGGGTGCTAATAGTAAAGAAAACTCTAGTCCCATAATTCACGTAGTGAGTAGTGTCATCTTCATTAAGAAGTGTCTAAATAAAAAATCTTAATTAATGTTTTTGCATTTGACCTCCAGTCCTTTTCATTTTTTTATTTCTAGGATGTTAAAAAACCAAAGTTACAGGCCAAACCAAAGAAATCTAGTGGTGTTGAACAGAAACCCAAACTAAAACTCACGGCTCGAGAAAAAGAGAAGCTACGTCTTCAAAAGCTGGAGAGGGAGTTTGCCGAAAAGATTCGCAAACTTAAAGAGGCACAGAAAGTGAAGACACGAAAAAAGAGTGTGTCACAAAAAGCCCACGAGCAAGTGCGGCGCAGCCTCTCGCAAGATTTAAATGTGACCCTACAACCAGCAACTGCTGAAAAGATTGTCGTCGATGTCAATATTGATTCAGATTTCGCAGATTTGCCAAAGAGGCACTCCTTTATTGATGAAAATCCCCATATGGTGCCTGAGTTTGTGGAGGAAAGTAAAATGTGTAAAAGCGAGGCCAAGAAAACGGAGAGTGCAATTATCAAGCTTCCGGAGCTGAACGTGCGTAACAACATTGAAACGTTGTTGAAAGAGAGGACTTTGTTAGTTTTATCTCCAAAGGACTGTGTGAATACTGTATGCTCAACAGACAAGAGTGCTCTTGAGGTATGATATGAGCAATTAAGTTGTTGCTTATGATATGAGGAATTAGGTTGTTGCTTATGATATGAGCAATTAGGTTGTTGCTTATGATATGAGCAATTAGGTTGTTGCTTATGATATGAGCAATTAAGTTGTTGATTATGAAACAGTTGTGTATCACAAACTCAATTTTAAGATATGCTGTCTGAGAATATGGTGTGACACTGTTATCTAAAAATGTGCGTTGGATGTCAGTTGTATCGGCTAGGCAAGCTGCAATTTTAGCTTGAACAAGAATTGGGTTTAATGTGTTTCTGTGAACCTTTGCACAATTCTGTTTGATTTTCTGTACCTGTGCTGATTGTTTACAGCTAATCCTATGATACAGTCCTCTTTAAAAAGTCGTAACCAGGTGGTCGGTGCAATAGACCTAGTGGTGTGGCCTAAGTGCACATGCTCAGCAGGAGGTATAAGGCCACGTGCCTACGTTTTTCAGAATCTTGTTTTCACGATCTTTTCTACAATGTTCTTCTATGATCTTCTTTTTTCGAGTTTTTTTTATGGTTAGACAAGATTTTGAAATCGACTTTCTCTTCACAAAAGTTTCAGTCATGGTGTTGGATGATGGGTAATTGAAGTTGACCTCAGTTGACCTCAGTTAGCATAGTTCTGATGTGCCTTTTGTAGTGCACCCGCACTAATTACCAATTTGTTTTGCAGATCAGTAACTCAGTCATTGATAGTTTGTTTGGTGAGTCACGTGCAGCAGCACAAGACAGTGAGTTTCAGAAGTATAACAGCAGCCTGAATCACTTCAAAGCTTATCGGTAGGTGTCTTACTTTATTCATTAGATGTCTGGCATATGTCTCTATTGTTACTTAACTTTGTTCACTGGCTGTGTTCATGTCTGCTCTATGTCTCTAATGTTGTCTTACTTTATTCACTAGGTGTGATTGTGACTGGTGTATGGTGTCGCCCCTCGTAATTTCCCAGGGTCCCCATTCTTGTGTATTGTGGTTGTGTACTAGCTGAAAGTTTCTGTTGTAATTTGAGCCACCACCTGACAGATTGTGCATTATAAATGTATAAAGTATCCATTGCATGTAATAGTTGGCTCCCTCCGTCGATTACTTTAATATATTTCATTAAAACTTTTCCCATTTTTGTAGTTCTCTTACTGACAACATTTGTTTGCAAATTTTTGTTAATACATTCAACATGTATCACAATCACACACACTTCCCTTTCCTTTAACATTAGCTAGAAGTAGCCATGCTAGTAGTTCTAATTGCAAAGGGGATGTCAATTGCATAGTAGGGTCACTGGTTGAGTGGAAATGTCAGTCCAAATTTTAAGGGAGGCTGTTCTAGGCAGTTGTCTTCAAATCCCTACAATGGAGGAGGGGGGAGGAGTCTCTCAGGCTATATGTAGTGGTGACTTCAACTGTGATCTTGTTGATTTGTTGATTTGAAGTAAATAGATTTGTGACTACGTGTCCATTTCAGGTTCAGTCAACATTACCGTGGGAAGATCTCCTCTAGAACATATGCAAACAAGATCAATCCCAAACAGTTGCTATGCCGATTTGATTTGATGGGCTCATGCAATGATGACAAATGTCCATGGTAAGGTTTTGTTTCCCTTCTGTCGTTGATTTTTATTGCATTTATTATCATGACAATTTGGACAAAAATTCTGTCGTCTTGTAGGGAAAAGTGAGGTCGTGAAGAAATCATGTTTTACTGACTGTAAAGCAAATTATTAAACCATTTAATATTTAAATTAAAAAGTTACTGGTATTGAAACTAGTTAACGTGTGTTAGATAAAACTTGTGATCACGTTGTTAAGGTTTATACTTTAGCTGTGCATCAAAAAATGTTAATAGTGTTTCTGTGCAACACGAAGTTGGTTCAAGACAAACAATTTGGCGTTTTACATTGACTTCCAATTTTATGACTCCACAACTATCCTGCTATGATTCATATTTTAGTGACGTTTTCTCATCAACATTCATTGCAGGCAACACAATGCTGGTATGAAGATGAAGGATCTGGATGTGTTGGTTGATTTCCTGTCCTACGACCCCGCAGCCATAGATGTACACACCGATAGTGAAGAGCAGATGGAGAAGTCATTGGGTAGGTCAGGTGGTCAGCCAATGTAATTGTTTCATAATTAGGGAAATAATCAACATACAGCATATACACGGAATTTTCGGCAATAGTCTGATAAAAAATGCCCTTGTTTTGAGAACCAGTTTGATGCCCGTTATTCAATGCAGAAAACTGTTCTTAAAATTTGGGCACGTTATATCTGATCATTACCAAATTTCCAATAAGATAACGAGAGCGCTCGGAGGAGCGACACTTGGCGGAATCGAAAAGACGACGATGGGGAGGACGACGACAATCATGACGATGAAGGCAGCAATTATGAATAACACGATAACATTCATGTGACTAGCGAAGAAATCAAATAGAGAGCATATAATGAACTACAATAACGAACAATAGATGGCGCAACGTGACGGACGAGCCATGCTTTGTTCCCACAATCCAAAATAGGTGGCACTATGTGACAGTCTGCAGAGCAAAGTTATGTTTACAATAGTATTTGGCCTGGAATTCCAGTCTACAGTACGACAGTGCTAGCTGGGTCAGTCAGGGTCACAACTCTCTGTTAACTTGTACAGACATAACCAAAACAAAGTGAACTGAAAGCCAGCCAGCTGCGTGCTTACATAGGTGACCGAAGGAACAATGGTATCCGAAAATCTCGAATAATTCAAAAAGTAGACGTCGTTGCGCAAAATGGAAAATATCTTCTGAAAGCCCGTTCAAAACTCTATCTAAAGTGGTAGTTTGGCAAAAATCCAAAAAATTTTCGAAAAATTGAAAATTTGACGTTTTTTTGAAATTCAAAGTCAAATAACTCGAAAACGGTAAGTCTGAGAAATACGCTCTCGCAGACTTTTTGAAAGGCCATACTTCAAGGAATCCACATGCAAAAATTCACGTCATTTGCTCTTCCCGTTAAAAATGCGACACCAGAACGATTGAAATCGTGTGAACATGCGCCACAGCCGCCATCTTGAAAGTGACTTCCGGTTCAATAATTTTTTATAAAAGCTTATTAAATTCAACAAACATGTGACCAGTTTGAAAGTGATTGGTTTGCAAATGTGCCCTCTACAGGAGAAAACGTTTTTGGCCATATTTCGGGGTGCAATATTTTCGCCATCTTTGACCGGAAGTCAACGATTTTCTGCACACTTGTAGCACATGCGTTCTAGTATAATCGTACCGATTTTCAGCCATGTACGTCGAAAAATGCGGCCTCTACGATTATTTGACTGTGAAATCAGGTACAAAATGGCCGCCACGTCCACCATTTTGTATCCGAACATGACCAAAACACAATAGCGTTCCAGTACTTCCTGATCTACACGTTGTGTGCAAATTTCGTGAAAATCGGACGAAAATTGTGACCTGTAGAGAGCGAACAAACAAAAAAAAAAAAAACTTGCTGTCAGACCAACATACTTGGCGGAATTCTGGGAATTCCACCAAGTAATTAATTCTGCTACTATTTTAACAGTTAATTGCAATGAAGTGACTTTGATGTTCTGTCAAAGTCTTGGATATTGTCTCAATAACTGTTACAGTAGGTCTCCACTTATTACACACAAACATAGTTACCATAATGATCGTTTTCCATTTTTCAAAGGCTGGTTGTCTGTTTTTGAAAATGATTGGAATTTCTGCATATGTTGTCTTGATATGACATTTACACACCGCAAACTATGCCTGTAATAGACTAAGGTGTTCTATACGTTTATTTTTGTGGAGAAATTTAACATATTAAGAAAATTCCACTTCTCTGTCATATTTCATTCTTAATAAGTGAAGAATAACCGTTATCATGAAATATGACGCATGTTTTATAATGCTTTGCTTTTTGTAAACCCTTATTTCCACAGTGTAAATCATTACAAGATATGAATGGGGTAAAAAGTTATACTTCAAGACAGTACAAGATGTATGTGCTGTCAGACTACAAAGCATACTCATGATAACTGAGTTACCGTACACGGCATAGTTATCTTCTGATTAAAAAAATTGGATTCAATACAAGAGCACCTGCTCTCATCTTTCAGTGGACTATGCAGAGCAATTCTACCAGGTGTACAAGTCGAGCAAAAGCCTCGACTTCATGTGCGAGAAGCTGGCAAAGAAAGTCAACGGTCACTCAGGCCATGTTTACCCGTACAATATGTTTACTGATGCCAGAAGGTGGCGCCCTGTGTCTAAAGCAGTTGACACACAGCCTGCAGTTGTCCCCGAGTATGTTGCGTCGTACTCAGAAGAAGTGAATGGTACGTAGCTATTTACGTGACTTGGAGTTCGGCCTATGTCGTGGCTAAGGTCATGAGGTACCTTACAGGCAAGCCTTGGCATTTAGCTAAATATTTGTCAGCCTAAAGAAAGGTAAGTCTTTTCATTTAGCCAAATATTTGTAAGTCTAAAGAATTTATCTCTTTAAAAATACAAGTTTTCGGAAAGTAGGAAGCATGAAGAATTAAACTGTCGAACTTTATACCAGTCTCACAGTCACTTGACCATGTGTTCTAAGTAGGGGAAAGGAAAGGAATGTTCATTGCAAAACAATGGTATCATCAGTAGCATGGCCAAATTTCTTTAAACATAATGTAAATATTTGAAGAAAAACTCAAAAAGATTGCGTTTTTTAAATTTGTTATTTTCAATTGTAGTTTCAATATTGTGCCATGCTTGAATTTTTTCGTAAGTATTAAAAGTCCAACTTTTCAATAATACCTTACTATGCTGAAATGAAAAATTTCTGGAGTGAGCTTTATTTTGATATTTTTCTGTTACTTTTGACTTCATAGCGCAAGCTATATTGAGATAAGATTGTGACATTGCTGTCTTGACGTGGTGATTATGCTCATGACTTCATAGCACGTGTGCGGCCGAGGTTTGACTTGAGTTATGAAACAGTGATATATTGTCAGTTCATTTAGGTTACTTCATTGTGGAAAAAGATTTTGATTTCAACTTTTACAACCGATTTATGTGATCGTCTATTTTAGGCCAACTTGGGGGTCTAAATTGCACCCTTTCTCGGTGAAATCAAAACAAGGGAACGCTGTAAAAAACGAGAGAGTGACGGACATTGAATACATTACAGTGGAACAAAAATTGGTGTCATTTATTTTTTAGATTATGCTTCAAGTGCCATTTTATGAAATGTCTGATATTTAGGGTGCGTCCAATAATTAGGTACACCATGTGTACCCTTTGTATTAGACTATTTATTGAAAAAATGTTGGTAGTCAGACGTCAGGAAGTCCATTCCAGGCTTGAATAACACTATTATGAAATGATGCCTGGCTAAACGTTATGCAGTAGGGAATTGGCAATGAAGCAGTGACACTGCGAGTGTTGCATCTGTGAGATGTCCTAAGTCTTATATGGAGGGAGCATCGAGGAGCTGAAACATGAAAAACGGTGTACATCATGCGAACTTAATGAAAAGTAGCTGAAAGAAAAGGGAGAATTTGAACTTGGCAGAGTCTTAACTTGGTCGAATGTTAACTTGGTCGAGTGTTCACTTGGTCGAGTGTTAATACTTGGTCGAGTGTTAACTTGGTCGAGTGTTAACTTGGTCGAGTGTTAACTTGGTCGAGTGTTAATACTTGGTCGAGTGTTAATACTTCGTCGAGTATTAATTCTTGATCAAGTGTTAATATTTGGTCGAGTGTTAACACTTGGTCGAGTGTTAACACTTGGCCGAGTGTTAATACTTTGCTGAATATTAACACTTGTTCGAGTGTTAACACTTGGTCGAGTGTTAACACTTGGTCGAGTGTTAACACTTGGTCGAGTGTTAACACTTGGTCGAGTGTTAACACTTGGTCGAGTGTTAACACTTGGTCGAGTGTTAACACTTGGCCGAGTGTTAACACTTGGCCGAGTGTTAACACTTGGTCGATTGTTAACACTTGGTCGAGTGTTAACTTGGGAGAATGTTAACTTAGTAGAATTTGGAAGCTGCATTATGAGTTCTAGAGTGGACGTTCTGTAGGAACCTGATGATTTTGTTTTGACAGAGCTGTAATGTATCCTTGGTTGCCTTATACAGTTGTGAATACCATGAACAACGAGAATACTCAAAGTTGCACAGAATTAAGGCTGAAATGATCCTATATTTATGTTGAAGATGCGGACGATGGTGGTCCACATAGTGATGTTCGCTACTTCATGCTGTCCAATAATCACGCTGATGAACTGGAGGCCACTCTGAAAATGAATCCAACAGACATTGACACATGGATCAAATTGGCTCGTCGAAGAAGAGGTGCTCAAAGGTAAGACAATCCATCCGCAACCTGAAATGAAAAAGGAAGGCATTTCTATCACTCATTAGGCAATGCTGTAATGAACACATCAGATCACTCGGCTGAGCCCACTGCTAATTAACATGGTTTACACCATCTGCTTAATTCCTTGCTTCCTGTGCAACTGTGTAATTTGATTGTTTTGTGTGTGTGTTTATGTTGAGATGACACCATGGTTACTTAGAGTGTACCACCATCTGAACTGGGCCAGGGAAGCTGGCACAGACGGTGGTCATCCGATAGGGACGTCATAAAGTGGAAGCTTTTCTGCAAATTAGGCCTGACACTGACTAAACCATCAAATCCATGTGGTATAGGTACCTTTCAAGCATAGCAAAACACCTTTGGACACAGTCAATGTATTTACATTCTTCCAACTCAGACAAATACTCTGGTTATTAAGATTTCTTTCTAATCTGGGTTAGGATGTCCCATTGCCTAGTGACCACTACGTTAGGAGATTTTCTGCAATACCTCCATTAAACAATAATCTTTTGTTTCATTGTTGACAAGGTGCCAGGTAATGGAAGTAGTGAGAATTCTGGCTGTCTGTCTACATGCCACTTTTTCATCTAATTCAACAATTTGTCCAGCTGTCCCTGTCACTTTTCATTTTCGACCAACTTTGTTGAGATTTTGTCTTGTAAGAATGTCTGGTTCAGGGCTCGACATAACGAGCTGCAGGTCGCATTTGCGACCTGAAATTTGGAAATGCGAGCTGAGATTTTTGTCAG
>NMRA01000290.1:535399-549973 GCA_002633005.1 Phoronis australis | reverse complement strand
GTGCTACGTCGGAGCCTGCCTGCACTAGCTCCGGCAGCTTGGCTGAGGCCCGCCTAAGTGCTACGTCGGAGCCTGCCTGCGCTGCCTCCGGCAGCTTGACTGAGGCCCGCCTAAGTGCTACGTCGGAGCCTGCCTGCTCTGCCTCCGGCAGCTTGGCTGAGGCCCGCCTAAGTGTGTTTCGTCGGAGCCTGCCCGGCCTGCGCTGCCTCCGGCTGCTTGGCTGAGGCCCGCCTAAGTGCTACGTCGGAGCCTGCCTGCGCTGCCTCCGGCAGCTTGGCTGAGGCCCGCCTAAGTGCTACGTCGGAGCCTGCCTGCGCTGCCTCCGGCTGCTTGGCTGAGGCCCGCCTAAGTGCTACGTCGGAGCCTGCCTGCGCTGCCTCTGCAGCTTGTCTGAGGCCTGCCTAAGTGCTACGTCGGAGCCTGCCTGCGCTGCCTCCGGCAGCTTGGCTGAGACACGCTTAAGTGCTACGTCGGAGCCAGCCTGCGCTGCCTCCGGCAGCTTGGCTGAGGCACGCTTAAATGCTACGTCGGAGCCAGCCTGCGCTGCCTCCGGCAGCTAGGCTGAGGCCCGCCTAAGTGCTACGTTGGAGCCTGCCTGCGCTGCCTCCGGCAGCTTGGCTGAGGCCCGCCTAAGTGCTACGTCGGAGCCTGCCTGCGCTGACTCCGGCAGCTTGGCTGAGGCCCGCCTAAGTGCTACGTCGGAGCCTGCTTGCGCTGCCTCCTGCAGCTTGGCTGAGGCCCGCCTAAGTGCTACGTCGGAGCCTGCCTGCGCTGCCTCCGGCAGCTTGGCTGAGGCCCGCCTAAGGGCTACGTCGGAGCCTGCTTGCCCTGCCTTCGGCAGCTTGGCTGAGGCCCGCCTAAGTGCTACGTCGGAGCCTGCCCGCGCTGCCTCCGGCAGCTTGGCTGAGGTCCGCCTAAGTGCTACGTCGGAGCCTTCCTGCGCAGGCTCCGACGTAGCACTTAGACGGGCCCCAGCCAAGCAGCCGGAGGCAGCGCAGGCTGGCTCCGACGTAGCACTTAGGCGGGCCCCAGTTTATTCCTGCTCGCGAATGATGCTCTCATATGTCTGAATGTATGAAGTTCAGATTAATTTGGTGGTTCAGATTTGAAAGAATTTTGTGCTTTGACCAAGAATTTGTTGTGAACTCGCTAGAGCAGGACTGACTGTGAATGCTATCAAAAGAAAGAACAATCGCTCTTGGTTTGGTGAACCCCCTGTTTTGTGTAAATGTTTTGAGTTTTGTGTTTGATATGGCCGGCTGAAGTGAAGCACCAGTGGAATTCCTTGTCCTGAGTGTCATACCTTGTAGTATATATATAGTTCCGGGGATGATCAGAAGCTGAGGGCGTATGTGCATTGGAGCTGCCATATTTATGTTACTAAGCACAATAATACAATCTGTCTCTCTGATTGATCAATTCAAAAAAGCGCCATCAAGGGGCAGGAATGTACATAATATTTCTTGCAATAAAACACCTTTTTTTTAAAAAATGTGCAAGTGTAGACGTGGGAACTTTTTGGAATTTAAAGTATATTTTCTAGTCACATAGAAAAATTTGGGTTGCCTACCTCCCCCCCCCCCCCCCCNNTCCCCCCCCCCCCCCCCCCAAATACTCACAACAATAAATGCCATGAGATTTGGCCCACCGTCTATAACGTGTTTTCTTGCACTGAGAAAACCCCGACGAGCATGCTCACATTATTAGGGAAAAGTAGATTTAGACCTAATAAAACTTTGGTCAATGAAGAAAGTCTTCTCTTGTAAATCAGTGGCAATGGTGCGCAGCCTCGCAGACTTCATACGAGCAACAAACTTGATGGAAAAGATTTCCAAGGTTACATGTCCCTATTTCGAAAGTTCACTGCTCCGAAAGAGCATTGCTCCGAAAGAGCATTGCTCCGAAGGTTCACAATTCCGAAATCAAAAGAACTACAGTTCATTACTCTGTTTTTTTTTCAGATGCTTATTATCATTGATTATCAAGTACAAAAAGAAAGAAACAAGCACATTTAATTGATTTCTCGTATCACATATAAAGTGAACAACGGCTACATGGAGTTAACGTAAACAACAAAATTTTCCTATTTTCCATAGAAGCTGCCATACACAAAATTTTTATATGCAATTAATTTTTCAGCATTATAGTACTCATAAGTATATGTAACAAACTTGTGAATATTAGGTATATTTTTTGTGACATCACTCCTTGTTACACCAAAATGTTAAGTAGAAAATCATGTGTCTCAAAAGTTCCAAGAATAACACGTTTGTAAGAGGAATAGTTTAACCAATCTTCGTTCTGTAACCTGCTACTGCACCATTGTCATGTCACTTTAGTGATAAAGCAGGATTCAACTAAAAACGCATACTGTGTGTGCCAAAGCTCGGTTTCCCATTAGGGGAAATGCGGTTTACCAAATCTTTGCCGAAACTTCGCAAAACCTTTCGGACTACGACTTTTGACTAAGGTTGTCGAGGGTTACAGGTCATTATTTCGTTTCAGAGAACTGGATGAGAGAATCATTTTTAAATCTGTTAAAAGGTCAAAGCCGGTTTTGGTACCCTTTTAATGCTCAACTTAATTTCAAAATGTATAGCAAGCGAGTGTGCATGTACAGCTCTTGATAAATGATGCAGGTTGGTTTTAACGCAATATTCATATTGTATGCGAATTTAGTTTTGATTTTATGTGTTCGTAGATTTTTATATCTTTAAAAGAATGTTTAAACATGTCATTTATGTGTCAAAGATGCGAGTAGCCAGATTTCAACTATATGGAAAATTTGTATTTTTCAAGCCTTCTGAATTCACTGCTTTTGGTGGTTTTGAATTATATTGAAATCTCTTCAACGAATGAGACGATTCGAAGTGGCGAAATCTGGCACACTTGTTTTGGTCTGGCCGAAGGAAGCGTGTCTCCGATTTTTCGTTTTCCTTTGAACGAGGAGATATTTATTAGTTGAGGATTCAGAAAATATTTACTTCCATGGATCTATTACGGAAAATGATGAAACGCGATTTCACGAAGATTGTACAGGGTGTTTCAAAAGTACGATGCAAGTATTTAAACGGCATACTTGCGTTTTTCAAATCAACTTCATTTTTTCACCGTATTGTAAAGAAAAAGGCTAAGATAATATAAACGTTTTGAAATGGTAAAAAATACAGAGATAAGTGCTAGTGAAGTTTCGTTGTTTTCAATTATGGGAATTTTTTATCTGAAGTCATAGGAAATGCTGATGCCAAGGTCGCACTTCTCTACATTCATCATTGTTTAATACTACTCTTCATCTAAACTGTTTAGCTGGTTAAAAAGTCTAATTTGGCCTTTAGTTCTTATAAAATTTACCTCATAACATTCCTTACCGTGCATAGATTTCAATTTCCGTTACCAACGGGAACATCGAAACCAGCATCAGCAAATCTGTTTATCTGGGTTAGCCGACGCAAAACTCGTGAACACGTTACTGTGACTTGAATTCGTAATGCAAATGGATTTTTAACGTCGTAACGAATGTTTTGAGACCGATTTTATAAGAGTAAAGGGCCTAGTTTTATTATTTTTAACTAGATGAACAGAGTGAAATGCAGGTTTACACGACCGTTTTATTCTGACGTACTGGCCTATACCCATGCATTTTCTTGGACGATGACTTGGTGCAGAGCTATTGCAACTGAAACAACAAACATCTGAACTGCAGCAATGATAGTGAACTATTCAGATCTATTATTAACTTAAGTGAGCGCTTTTAGAGCTGTGAAAGTATTAACCTTTGCTGTGCCGAAATGATTGAATTACCGTTAGGCGTGAATTAGAATTACATTTGTTTTGCCTTACGCGACCGACTATAAAATGTGTATGCGCGATTGAAAACGCTTTATTTGCAATCGTATTTTTTTAATTTGTTATTTGGTGATATATTTCGCGCTAAAATGTGAGGGCCCTGAGCTCCTGACGATGAAAGGAATAGAATGGAATATTTTACCTACCGACCTATCCGTCTTTGATGGATGAAAGTAGGTCGAGGGCCAGAAAACGAAATATTTCAAGAACGGCCTAAACTAAGAACCATTTTATCTATGGAACAACCGACAGATCAGCGCAACAACGACTTTTGTATACACATAAAATTTGGATATGTGCCCATCTTTATTAATCAATATTTATACCCGTGCAACTTCTGTGACACCCGGATGTAATGTATTTCGCGGGTCTTTAGACCAATATCATTCAATTATAGTTTCTATAGTAAACATAAAAAGATCGATCAACGTTGACCCGAAATTGATCCTGCCATGCCCTAACTGTCATCGCGGTGAGGTCGATAAGCCTCCATTTATGCTTAAACAGCTGGGCCAAAAAATGTGTCATCACCGGGTCACCTCTGCTATCCGTTTGATAACAATTGTCACTGCAGCCGGATTCGGAGATGCACCAATCTTTGCAGATTTTAATTTCTACTTTATTTAATATATTATGCATATTTTCATGTTATGATAAACGACATAAAACGACATTTTTGCTTGTTTCTTCGAAAACTTGCTCTCAGTCGCTAGCCTTCTCCGCCAACAAATATGGGACGCAATAAAGTTCTTTAAATGGCTAAAGGCTCCTACGACTTTCCCAGAAACCCAATTCGTAAAACCTATTAAATAATCAAATTATTCAATTATTCATGTTCGCAAAGAAATCAAACGTCATTGGCTGCTTCCACGCAGATAGCAAATGAGGCTATGTACTTCTACAATTCGTAAGTTCTTTTCAAGCACATAATATTATCTAAAAAACACAAAAACCATATACTTGTAGTTTTATCGCTTGTTTTCTTCTCAAATATTCCCTGTCTACACAGAACACGTGTGTTAAATGTAGCGGCCTGTGGTCACTTTGATTTTTCTCTCCTACGTACATTTGTATTTAATTTTGATGATCCGCTCAATCAGATGTTTTTCCATGAAAAACACTCATTTCAACAGCTGGTCGATTTAAGGCAGTAGAATTAACACTAAACAAACAGAATCTGGCGTTGTTGGACGTTGGTAATGTAAATGATTTTCTCAGCAGTTCAAGCACGTTCTATAAATCACATTAACAAAGTTCGATCAGCAGTCGCGCAACCAAAAAGCGAGTTCCCGTTGACCCTCTACGTGAACTTTTTTAATAGAAGAGTGGTATGTTAACAGCATAATTTAATGCACTGGCCGAATAAGAGCGCCTTCCTCAACCAAAATACCATTGCCGACGAGTCACATCACCAGGGGAGAGGGAGAGGGACGTACTTAAGCAAGTGGTGCGCGGATGGCTTTTTCAATGCTGATTCCCAACAAAAGAGTATTTTTTCGTATTATATTTCATTTAAAAACAGTGTACTTTGCAAAAGGGCGCTTTTTGTTACGGTATAAGTATTCTACAAAGCTGTACCCGGGGGCTTAGGCCCCCACGGTGATACCGATTATGAACTATATTGTTACTGTACATACATTGTGTTTATTAGTGAGGGTTCACAAAACTACTTTCAGTCCAGGATTCTCCGCTCTATCAAAAGGTAGTGTTTATTAAAACAACCCCTTCGCGCGGATAGAGTTGTTGATCAATTGTAATGATTTGACGAAAGGGTGTTGCGTAGTTAAAGGTTTTTACAAAATGCCCTTTTTATCCTGCCAACTCTATGACAGCGAATGATTTAAATTTCTGACTGATTGTCACCACCAGTAAAATACTGAGGTGCTCCCCTGCCATTGTGTACCAAGTTCCGATTCAAGGTGCGGACTCGGGATTACCCAGGGCGTTGAGGATTGCACATGTTGTGTTCCCGGGTAGTATTGTCGCGAGCGCAGAAATATATACACGGTACGCAGCGGTGCAAGCTCTCACACTACAAGTTGACTTCAGCGCAGTGTTTCCGACTCTCTTTCTCTTCTATTATTTCTAAAGGTTTGCTTTATCTGATCACGCTGCTAAATGAAAATGGACACGCCACCGTGGAGTAGGTGACTTGATTCCATGGTTGAGATATTAGCAATCAAACACGTTCAATTAAGCTGCTTATTGACTGAGAGCGATCAGTTGTGGAGAGCTCGAGTTGACCAATACTGACTTCAGTAGTGTTTCCTTGAGAGTACTGAATTCTGCTGTGGGATTGATTGAATCCGGCGACATTGAAGGAACATGGAGGACGTACTTGAAAGCCTTTGGTGAAAATGACAAGAGCGCTGTTGGTAACGGAAGCATCCAAGATCATTTTTCTTGTGTATTTGAAAGGTTTGTAGAATTTACAAATATAACTGTTCCATAGTGTATGAATCGTTGGAATTAGAAAGACGGAATGTATACCTGAATAGCAGTTTGTACGTAATGTTAAATTTGTGCTTGATGTGCATTTCACTATTTTCATTCAAAATACGGTTGGTAGGTGAACAGCAGCTGAGTGGTGGTATATGTCGGGACGCTGAGATTTTATGCAGCCTGGAAGGTGTATGTCATTTACCTACGCATCCCCATATAACCTGGTTGTCTGCTAAATCGGCGAGAGCGCTCGAAAGCTCTTTGCTGACCGAGGCGGATTTAGATTACCTTAGTGAGCCCGCCTACTGCAGCTGGAAAGAAAAACAAAACGGCTGCATTTTTATGCTCTGCGTAGTGTGGCCGAGACTACTGTCTTAGAGTCACAAATCCCATGTACACCAATCACCTTAAACGGGGTCATTGTTTAAAAAACGAGAACCCTAAAGCCGACAAGTAACATATTTTGGTATCTTGATGTGAAATAGTAACATCTTAAGACAAATCTCCATCATTGATTTTGTGAACGAGGCAAAACAAGAACAGATCTGATGCCAACGAGATCGGCCTTTGCCTGAGCCTCCGATATGCTCATCGGACAAGACACAGCTCTAGGAGTCATTAGCCTATACTATAGGTTTACCTAATTGCAAGAATTGGCACAGTTTTAGTTTCCTAACATAACCTTTTTACCTTCAAATTGTCGAATTTCTTTTTCTATGCGATCCGTTATGACTACTTTTAATTTATGATTATTGTGACCGTGACGTAGATTGTACTCCTCATTAGAGCGGATTGCAATGCCCCAGCCCGGGCCGTCAGAAGGTTTCCGTATGCGTACATAATCTGTCCTTACTCACAGCAGGTATGTAACGCAATACGTACTAGGAATGTTTATTACAGTAATATGAAGATAATTACACGGTCCTCGTGGTTTAAATATCATGTCGCACTAATGGATGTATTAGCCCCCTTTACTTTTTATCTTAGAGAACTTCAGAGCTATTCTTATCTGGCTCGTATTCAGTCTAAGACAAAGTTAATACGCTGGAGTGAGTTTCGTTATCGATTTTTGCGAACAAAGACTGTTTATGCCGGTTCGCAATAACAATGCTAATCTCCGCCAGATGCCTAATCCTGTCTGTCGTCAACTAGTTTAATTTGACATCAAGCTCAGTTAATGAGTACGTCAAATAAAACGAGTAATTACAAAGGAGGAACTTGAGTACAAACGAAAAAAAAATTAGTCGTACTGCAAATTCTGGGAAGTTGTATACTTTCACCTTTCAGAGACAAAAACAGTAATTAACATAGGCTCCACATCATAAAGGAATAGAGATTTACTTAGAGCAATTATTGGCTTTCTGGATGGACCAGAATCTAAAAACCCGTGTGTGCATGAAGTTATATTCTCTTGGGTATGTTGCAAACCAAGTTAACATGACGCTGGTTTGCCAGTCAAGGCAAGCCTTGCTTTGACACTCATGTTGTATCTAAAAATATAAAACGAAAGCGGAATGTTCGAAGATGGTTGGACAATCCACCGCGATAAATAAATAGCATCACCTATATCTTCAGCGGGCAACAGCGAAGTTAAATCTTAATTGTGTTTTCCACAATAATGCAAATAATCTTTTAGAGAAACTCAGTCAAATCGTCGTCATGTTTTTATTTAGGTTTAAATAATATGTGGGAGCCGTATCAGCGATTTTTCATACGTTGTAAATGTAAACAATATGTGAGAGTCGTATGACCGATGTTTCATACATTGTACGTGTTAAACATGCTGTTCCTTTTAACCAAAAGTGCATAGAGCTAAGCTGTGTTATTGGGTACACGCGATGATGCACGTTTTAATGCTTTAGTTATGAACCCGTGATGTTTAAGGTTTTTAAGGTGATGTTTTTAATGATTTCCACTGAACTAAAAGGTCACAGTTTCCAAGTCAGTATCAGCGCCGGCCAAAATCGTATAGTACAGCAAAATGGACTTGGTTTACACCAAATCCAAATTGCGTTTAAAGGAACACTACCGCTTTTGCGACCGAAAAATGCATTTATGGAATTATTGTTGAATGGGGTGGACTTCTTGAAGTCATTAGCTGTGACCATATATGTAAAACAACAAAATCTGTTGTGAATTTGTGATTTTATTACCAATCACCAATTCTCGCCGTTGCCTGCCACACGTTCGCTGAAATCAAGGCTGATGTCTACCATGTTTAAACGCGTGGGATTTGGCTCAGTGGTAGTGCGTTCGGTTGCTACTGCGGAATTAGTGGGTTGCATTCCGCGCTACTACAAACTTCTGGTAACAACACAGTTAAATCGCAGTGTTGAAAATCTGACAAGATGTAGTCTGTACAATCTTGAGTTCGTTACATTCGAGTAGACGGAATAAAACCTTGTGGCTGAGGTTTAATCCACTTAGCAATGACCCGGTCGAAGACATGGACACCACTGAACAGTAACGCATTCAACATCGATGTATTAATTCCGTATTATGGAAATTTCATCATTGTCTTTGTATACTATGTCTACTATATCTATGATCGGACAAGTGCTCAATGGATTAAACCCCAATCACAAGACTTTTTTCTGTCTGCTCAAATGCAACGACCTGAAGATTGTATAGAATGCATCTTGTCACATTTTCAACTCTATATGCTCATATCGAAGGACTGTTACCAAAATATAATGTTGATGTGTTATTGTAAGAGGTGATCATGAGGTTGTTAATACCAATATTATTTACCTGTATGCTCACTGGCATTGTTGGTAAATAAGGCAATATTATGCAATATGTCCCATATAACGATGTCAATGACATTTTAAGATGTTTCGCCATACTCCAGCACTGTTTGGTGACTATTTATGTACAAGGCAAAAATTGCAAATCAAAGGAATTGAGGGCTGGAATGGGTTTAATGAACGTTTAACTGTTATTTTCAGGCTTTTTAAATAATAAAGTAAAATTCTCGGGGTCTTAAACTTTGCTTTGACAGTCTATTGTGTCGGGTGACAAGGATCACATGGCCTTGTGTTATTTGTCCAGCGAACAAAATCAGGGTGAGATAAGAAATAGAACTGAGTTGAAAATTAAATATCGCCATGTCCCTCTCTCTCTCTCTACCCTCCATCCNCCCCCCCCCTCCCTCCCGGATAGGTGCTGTTAAAAGTCTACGACATTACACCTTTTCAGTTCTCCACTGCCACGGATTCCTAACGACAGTACAGCCCACGTCTTCACCCCCTCTGTTATCGGAATCCACAACTTCGGGTTCGTACAACGCACCAGATAGCAGCACGTTGGATCCCATTGATTCTCTTTTGGCCGAGCCACACGACAAACCTTTAGACAAGTTGGACATGTTCCTGCTCTCTACACAAAACTCGTCCTACAGTTCGGAAGATGTTCTGGAGTCTGGTCCTTGGGAGAACGAGACCAACAAATCGTCTTGGCGGTACGGCGATTGGAAGGGATTGAAGATGGGCAACCTTTTAATAATGGCGGAATATATAAAGGTAAATATACTGTTCGCGCGTAGCGGCATTTAGATCGTGTATGCTGTCTTTTAGATTTCTTTCTTTTTGAAAGTCGTCATTTACATACAGATGTCCAACATCAAAATGGGCTGCAGTGCAACTTCGAAGAGTGGGCCTCTATTTTTGTACATGAATGTCCACAAATAGCTTTTTTAACACATATAAAGAAGTCATATATGAACACGACTTGAGCAGTTAGAATGTTGATACAATAATTTTATTAAAACTGATATACACTTTCAAAAAACAAGCCCTGAATGTGTCCACGGAAGACTATTGTGGTTTTCATACTAGAATTTACTGCACAGATTATTTTGCAGAAGGTTATACGTAATCGGCTTTTTCGCCATCACATTCAATTCTTGGAAATCAGTTGACTAGTAGTCCGTAGGGATAGCAGAAAATTGAGCTTTCTTATTGACTGTAAAATTAACACTAGATTGTCATAATATTGACCGGCAGCACTAAATGGTTCAGGTCCCAAGAGAAATTTGACGCAGACAAGGCCGACAACACACAATTTGTTTTCTAAAACGACCGACTGGAGTGATGAAAACCAATCGCAAATTTATGCAATCAGCTGTTAGTTACTTTGAAACAAGTACTCAACTCTGCAAGCAAACAACTGGTTTTAACACGGCATATATAAACCCTAAACACGTATCTAACCATAACCCTAACGTAACTTTTTTTCTTTTTTGATTTAGTTCACACAAGCACAGAAAATACAAGAAAAGGCAATGAAAATGGAATGAAAATACATCAATTAAAATATGCAAGCAAGTGGGAAAACACGGACAGCACAAAAAGTCCGAGACTAATTCCCATTGAGTTCACATAACAAAGAAGAATGCGATTTGTCAACTGAAAATTCGGGTTTTGCAATATTTGGACGTCGCGTGCAACTTTCTGTGGAAAAATATAATTGCATAGTGCCCGGCAAGGCCTTATGGATAAATTAGTGTCAATTATAACATTTCGAGGCTAAATCCTCATTTGAGCAACGTAGTATTTCTGTATCAATCAACAGTAATTTAAGTGAAGAGACGAGAACAGACGAACCTAATATCTTGTTGAAGATGATTTACTTCGGAACTAATGAAAATTGAAGTAGAACTAGTTGTGAGAGACGGACGGCTAGTAATGGCTTGACTAGGAGATCCGTCGAAAGGTGAAAATTGCAGTAGAGCTAGTTTTGAGAGACGGGCGGCTAGCAATGACTAGACTAACAGATCCGTCGCAAGGTGAAAATAAAATGACTGGGGGCTCAAAAGACGGCTACAAGGTTAATTGGGTTCTGCACATTGGTTCTTAATTTGTATTGTATGCGTTCTCCGAGGAATCTCATTTTGATGTTACAAAAAATGATTGACAAACCGACGGACAGACAGGCAGATTATGTATTGTTACGCATACAGACTGGCCGGCTGACAGACCGATTGAATGAAAGACTGCATGAATTGAATATTATGGGACTTATTTTGTGTTAGGTTCATTGGATGTTTCCATGTATCTTGTTGAGAAGCAGTTTTATCCGACTCATCAAGACTATTCATCAGAGATAAGTTTATATTTTAAAGCTGCTACAATCCATGCTCTGGTGTTTTATCATAATATTATTGCTTATTTCACAGCGGCGTATCTACTCTTCTAAAGCGTTCTTGTTCCTTTTTTCATTGAAATAGGTTACAGGAAATCGCTTGGAATTTGTCTCACGGAAACTATTCTGCAGTTATAAGCAACTCAATGAGTCAGGTCTGAAGTAATAATTACACCTCAATTCTTCTGAAGCCTATAATCATTTCGAATCTCATCAATGCTGATTTTATAGTAACAGTAGTGGCTTGGATAAAAAATTGTTTTTGAAAGGAGGCGCTAGTTTGTTACCCCTGTTGTGTTCTGCGATAATATTGAAAATATATGAAACAAATACATACGTGTGCTTTATACAAAATACAGGCGAAATTATTTTGAATTATTTTTTTCTTACGCCAAAGTTTTTGATTGAAATAAACCCGAAGTATTTTATTCCATTTAGAGCAATTTTTATTAGGTTCGTATTTTCTGCCCTATTAGAAGACAACCGTTGTCGGCCTGTATGAAGTTACAAAATGTTCAACTTCGTCAAAGTTTCTGAAAGTTTCATTTTGATTCAAAATCACTTGAGGTGATACTGGCATTTTTCTTGAAAAAAAAACATAGCACAGGGATGCATGAAACGTTTTCTTGTGCAAAAACATATTCTTCTCCACAACGGCGACAATCCGGTATCACAGGAACATAAGATATGCTTTTACTCGATTCTTTGCAGCGAGAAAAACAACGGGCGAAGCAAAATGGCACACAACTACCGATGAACTTCTTTGCTGGAATAGTCGGCCTGATGTCCGCTTGTGTGTTGATAGTCGGTGGTTGCATGGCGTTCTTCTGTGACGGCGGCAATACAAAAAGGACACCTATCGCCCGAGGAAAGAGTGAAAGCGCCCGTTCCAGTTTGCTCAGTGTCTACGCAGTGGTCCCAGCAGACGACACTGGAGGCAAAGAGGGGGGAGAAATCTTTGAAGTCTGAAGAAATGAACAAATCCTTGATTTCTAAGAGTGCTGCTTATGGAATAGAGTGCGGAGTCGTTTGTTTCAACTGACATTAAGTTATTGCATTATTAATCTAACCACTCTTCTCCCGGTCCGCTAATTAAAGTGATCGGTCAAGCACCTTCCATAGAGATCAGCTCACGAGATGGAAGGTATTTATACAGGGGGACTCAGCTTCACAGCTACAGCACAGACTGTCATAACTCTTTTTCGTTAAAGAACGTTACACGCCCTAGAGATTATGGTCGTTCGCCCAATTGTTGCCAAGACGGTCGTGTCGAAGGTTTAAGTGTACCGCCACATAGATTCATTTTTAAGTGATTATTAGTGCAAAGTGTGAATTTGAACTGCTGCTCACTTTCACGAAAGTGCAATGTTTCGAGTTCGTGAAAACGCGAGAAATTCCTTTATGTGTGTGCATTTAAGCCTGCATTTATATGCAAAACTGACACTGGATTCGAAATTAAGTGAGTTCGTCTATAGTGCTGAAGCCTTGAGCAAAACCCAGGAGAAAATTCTTTAAATATTAATTAAGTGAAACCTGACTTATCCTTTAAAAAATGGTAGAACTTGACATGAATTCAGTTAAAATGAAAAGTTGAAAAATGGACAGCACACACACAAATAAAACGACCACTTATAGACATGCGCGTCTAGAAATGATATACGTCAGCGCCTATATACGAATACTTGAGCGAAACTTTTCTATGAAAATACCCTTTATTTCGGATGTAGACTATGGTATAAATACGCCCATACAGGATGTCTTGAGTACGAATTTCGTGGTGACCATGCAAGGAGACTACAGTTGATATCCAAGACGTGGAGGTGACGCCTGATACCGCTCACGTGACCATTATTAATGTTTAGATTATCTGTACACAACATCCTGGTTTATTTCCCTGAGTTAGTGCAGGTTAGGCAATCCTCCCTCACAAGAATTGCACAATTAAGCATTCTCATTTTACTGAAATCTTGTCATGAATACAATTCATTTCTCAGACAGGTTGCCAGCAGTAACTCAGACTACATGGCACCAAACAGAGCAACATAGCATCAAGTACATACAACTAGCTCCACCAATCAGAGTGAAAGGAACTACTGAACAGTTCATGAAAAAAATGTGTTTGAAAGAGTAGAATTATTGTTTGCAATTACCAATTACAGTTCAAGAAAGAATAATAGTTTTCACGAGAAAACAGCAGTGTAAATGAGAAAATAACCGCAGTCCCAGAGGGAAGCATATTCCCTCCCCTACATGTGTGAGTTCACATTCCCAAAGGAATATGCATGGACTTACTCCAGTAGTAAATGGATTGAATGGATGTGAAAAAGAATGACGTGAAATCTGAAAAAATGCTTTGGCCAAGAAGTAACAGTTTATGAGGAAAGGCCAGAGTATTGAAGAATAGAATTGCAGTTTATGACAAAAAGTGAAGACTTTGTAAGGCTTAATATGTGAAAAGGATGCTGTCAATGTTAAAACTGACTAGACCTGGGTGTGCTCAATGGTCTCAAAGACAGACAATAAAGGGCACGAGTGTTCTTTATATTAACATTATTGTATTTCAAATACAATTTTCACACTGTACATGCCATTGAACAAACATGAAAAAGTTATAGTTTTACCAAGTCATTTTTCTTATAAAATATCATGGGAGTGTAAACTAGTACTGCATCGCCACCTAGTGACATAGTAATTTAAAAGGGGTTTTGCTATGTTGGAAGACAACTCTTTCACATCTTGCTCGAAATACTACTGCCACTTCTTTCCTTGAAGTCAATATGGAGTTCATTTATGCCACCAATGTGATGCACTAGTACCTCCCAAAAACACAAAGAGCCAACACGGGCATTCATCCCATGCGACCAATCACGGCTTTGAAGACGTCTCCCATCAATAGTGCTAGGTGATGGGAGCACTCATTTCTGGTCAACAAACTTCTGAAGATTCTCTAGGAAGTTGACATACACGTTATGTTCGTAAGCTGTGCTAAAGTTGACTAACTGATTGGCAAATGTGTTGTCGATGCCGCGGTCCTCTAACATGGTCATTAAAAGATCATACAAGTTCTGGAAACAACAAGAAAGCGTGTCGGACAGAGTAGACAATATGTTACATTTTGTAAACAAATACATTTCATTGACATTA
>NMRA01000290.1:395120-535296 GCA_002633005.1 Phoronis australis | reverse complement strand
AACGGTTTGGGAGATACAGCCATGGGGGCAAAAAAAAAACTGCCACTAGGAGGCGCCACAGTAATCAAAGTCATGGGAAATTCAGCGTCAACCGTCCTCTTCATAGTAAGAACATACATGCCCAATTTTCACAATCATACTTAGAGCGGTTTGGTTGATAGAGGGGTGGACGCCAAAAACAGACTCAAAAACAGTAAAAATGGCTACTGCGTGTCACAAACTAAGTCGAATCCATCCGAAAACGGGAGGATAGCATCATCGCACTAATAGGTGCCTACATACCAAATTTCATGAAAATCCGTTAAGGACTTTTGAAGATACAAAGGTAAACGTAAAAAATAAAATTGCCACTAGGGGGCACACTGGGAGTCGGATCCGTCCAAAAGTTGTCATCCTCTGTTGTTAACATCATATAAATACACTTATTAAATTTCGTAAAGAGCCTGCGAACGGTTTAGGAGATACAGCCATAGGTGCAAAAAAAAACTGCCACTAGGAGGCGCCACAATAGTCGAAATCGTCGGAAAATCATCAACCGTCCTCTACATAGTAAGCATATACATGCCAATTTTCACAATTATCCTTTGAGCGGTTTGGTTGATAGAGGGGTGGACGCACAAAAACAGACTCAAAAACATTAAAATGGCCACTAGGTGGCGCAAACTATGTCAAATCCATCTGAAAACGGGAGGATAGCGTCATCTCACTAATAGGTGCCTACATACCAAATTTCATGAAAATCCATTCAGGACTTTTGAAGATACAAAGTTAAGCGTAAAAAACTAAAATTGCCACTAGGGGGCACACCGGTAGTCGGATCCGTCCGAAAGTTCGCACATGCCGTCCCATTCATGAATGGAACATACATGCCAAATTTCATGAACGTATGTCAAAGGGTTTTGGAGATAGAGCAGCAGACGCCGGACGGACGCCGCCCATACGGACGGACGGAGATGACGGCATAATGCGTCCACATATAAATATGTGGGCGCATAAAAATGACCACTATGTTGTGTTGCAAAGCAGATTTGCAACCGGTTTAAGTGATACGAGACACTGATTTTAAAGAGTAGACCAACCGTCTTGTTGACTTACCCCATCCATTGTTGCAGCAGAGACAACATACGTGGAATCGTCCCAATCGACGCCGTGCAGTGCGATCTCTTCGATGTCAAATTCATCAACTGAAATCGATGGCAACAGTGAGGATGGGTGAATAAATTCTGCACAATTTCCCAACCTCATCTCACAATGCAAAATTTTACACATTCTTGCAACCATGGCACAGTTTTATTGTGATGGGAACTAAATTCACATCAAACCCTTCCTGTGCGCAAAATTATTGAAGCTCTTTTCGATACCTCCCCTATTCTTGTACGCAGAAAAACATGTTTTTATCTCCAGCTCGTGCTTCATTTTCTGCTGATGCTGGTTTCTACTTTGTATTTGAAAGTGGCACATTTTCCAGTCCTGATCGGACATTAGACCCGTGATTTCATCAACCAAAAGATTTAAAAAATATGAGCACAGCCCTAGAAATCGCTTTCGCATTATATCCACGTTCTCATTCATTCTCTTGCAAACATTCACTTGTAAAACCGAGCTCAGAGGAGAAGGAGATACTTTTGCGCAATGTTTGATTGTCTGCCAGTAAAGCCAGGATTCGAACCCAGGTTTCCCAAACAGGAGTCCAGTGAACCACACTCTCCTCAACCAAAACTGAACTCTGCACACTTATAAATGTAAACATGCAGTGCTCAGGCAGCAACAAATCTACAATTTACATAACCATTGAGTTTGCACTAACAGATGAGCTGTTGTTTCATGGCAGCAGGTTTTTACTGCATTGGGAGGCTGAATCCACCGAGCCGCCTAACCAGACGTGCACACACGATATGTTTGCGAATTTAGAAAAGACTGAGATATACATACATGTACTAATAGACTCCTTAAGTTTATGTAGAACCCACAAAAAATGGCAAACTTCGTAACATCTTAACTCAGAAATGGCTCCTCGGATTCATATGAAACATTCAGACACCAAGCTTTAAGTGCTGCTCTCCAAAACATTGCTAGGAATTGTTTTAAAAATTCTCCACTTTCATAGGAGGGCTATCAAAAAGGACTAATAAATGTTTTTATGCAAAACTCATAAAATGAATTAATAGCAGATTGGTATTAAGTCAAAAATCAAATTCTACAGGCATTCAATATACAGAAAAAATAAACTTTTACTGAGTTAAAATCTATAGATTTGTCAATATTTGGCTAAATTCAACATGTCGATAACGTTCTCCATAATCTTAAAAGCACGACAGTGCAGCCAGGATACACATTCGCACAACAATACTATCATGCTTGTAATAATGTTTTTAAACTAAAAGGGTTGCTGTTAAATTATTTCAGTATACAACGGATGGGCATGTGTGACCATCATCTCACCGATATCTCCCTCCTGCGCGGAAGGGTCGTCCATCTCATCAGCTGGGGGGAATGCGCATTGAATGGTCAACGTATCCTGACCAGTCTTGGTGATCTCCACACTGAATGGAGGCTTGGACACCATCTTAAAGGAAAGAGGAATACCTGATGACACAAAGCAACATTCCAAATGCAGACAAGACAAGTGACGGGAAATTTCGCTGCTGTGTGCATGGTTGTTAAGCCATTAAAGGTGACAGCTGCCTTTAACAAATAACAGTCACATGACTATATAAGACAGATAGTACAGGGCTTGGAATCACCAATGACAAAAAACGCGGAAACTTTTACGGCCCAAAACATGCGCGCTACCCAGCCTTGAAATAGTCGATGTGAACCTTTCGCCCACAAAAATCGCACACTCCCCTCATTTCACACACCTAAAATTAAAAATTTTGTCTGCCACTTATTTCGCACAAGACTGCATGGCGAGAATTTCTTGTCTCACCTTATTCGCACATGGTCAGTTTTACAGGCTAAGTCCTCTCGTTAATCCTAGTAACACATGTTTTTACCTGTGTTAATAAAGTCAGAGCACTGTATATTGACCACTTTATTCATCCATACATTCATACGAGATATATCATCTTGTGGCAAACTTGCAGTGAAAGGGCAAGTTGGCAATGCTTGGTTACTTTCAGACTGGTCAGCCACAAAGTAAGCATGTTCATTTCACAAAAACCGGCTACCGGAAAAATTATATTCATTGATTTTGTACAAAAGGCTACTAAACTTTATTTTGGTGATTTCAACCATTCCTAATGCACCATTGGCATCGTGCTTTAGTGATAAAAGCAGGATTCAACTAAACACGCTTAATCAAACGCGTCACAGAATGGATATTATGGTTGTTGGCAAGTGGACTTTGCCCATAGTTGCCGTGTACCTTGCTTAAAGCTTAGGTGACGTTTCCAAGTTGAACAGACTTCTTAGAGTTTTCAAATTTGCTCCAATCTTTTGCGGATTGATGCGAGCTACAGAGCATTACTTCGTTTTAGAGAGCTGGATGGGAAAGTCATCGCAAATATCTGTTAAAAAATGCCAAAAACGGGTTTCATGACCGTCTAAAAGGCTTGGCTACTTCATTACGTTCGTTTCACCAACCTGGGACTCCTCATCTCCACCCTGGACTGGGTCTTCAGTATCAACCGTGTGATTAACATTGAAGCGCACTTTGATCCTGAATGTGGAAATAGAAAATTCATGAGAGACCAACATAATACAGTTCACACAAACGACGGGACAAAATGACCCGGAATTCCCCGTAATGTCAAGACTGATTGCAAAAGCAATTCTCCATCACCATGATGAGAAGTGCAAGCAGACTAGATTCCAGTTTACCTACAGTGAACAGCGTAAGTGAGTGCTAAATAAAAACAAGGCTTTATGAAAAACAGTACATATTTTATTTCAGTAAGTTTTTTTATTTTGTTACCTAATAAGCTTTCGTACTCATGGTACCATTATATTGGTCATCATTCCAAGCTGATAGGCATTTTTAAATCCGTTTTGAAAACTACACCTGGTGTTACAAGTTACCTGAAAGTAAAAAATAGTAAATTTTTCGAATATACAAGCCCTGGGGCTTATTTGTTAGAAATTCCTGGCATTGCCCAAGACAAGGCTCGATGAGTTAGCTCCACCCAGTGAGTAGTTTAATGCATCAAGCATGGCCTCATGAAGTAACAAGCACTCATTCTTCCAACGCTCAGAAATCACTTCTAATGTTTTAAAGTTAGGTGTAAATTGAAACCTAACACCAGCTTTATGGCACAGTCAGGTTCATTGCAGATTTAAAGCTCCAACAACAACAAAAGCAACCTAAAGCATTGTACCCAAAACTATACAGCTAAGCTTCTAGGTGCCAAAAGGGGGCGCCACAGCAAAATCGGACCTGGTCAAAAATCAGTCATTCGTACTCTTGTCAGAAGAAACACATCTGCAAATTTTCATAACGATCCTGTCAGAGCAGTTTTGAGGCAGACGCCAAAAAAAATCAAAAATAATAAAAATGGTCATTAGGTGGTGCAGAATATGGCAAATCCATCCTTAATAGAAACCTGTTTGACAAATTTCCTGAAAATCCATCAAAGAACTTTTAAGAAACAGAGACAAACATAAAAACAAAATATCGACACTAGGAATCATAATATTAGTCAGCTCCTTCCGAAAGTCATCTTCACCAGTCGTCACATTCATACATGTACGAGTGCATTATCCAAATTTCACATATTCAGAAACAGTTTATGGAAAGCCGTGCATGAAAACATCAAAATTGCCATTACACAGCACCACAGTAGTCAGAGGCATCTGAAATCAGTGTCGCCTATGGTCTTCTCAATAGATACACTACTGCTGATTTTCATGGCCACAATGAATTGCGAGGAATTCCCAATGGCTGTGATGCATGGTAACAAAAACTAACCCAAATTAATGGGTCTGGTCTGAAGCACTTCTCCTTGACCAATTTTATGAACTTAAGTGTCCAAAATCAAAAGTTGGTCTTGGACAGGGGGTACATGTTTGTTACCCCTTTTAAGATACTTATAAGCACGTACGTTTCTCCTTCTAATCTTTTTGTAAGAATAACTTCGGCCTCCTTGCGCTCTACTTCGAATCCTTCAAGAGAGGGTAGTTTGGCATTTTTCATTGACTGCTTTTCCATGGAAATTTCTTCGCTTAAAAATGTAACCATCTGTTTGTCACCTAAAATGCATTACAACAATTACAATTACAATTATTAAAACTAGAATAAGTAAGAGTGTCAGAAAGAGTTTGTGTTCCCTAGTGCCACCTCGAAAATTTTGAGCTCCAAGTTAAGTGGAGTCGAGTTTAACATCAAGTATATTGGAATTGTACAATAAAAATTGCTAGTGGGCGATTACTTTTACACAAACAGATTTGTTGAACATAGTAACTAAGAAATGCTCGTGAGCGCTGTATACATTTGCTGCTTCCATCATCGGCATAACTCGAGCAACTTTGGCTGTATTTCAATATGCAACTAAATATTTTGCATTTAATCACAAGGCAGACATAAAAACTCTTAAATCACTTAAGTAACAGACAACAAAATCCAAACTGAAACTGAATTTTCCCCGATTCTGGAATTTGTGATATGCTCGACTTATTGATCATACTTTTCAAATTCTGGACTCTATATATCTGTACTGCCACTTATTGGCGTGACTAGCAAACTAGTGACCTCGAACCTCTCTACATTTCTGTTTGACCTAAACATATTGACTGTACTCGATGGCATTCAGTCTTTGTTGAGAGAATGAAGGACTACCATACTGCTCATAGAAAAAGTATGATTACATGAGTATTTTGAGTCGAAAGGAATTAAAGACATCGATGGCCTCCAGCTAAGGTGTCCCTCCATGCGGAAAAGGTTACATAACTTATAATGTGACTAACTGATGTTTTAATTGGTGTGAGGCGTAATTCGCCAAAATGGTTTCGGCGTATGAAACTCCTATAGGAGCTTCACCATATCTACTGGGTCCAGCTACCGACGGTGGTCACGGCTAGGCCAAGCTCTGGCCCAGTGTCTGCCAGTGCAGGGAAATTCAAATTTAAATTTACTAGTACATAGGTGGACTTTATTAGGGGGGGCCCAGGGGGCTGTCCCCCAATACCCCAGGCGACCGGCAGTGGTGCTGCGCACTACGACTCCGTTTCTGTCATCTGCTCCACTGTGCAATTAAGAAAATTTACTTCATTTTTTAAAGAAAATGGAACCTGAGAGACGATGAAAAAAACAGAAGCTGCTGGTAAGATGTGAATTTTAATCGAAGCCTTAGTGAATCACTCAGAAACTCATAATTCTCTCTTTGTTAAACCTTAAGACAATTTCCAAAGCAATCCTGTCATTATCGCCAACACGAACAACGAATTTGGTCTTTTGGGCATTTGAGGACTATTTTAAATACAAAAAATTTGTTAAGAACCGATTGCATAAAATATAAAACGTGTAATAAGCATAACAAAAAGAAGTAGGTTTCGCGCGCAAACGCTGTGGCCCATAAAGAAGTAGGTCTCTTTTAGTATAACAGTAATATATATAAAGCTTGGTGGTGTAGTGGTAAAGCACGTGCGTGCTATCCGCAAGGTCGTGAGTTCGAGTCTATGGTTCTCTCAGTTTTTCCTGTTTGACACTTTCTCCGTTTTTTTGTTTGTTTTTTCTTGCCTTTTTTTCTTGGATAATACTTCAGGAATCAAGGAAAATGCTTGATTTTTAGAGGAAAAAAAAAACCTCCCAACCACCCCCTATTCGGTGCTATGCGCATCTACAATCGTGAGTTGCGCAAATGTTTACAGCCGGACAAAATGTTGGGCCCCCCTTGTGATATCCTAGATCCTCCACTGTAGTACCAGGCCCAGGGCCAGGGAAACTTATTTACCCCGACACCAGCTGTAGCGCATTTGAGCGAACAATATACATCGCAGAATATTATTCTGCCGAGTAAAAATAACAGGAACAGAAACAAAGTACGAGATTAACACCTTCTGTATGATAACCACAGCACCGGCATGATCCGTGAGTGTGCTGAGGTGTGTGCAATTTCGTCATCTTCAAGCTCAAGGCAGGAAAGTAAGCTTGCTTTTGAAAAACAAAAGAGCTGTACAGACGCGTTGTCTTCAAGATGTGTCGGTTTGTCGATGACAGGACACGCAATCCAGCAAAACCTAATGTTTTCGGAATGAAATGGGCCATCTTCGTACTGCAACTGTTGTCCTGCGAACTTATTCTCCACACGTGTGAACATCAGACGCTAGAGGGCGCCCATCAGTTAACAATAGTACCTCCACTTGCACAAGATCTACTTTTCGTTTGTTTTCGGGGGGAGACGCTGAGGTAAGGTATATTGTGCTAAATTGCATAAGTTGACAGCATTTGCGGATTCTTCTCGTTGATTTGAGTACTTTGTGAGTGTCTGGCTTTCATTTGATTTAACATCTTCGGGATTGTGACATAGAGGATTGGAAATCAATTCATTGTGATTTGTCATGAATGATTGATGATAACCAGTCTTCCTCAGACTCAGGTCCCACCTCAGGCTTATCAATTTAATTATGTTATAGGCTTTGTCTTAGACAGTGATCACCGTCTCTAGCTGGCCCAGAAGAGATGGTGGAGCTCCTATGGGAGCTTCATACGCCGGAAGCTTTTCCGCGAATTATGCCTCACACTAACTAAAACATCAAAGTCATGTTGTTATAAATACCTTTTCATGGGCAGCGCAGCACTGAAAAAAGGGTAATAGTCGGATAACTTGGTCCCATTTCAAATTCTGTCAGGAATACTTAAAAAATAAAATGAAGTGTCGCAATATACAATTGCCCACTCTCATGGATCACGCGCGCCACTCCACTCACACTTTTTCGTNCAGCCCCCCTGTAGTGCACCGCCTGTAGCCCATGGGGGGCGAAGCACTGAAGTGGGGGCCCATAACCCCCCCAGCCCCCTATGGTGCGCCGCCGATGCTTGAACGCATAGAGGAACACCTTAGGAGACCGTCGATGTATTTAATTCCTTCCAACTTGAACAAATACTCCCGTTATCAAACTTTTTCTTCGAGCAGTCCCTCATTCAGTTCCCAAAATCGGAAAATAAAAAAAACTTTTTTCCACGCGGCAGGTGGTATGACGTCATATCCCCTGTCTATCACCTGCACTAAACATCAGAACAGCTAGCTTTATGAAGACTAACGTCAAAATATAACTTATAGACAGTGACTAGCCAACTAGAGACAGTGTAGCTCCTATAGGAGCTTTATACGCTTTAAGCTTGTCATCGAATTATGCCTCACACTGACTAAAACATCAAAGCCACTTTTGCGCATAAAGTGACACCTTAGGAGGTCGCCGATGTATTTATTTCCTTCCAACTCAAAGAAATAGTCCTGTTATCAAACTTTTTCTTCGAGCAGTCTCTCGTTCCATTCCCAAAATTGGTTACTGCCTATTTTTACACTGCACATGCCAGGGGATATATGACTTGTACGTCAAAAATTGCGGCCTTTGTGAGCATTTGAATTTGGATTGCAAAACAAATGGCCGCAACATCCGCCATCTTGAATCCGATCATGACGAAAAACAACAGGCTTCGAGCCATTCATGAGCCTCATGTTTTTAAATTTTATGTTAATCCGATTAGAATTGCTATCTGTAGCGTCCGAACAAGAAACAAACAAAAAAACTTACATGTGTTTAGAAAAAGGGAGATAATACCATCTTAATTTTCTTCACACTTGTGTAAATACTAAAATATAACATGATGGAAATTAAAATTCATCCTAGGACATACTCAGCTCTTAACTATCAACAGAGTCACATCACCTTCAATGGGAAGCCTATTTCCATCAACTACCCTCAAAGAAATACAGGAAAGCACTTTTCATCATCAGGAAAACATTGAATGCATAAATCTCACATAACACAGAGGTCATGGAGGGGGCTCCGGAGAATACAAAATATGCAGATACCTGTTTATAAGTGGATGAACACTTGAGCAATGCAATAGCTTCAGAAACATGAAAATGATAGCTATAATACAATATAACATTATGATAGCTTCACCATAACTTGGGCACCCACACTTCAGTGAGTACACATGACTCCATGGCCTCACTTCTGGGGTTTAGGGGATCCACAAAATGCATACAAGGTCCAAAAACATGAAAATGGTAGATATAGTACAATATAACATAGTTTCACCATAACTTGGGTACCCACACTTCAGTGGGTACAAATGACTCCATGGCCTCACTTCTGGGGTTTAGGGGGACTGTAGTTGGAATTTAGGCGACATGGAATCATTTCAACACCCTGCCTATAGTATTACCCTGTTCTCTACATTATCCATAATACCTTGGTTCAGCTAAACATGAAATAAAAGGGAGTGAAGTGGCAAACGAAGAACTGGTGAAATATGTATGTACTGCTGAAGCAAGCTGCAGTTGTGTGAAGATAGATGTTTCTAAGTTATTTAATGGTTGCATGAAGTTATTTTTTGAATATGGTTGTGATTAGATCAGTGTTTTGACCACCACAGGCTATGGGAAAACATTGAGTTTTGAGCTTTTACTAATGCATGCTCTTCGGAAAACAAGATTGCGAGATTGCCCAGCTGGCAGTTCATTTACTAAAATCTTTGAAACGATTTAAGTCATGTTTATTACTGTGTTATTACTGTTTTATAATTCTCTTCACCGTGGGCCAAGGTGTGTTATCTTGATATTGATGTTTAAAGCATTTATGTACCCCTGTTCCCTAAAACTAACGGTTGCTCTTGATTCGCAACATTGCCGAAACCTTTAAAGAAGACTTAAAATTGATTATGATTTAGACAATTATAGTTAAGAAGGCTTGAATTTCTGGTTGTTTTTTAACCTATTTCGTGTAATATTTTTTGCAGGAGACAAGGGGTGTACAACGTAGAAAATGGGCACAAGACGACCAGTTCCCAGACAGCTGTCTCATGAAGAACCAATCAACCCATTTACGCACAGGATTGAATTGTCGTGGTTGCAGAAACTTCAGGTAAATTATGGTTCCAACCACTTACACGCTGTCAGGGTCTCTGTTAGATTCCTCAGGATGTAGAGACTGTGGTTTTCCATTTTCAAAAATAGAAATCCTTTTGAACAAACGTGAAATTCCATTATCCTATTTCAATGTCATAAAACGTGAATTGTGTGAAAAATTGCCTTATCTTTACTGCTGACTGATGCTGCAGCTTTGTTTTATCAACAACTTGTTGCTGATAAAATGGTTGCCAATTGATTTGTGACCAGAAATGTCAGATTTGATGGAAAATATTGTTACTTGTAAATTTGGAAAGCAAAATCAAAAATTTGTTTAGAGATTTGAAGCATGTTTTTGCACAGCATGATTTGAACGTTGCTATTTTGTGGTTATGTTGAAATAAGACAACACATTACCAAGGCATATAGGCGGATTTGGGGGGGGGGCGATTCAGACAACCGGCTCTATCGTAATGGTAACTAACCTGTGGCTAAGTGATGCCACTCGCAGTCGATATGTCCGTGATATCCCAGTCGATATGTCCGTGATATCCTAGGCGACCAGTAGAGGTGCTGCGCACTACCACTCCGTTTCTGTCGTCTGCTTCAGCATGCAATGAAGAAAATTACTTAATTTCTTCCAAGTCTTAGTGAATCAAACAGAAACTCGTAATTCTCTCTTTGTCAAATATTAAAATTAAGACAATTTGCAAAGCCATCGCGTGGTCATAGGGTGTCGCACCATAGGGGGCTGGGGGGGGCTATAGCCCCCACTTTTTTCAGTGCTACGCCGCACATGATCTATAGGCGGGGCACCACAAGGGGGCTAAGGGGGCTTTAGCCCCCACTTTTTTCAGTGCTGCGCCACCCATTGTGGTTAATGCCAACACAAATAACAGATTTGGTATTTTGGGCAACTTAAGAATGTTTTAAATACAACTTTTGCTACGAACTGGTTACACAAAATATAAAGCATGGAATAAACATTACGGAATGAAGTAGGTTGGCGTGCAAACGCTGTGGATCATAAACAAGTACGGTATATCTCTTAGTATTTTGATTAGAAACAGTGGAAGAGCTCACACGCTCTGACCAACAGGACGCGAGTTTAAGTCCCTGCAATTTACAGTTTCCATTTTTTTACATAATTCTCAGTGTTTTTTCGTTGGTAACATTTCAGAAATCAAGGAAAATGCTTTTTTAGAGTCGAAACAAAATTTTCTCCTCCCTCCCGACCTCCCCCATTTGGTACTTTGCGCCTCTACAATGGGGTTTACGAGACAAAATGTTTGGCCCCCCTTATGATATCCTAGATCTGCCACTGAGACAACTACGTAAATGGGCATCATCTTGGGATGAAAAACCCATACCCCGTACTGGTGGTGATCTGTACACAGTTCAAACATAAGCATATTATTTCCCATTTTGGAACAACATGCCTTTCAAATATAGTATGCGTTAACCTTTTGTTAGTTGTGAAAAATGTACCGTTATTTGCATACTTTGGAGATTATTTTTTTGAATTAATCACACCTGAGGTTTTTTCCTCTCGTTTGTGTTGTTAATTTCTATCATTTTATTGAAATAAATTATTAAAAGTTATTTACAGCTATCCTGTACGCATGATAGTCTGGCCATGAAGTACGGGTCATTTTGTGTGGTATGAAATGGAAGAACTACTTTTCCATATTTAGTGAGCATTAAATATGGATTCTCCGTATTCAACGCATGTTGAATACAGACACCTTCATTCTCGCCAATATTCCCTACTTTGCTCATAATACACTACAATCGTCTGAAATATGATTGTATTTATAGCATCGCTTCAATCGTGTTCAGCTCCGTGCGTAAAATTTTCACATGTCAACACTATGATATGCGTTTTTTAAAACTAAGCATTAAAGTGAAATAAAAATATTGTCAGCAATTTTTTTTAATATGCCGTGTAGTTTTGCACCTGAATAGAGCGTTTAAATCACAAAAAGTCTCGAACTTGCCACAATATATTTGGGATTAGGAAAGCAATAAACATTACCAATGCATGACACCTTTTGGTCATCTATTGTGCTACACCAGATGAGGTTCTGCATGATTGGTCAAATATGAGTCAGTTTTGAAATTCGTTCTCAGAACAATCGAAATACATCGAGCCCAAAAGCAAAACTGCAACTGCTGTAAACACTGTATTTTTGTCAATTTTATGATAAATTTTTGAATATTTTCTTACATAAAATTGGTAAGAACGGCGCACAAGGAGCATTTTTAAGAAGCATCTGAACGTGCATCATCCACAGCGTCTGGGTGTCCTGCACAGATATTACGCAATGATGTCAAGAAAAACGTCAGAAATAGGTTTCAGCTCAAACTCTGATGAAAATACTGAAAATGGCAGTTATGGATACCAAGCCTGAAGCTGTTATAAAATACAACTTGAACTACCGTGTCATGCGGGCTGAAAAAATTCATTCATGAAAATATTGCGTGCATGTATACGTGTCACGCGATCTGTGATCATCATTGATAAAAGATGACAAACGACACAAAAACAAGCGGAGCAATCTGTGTAAACCCACTTCTTTAAAGAATCCTCAACAGGGTGCATATTAGGATAAAAAATACGTTATTCAACATACATGTTTGTACCAGGTGCTATTATTATATCTCGATTCGTTGTTTGAACTCCGACTTCGCTCTCATTCAAATACTTTTGCATATCACGAATCTCGTAATAACCATTGGTACAAACACGTACATTGTATAACATATTTATCATAACTGACCAAGTTGTATAATAGCACAATTAGGTTAATGTTGAATCATAAATTAAAGCTGTTCAGGCTTGACTACCCATCTTCAAAGAAGTATACATAGAGTGAAGTCCTATATTCAGATTTCAACTCGAGGGATGTTCCATAAAAAAGATTTTCCTCTCTTTTATGGATATAGGCATAGTTATATATTAAAGTAGGTCTACTCCTAATGAATACATCTGAGTTATTTTGAAAAGATTCTTCAAATATATGAAAAAGTAGGATTTTAGACAGAAAAATTTTATAGAACAAGTTTTTTTGTTTTTAAATGTGATAATGGCCATTTTGAAACTGTAAATAAGGTCTAACTGGTCTGCTTAAGTCAGTCTACCCAATTAAAACATGATAAACCATTTTCAGTGGCAGAAAAAAAAACTCTTGCTTTCTATTCATGTTTTGGGGAAAATGGTGGTAGCCAGGAAAGTAAGATGATTGACTAGCTACTTCTTGAACCAACATCTGGTGTTATGTAATGTTCCTGTGCATGATATCTGGGATGGCAAAATACCTACCTAAGGTGATATCTGATAGGGAGAAACACCCACCTGAGTTGGCATTGTATCTCTACCAATCCCTCCAATGGGCATCGCCCCCTGATCCTCGTTGAATGTTTTTGATTTCTTTTTCAACATACTCTAGTTACGTAGCAGTGAAAGTTATTAATTTGCCCACTCCGTCTCGTGGGGTTCTTCATAATTGCTGACTTGCTACAAAATCATTATCACACGATCATGTTATATAGAGGGCCCACATGTGCTGGCTGATAGCCCAGGCGAGCTATTTTAATGCAGGTATGTGGTGTTGAAAATACTTAATTATTAATGCCTTGTGGCACATGCTGGCTATCACATTTAAAGAAGGTAGGACAACTCAGAGAGTTCCAGTTTAGCTGCGACATTCAGAGATGGCTCAAGTCGGCCAATTTACAAATCCTTCAAACTCAACTCAGGTTCTTGTGAATGCAGAATCTCAATTAATTGACCAAATATTCTATTCAGTTAGCATTGCCATGCTGACCACCACAGCTGTCATCTACATCATTGTGCCATGCCTGCGCACACCTGGAGGATACTGCATTGTCAACATGTGTTTTTCTCAAGGTGCACACGAGCTATTTGCAATGTTTACCCTGAACATAAAGGACGACGATATGCTGTGTTTAATCGGAGCCGCCATGAATGAGTACTTTTGGGTGGCAACCTTCTTGTGGTTGAAGATGAATGCCGTCGATAACTGGTGGAACCTCACACACTACTTCCAGGGAATGAAGTCACACAAGAAACAATACATAACTTACACCCTTTACTGTTGGATACTACCACTCTTCTTCATAGGGCCTATATTCTTATTTACATTTCTTATAGGGGATGTGGGTGAGCAGGAAATTCTGGGTTTCAACTTGGGGATCGGTGCCGGCAAGTGCTTCGTATCTACCGTTCCAGCACTGCTCTCTTTCTTTGTCGTGCCTTGTGCTTGTTTTATGTTCACCAACTTCCTCATATATAGCAACTGCTGTGTCACAATGATCAAGAGTTTCCGAGAAAAGGACCCGAGGAACAAAATTGAAATGAGCCGAGCAGAGAAGATGAATACGTTGCGCAATGTGGCATGTTCCATAATAATGAGCTTGAATTTGATTGTGCATTTCCTGTACTTTGCAAACTCTAGTGATACTGGTTTAAAAGCTGCTGCCCAAACCTGTTTGATAAGCGAGAGCTCTGTCATTTTCCTGGCATTTGTCTGCAAAAAGGATATAATTAGAGAGCTGCAATTTCGCACAAGGATTCTAAGAGGAAAATTTTATAAAACAAATCATGGTAAGAAAGAAGATAAGTCAGAAAAAGCACGGAAATCTAAGAAGGCACCTGAAATATTAGGAAGTGTGCCAAAACAGGCAAATGCGAAGAATTCATTCAAACTGGATACAGAGGAACCTTTAAGTTCTTCTGTTGACAGCCAACATAAAATGTCAAAAGCGCAGGAACCTACCATGTCTACATTTGAATATAAACATGACCTGTCGTCTGTCCTGGAAGCAGCACATAGGGGTCAGCATCCATTAGTAAAAGGCGGGAATAACCTAAGCAGCAGAAACAGAATAACGTCGCGACCTTCAATTCGAGAGACAGCACCATCACCTCTGATGCCATCAAAGCTTCATGTAACTGATGGTCAACTGAGCCCACATCTGCAAGTGAGATCCTACTCTCCAACGTGTACATCGGCACTGTCAAGCAATGAAATCACTGGCTATGAATTTGCAAACCCCACTTTTCAGCTAGACAATGCTTCGTCAGTTGTGCTAAAAAATCTCACCATTTCAGATGAGCTTCCACTATCTCCAAATGATTTGGGAAAAGCAACTGCACAGCCGGATGGAGCTGTGATGACAGGAAACGAGTCAATGCAAACTGAAGCAGCATATTCTGGTTGGTCTCAAGGAAATCCTGATCACATATATATTGTCTCGTCGCAGTTGGATTGCGACTTTCCAGGAATTGTTAACCATGGTTTTTTAAATCCCATTTAACTGTTCATCGGACAATTAAACTGTGATTGCAACATTACGTACCCAGAAAAAGCATGTCAAGCCAACCAAATCTGGAACTTCATTGAGTGTTTTAATGTTGTGTAAATCTGATGTGTTGCTTCTAATAACTTCTTGTGCAACAACTAGTGTGTTCTTATTTAATATTGGCAGTGATACAGCACTGTATAGATATGCTGAAACTGTAACATAGGATGTGTGCAACTGAATGTGGACTTTAACATGTAATAAAATGTGTCCAAATCAATGTTGTCTCAGTTTCAGTACCTGTTACGCTAACAAAGGACAAAACGTGAAAAGTCTGAAATCTAACAGGAGTCAAGTCAGTATTTAATGAAATTCACTTTTGAACAACAGTTAATGTGAGCCAATAGTCTCATTTCACTGATTATAATTAAGTAACAATGAGACAAAATGAGTAGGATAACTAAATTTTAAAGAATAAATAATTGAAAATTAATGTGCTACGGTACAAAGCAGTGGATAATGGGTGTTCAGTCCCGCAGTAGCAACTTCAAAACATTTGAATTTACAAATTCACTTAACTCTGCAGCCAAAGTGTCGCAGCCCCAACCTTGTGGCCGGGCCATGGAATTGAAGTGACTTGGGTTCACAAATTTAGGTTTTCTTGAACCTTTACAGCAGCACATCGCCATGCGTTATGCTTCTCTGTTCTTTATCGACATCCCGAAATTCATCTTTACATCCTGCTGGTACTTTTTTCAGTCTCATTTTTATGCTGTATTTTTGGTTTTTGTTTTTCAGAAGATTTAATTTTATGCAAAACCTCTTTGACAAGTCTATGTAATAGCCATTATCTACAAAATTATAGATAGTTTTAGAAAGTAATAACAGGAAAGTGGGCATAGATTTTGATATTTTTGCTTTTTGCCAATCTGTCGTTAATTGAATTAAGTGAGCAAATTTTTCCAGTAAAATATTGGTACATCAATACCAAAACAACATTATCCATAACAAGAGGAATTTTCGTTTGATACAAAATCTTGAAAATTAAATTTCAAAAATGCTGTTGCAGTTTTCTAAGTTATCATAATTTCATTTTTGCAACACTATTGTTTTTTTCATGAAGATCATAAAAGTCTTATTTTTGATTGCCCCTTATGCAAAAGTAGAACATTTTGATAACAAAACAATGGTTTCGGTAACAAGGCCATGTTTTGTTTGTTATAATCTTCAAGATGAAATTTCAAAAACGCTGTATTTACTCTTGCCTAAATTATCATTTCATTTTAGATTTATGAGTGTTGTAGAACAGTTTCTGAAAGATTCATGTGAATCCAATCCCCCATTTCTGAGATGTGATGGTCCGAAATTAGTCAAATTTGGACACTTTTCTAGACTCCTGCATAACTTTATTTACAGGCTGGCCCAAAATTTCCTAAACAAAATATTCTAAAATATGAATTCTTAGGTGTGTGTATGGCTTTACTGGAAATCATTTTTTTCTGGAATCCCAAAGTTAGTTTCGCTTAACGTAAGTTTTTAGTTTTGGCATCAAACGTATTCAGTGGTGCAGCTTCAGCACACAAATTGTTGATTTTTTAACAAGGCTGTTGTGCCAAGATGGAGAACACTGAATTACTGGTAAACTATTTGAAGGTGTTTCTGTATATTCTGCATTTCAATTTGGAAACCAAGTTCAATGGGAGTAACAGTGTGGTGTTTGATCTTGTTGGACCAGATATCGGTGTCTTCTAGAGGACAAAGAGGCAATTTAACTATTGTTTAAAATGCATCTAGTCAGATACAAAGTAAAATTGCCATCATGAAGTTAAAACGTCCCCCTATCGCCTGCCTCTGAGAAAAAGTTCGTGCTGGTACAGCCCGGTGGTGATAAGAGTCACTGCGATCAGCCTTCGTTGCATTCTGAAAGTCTCGCAATAAACATAGAATGCAGTTGTTGATGAGGTATTCATTATGTGGAGCAAGAGGTAGCTGTGCAGAGAATAGAAAAAAAAAACTGTTCTTTATTTGTTTGCAATTGGAGTTATCTAAAGCATTTTTCTCAACATCTGTGCCTTCCAAAGGAAACTTTTAGATTCTTGGAATGAGAAAAATCCCGTAACTTCCCAATCAAACCATTTACTAGTTTCCGAGAGTATTTTTGTTCACTTTTTTGGTACACCCTCTTAAGTTTAAACAAACTTTTTCATTTAGGAAGCCTCTTCTGCTACTGTACTTGGAGTAATGCCGGTGGTATTATAAAAACACATAACAAAAGATTTTTCAATAACATAATTTTCATGCTGCCATTCTGCAACTTTGATATAACTCCTCGTCACTCTTAGCCTCAGTACACTCACACTTACCATGATAATCTGTCAATTATATCTTTAATTCTCTAAAAACATTTATATATGCTAGGGACTGGAATAAATTTACTTAATACAAATGATTTATCTCACATTTTTATCCACTAAAATAACAATGTTTCAGAGTTTTCTATTTCAGAACAAAACAATTTTTAACTGAAAGTGCTCGGTTGATGAGTAGATTGAATTTCGGTGTGTAGTAGAAATCAAATCTGTATTCATGTTTGTAAAAGACTGTAACATCTTGTGATCTTATTTTATCTATTTTTGATATGTATTTATTAATGACTATACATTCAAACTTGTTAGGTTTCTTGCACACTCACTCAGGGGGCCTCCCTAGATTTTTAGACATATATGTTAACCAACAAATAAAATATCTGTAGGAGATCATGTGTAGTTAAAATCTGAATATTCGCAATTTTTGTAGAATGTGTATTTTTCTGTTTTGTAATGTTACAAGACTTCTATTTTAAGTATTCGACACAAGCGTGAAAACTTGCTGAAGATAATATCCTGACATGATAAATTTAATATGCATAAGCTCACTTTCTTATTTAACCATTGAAAAAACGAAGACGAACCCAATCCACAAAATGTTCACTACTCTTAAAAACTAAATGCTTAATATGTAAGCAGTTCCATGAAATGAGTTTAAATGCCCTCACAAAGTTAACTAGTTCAAGGAGGCGTGGAATATTAATTTCCTGTATGTATTGTGTCAAGTCATAAATGTTTTTCAGGTTCTCACCTATGGGTCTCCCTTTAATAAATCCTTTTTGCTTTTTTAAGCACAGTATTGGTCTGATTACCAATTTCAGTAGTAGGGTGAGACAGCCTGATAGAATTTCATAACCAGTGTTTAGTAAAAAAATAGGGTGCCAGTTTGAAAGGTGTTTGTTTAATCCCTTGATTTACTTTCTTGAATGACAAAATCGTAGTAAATCTAACTTAAATGTGTAGTATTGAAAAGAAGTGAAGTATAAAATATTTTATTTGTCAAACTTGAAAATTAAAGTTATTGCCATTCCTTCCATAGCTGTTTTCTTCCAATTTATGATCTTTGGTATGCCTGAGCATTTCTGTAGGTGTTCATGTATACACTGACAATAGCTTGGCTCCTCAGCTAACATCAAACGATGATAGTCTAGGCAATTTTCTTGCACAAACATTTACCCTGACGCTCAAAACCATGGTAAAGCCAAAATTACTTGTTAATGGTTATTAGTGTCACTAGTTACAGGGCACACATTTTGATATTAACCAGTTTTTTCCACTGAATAAGAAGCATCAAACTGGTTCCTAAAATCCGCTACCCCTGTCTCTGGCTATTGCCCTAATGTCAGCCCCCCCTCTAATAAAAATGTAGACAACAGCTAGTGATATCACTGCCTTCATTTTGATGAGTCTGCACCCAGTTAATTGACTAATGACTTGAACATGTAATAGCCCAATTAAGGTTTCATCTCGGCATTTCACCATCCATAAAGAGTGAGGAGATGTGAATAGGGGAGCCTATTTATGTAACATTTGATGACTTAATTGTGCACAGTCTTTCCAAGTATAACTGCCAATTAAAGTGGCACATTCCGTGAGAAAGTGGTTTATTAAGACCGATACGAACTCACGACCTAAGTGGTTTCAGTCTGACATTTTGTTGGTAGAGCTAAACCCCATTTGGTAAATAGTGAGTATTTTAAGTGTATTTTAGTGGTGAAGTCACTGGCCCTGATTTAAGCCAATGGCGAGAATTGGCGATTTGCTAGCTCATTTGGCGATAATTAAAGATTGAGTGAGCATGGTAATGTTTCTTTAAAAAAATTCACAGTGCTTTGGTTGAGAATTCAGCATTGGCATCTAAACTGGGGTGAAGGGCATCTTTAAGAGTACTCAACTGCTGGTAGTTTGTTTTGTAATATAAAAGTCGTCACTTGGAAGTGTAAATATCGTCTCCCCACTCCTAGTATGTATAGAGTCATCTCCTTTGTTTATAGTCATGCTACCTCTGTTGATTGATACATATAATATTGCAAGATACATTCTTTGATTACTCTTATTTACTGTATGGTTTGTTTGTTTTTCAGGTGGCTCTAATGTCAGTGACCATTGCCCCAATCAGACTGCTTGTTATTATTATTCTCATGCTGGTCACTTATTTAATCGCTGCCTTGGCTGTGTGTACAGTTCCCGAGAAAGACAGGGACAAGCCACTTAGAGGCTGGAGGAAGTATGTACTTCTGCGTAATATAGTGTTGCATATAGGCATCTATTAGCGAGATGACACTATCCTTTTGTTTTTGGATGGATTTGATGTCGTTTGCGCCACCTAGTGGCCATTTTTTTCTGTTTTCGAATTTGTTTTTTGGCGTCCACCCCTCTGTCAACCAAACCGCTCTAAGGATGATTGTGAAAATTGGCATGTATGTTTTTACTACTGACAAAGAGGACGGCTGATGATGATTTTCCGATGACTTCGACTTCTGTAGTGCCTCCTAGTGGCCGGGGTTTTTTTTTGTGCCCATGGCCGTATCTCCTAAATCGTTTGCAGAGTCTTTACTAAATTTAGCAAGTGTATTTATATGATGTTGACAACAGATGACGACAACTTTCGGATGGATCTGACTACCGGTGTGTCCCCTAGTGGCAATTTTAGTTTTTTAGGTTTACCTCTGTATCTTCAAAGGTCCTCGATGGATTTTCAGAAAATTTGGAGTATAGGCATCTTTTGGTAAGATGATGCTCTCTTTCCATTTTCGAATAGAATCGAGGTACTTTGCGCCATCTATTGGCCATTTTTGCTGTTTCTGAGTTTGTTTTTTGACGTCCACTCCTCGATCAACCAAACCATTCTAATATGATTTTGAAAATTGCTGTATTATGCTCTCAGTGTGAAGAGGACAATTTCATTTTTCCTTTGTTTCTTTGAAGTTCCTTGACAGATTTTTATGCGCCCACATATTTATATGTGGTCGCATATTGCCGTCATCTCTGTCTGTCCAGGCGTCCGGCATCCGCAGCTGTATCTCTTAAATCCCTCACAGGATCTTGATGAGATTTGGCAGTTGTGTTCCTATGAAGGTGACGACAGATGACGAAGAAATTTCAGACCTCTCCGACTACCGGTGTGTCCCCTAGTGGCAATTTTAGTTTTTTACGCTTACCTCTATATCTTCGGAAGTCCTTGATGTAGATTCATAAAATTTGGAATTTAGGCATTTAGTAGTGAAAGGAAACTATTCCCTTGTTTTCAGATGGATTCGATGTATTGCGCCACCTAGTGGCCATTTTTACTGTTTTCGAGTCTGTTTTTTGGCGTCCACCCCTCTATCAACCAAACTGCTCAAAGGATGATTTTGAGAATTGTCATGTATTGTTTACTATGAAGAGGACGGTGGACGATGATTTTCCGACGATTTCGACTACTGCGGCGCCTCCTCGTGGCATTTTTTTGCGCCTATGGCTGTATCTCCTAAACCGTTCGCAGGAAATTTAGTAAGTATATTTATATGATGTTAACAACAAACGACAACGACTTTCGGACAGATCGGACTAACGGTGTGTCCCCCTATTGGTGATTTTATTTTTTTACGTTTACCTCTGTATCTTCAAAAGTCCTTAACGGATTTTCATGAAATGTGGTATGTAGGCACCTATTAGTGAGATGACGATATCCTCTCATTTTCGGATCGATTGGACGTAGGTTGCGCCACCTATTGGCCATTTTTACTGTTTTTGAGTGTCTTTTGCATCCACCCCTCTATCAACCAAACCGCTCAAAGGATGATTGTGAAAATTGGCATGTATGTGCTTACTATAAAGAGGACGATTGACGATGATTTTCCGATGATTTTGACTACTGTGGCACGTCCAAGTGGCAGTTTTGTTTTTTTGCGCCTATGGCTGTATCTCCTAAACCATTCGCAGGATCTTAACTTAATCTAGCAAGAGTATTCATGTGAAGTTGACTACGGATAACGACGACTTTCGGACAGATCTGACTGCTGCTGTGCCCCCTAGTGGCAATTTTAGTTTTTTAAGTTTAACTCTGTATTCCTAGAAGCATACCGTTTGCGGTGCATTTGTGGGCACATTTCAGTGCTCTGCGTTGCTCTTGTTTATGATACAAATAAACACCCCTAGTTGCAACACCGTTTGCGGTGCAGTCTTAGGCGCATTTCAACTCTCAGTGTTGCTCTTGTTTATGTATTTACCGAGGAATAACATACTTTTAGTTCTTTGCAAAACCTTTCGAGGGCAATTTGATGTTTGAGTCCATAGCTGTATCTCTTGAACACTTCCCAGAATCTTAGTATGTAAAATTTGTCAAATTATTTTCTGGAGATAGGGACAATGGATAACGTCAGCTTTTCAATATATGTAGTTACTGCTGTGGCCCATAGTGTCAATTACGTATATTTTTTACGTTTGCCTCTATTTTCAGAGTTTCTTGACAGATTTTCATATTATTTCTCAAATAGGGTTCTATTATACAACCCCTTTCTGTTTTTGGATGGATTCATTGTATTTTGTGCCACCATAGACTATAACATGGACTGCCAACTATATTTTCAATTTACAAGGTCTGCGTTCTTGGGCACAAGCTGTAAGCAACAATACTACAGTTTACAATTAGTTTCACTATTGGCCATGGAGATGCTAGTAGCACCTGGTGTGATTGCCCGTTTTACTTCCAGCAAATACGTCGTCTGCTCACTAAGCTGAAGCTGAGGTGTGCATTTTAAATACGTGGGGCCTCCTCTGGGAATTTCAAAGTGGAAAATATCGTAGTTGTTAATCTGTTGTCGATAATCTATAGTCCTACCAATTGGCCTTTTTTTATTGTTGAGTCTGTTACTTTTTTCTACATCTCAAACACACCAGACCACTCAAAAGATTATAAAAATTGGCAGATATGTTCCTACTGATAAGAGTACAAATGACATTGATTTTCTGACTGGTTTGAATACTGTTATGCCCTAGTGCCGTTTTTGCATGTGCTGTTGTATCTGCCAAACCACTTGCAGGATCTTTGTGGTATTTGGCATGCATATTTCTATGAATATGAGAACAGTTCGACATACTGTGTGTCATCAATTGGCAATTTTTATGATACTAATAAACACCTCATTCTGTAACCATACAATTTGCGGTGCAGTTGTGGGAGCATTTAAATGCTTTGCGGTGCTCTTGTAAGTAATTTGTGGTATAAATCAAAATGTCACTTCTCAAGTTTATAGTCACTTTAAGCAAGAGGGAAATGCCTTTAGAAATTACTCATTACGTTTGTCATCATTGCTGAGAATGGAAAAGACTGATTCAGTCTTTAATACCACACTTCGCTTCGGATTTCTGTTACTTTGAACTGCAATATCATGCATCTTCTTTCAGGTCTTTGAAAATTCCTGCAACAGCGTTAGCCCGATGTACATTCTTCTGCTTTGGTGTTCACTGGATAAAAGTGAGGGGTAGAGCAGCACCAAAGGCTGAGGCACCTATTGTGTGCTGTGCACCACACACATCATTTGCCGACATCCTTATCGCGTTTATGTTGGACGGCATGCCATGTGGGGTGTCGCGATACGAAACGTCTCTGCAGCCCATTGCGGGAAGTGAGTGGTGCTTACAGTCCTATATGAAGACAAAAACTGTTGGGAGAGCACAGACATGTTGATCTGTATTAAACTCTGTTTGTCCAGGTTGCCACAATCAGGAGCAGATCTATATTTTTGGGTACCTGAAGCTTCGTGAGCGGTAGAGACAATTGGGGACAGTTTGGTAGTTTAAGCTCTCAAACTTTTGCCCCCCCCCAGTCACCAACCTTGTGGCATCGCAACCAGTATGGCTGTTATGTTGTGGACGCCCTATTATGTTTTGATTTTGATGTTGTCAAAACAATTGTGCTGGTTATGAAGCGAGGCAAATTACCACTTCTTGTACTATGGTCCAGTTAAAGATCAATATCTTTGGTGCGTTGCAGTGCCTCAGACTTTTATCTTAATTTAAAGTTGTAGATTTCTAGCCCACCAAAGGCATTCACCCGAGGTCTAATCTTTTTACTCAAGATCGAACTTGGAATTGTTTTACTTAATTTGTGCTAAAAGCTTGTCATAAGCTTTTACTTGNGAATGAAAAACACCAGTGTCCTGGGGTGAGTACACTCTCCTTGCGCAGCCTAGCCGTAGCTTATTTTAGGCGATTGAGTACACCCGACGCATTTTAATAGGATAATAGGCTTGTCGGCTGACCTCGCCTAGCGCATGATAAGGGTTAAACTCTGTTTGTCCAGGTTGCCACAATCAGGAGCAGATCTATATTTTTGGGTACCTGAAGCTTCATGAGTGGTAGAGACAATTAGGGACAGTTTGGTAGTTTAAGCTCTCAAACTTTTGCCCCCCCCCCCAGTCACCAACCTTGTGGCATGGCAACCAGTATGGCTGTTAAGTTGTGGAGGCCCTATTATGTTTTGATTTTGATGTTGTCAGAACAATTGTGCTGGTTATGAAGCGAGGCAAATTACCACTTCTTGTACTATGGTCCAGTTAAAGATCAATATGTTTGGTGCGTTGCAGTGCCTCAGAATTTTATCTTAATTTAAAGTTGTAGATTTCTAGCCCACCAAAAGCATTCACCCGAGGTCTAATCTTTTTACTCAAGATCGAACTTGGAATTGTTTTACTTAATTTTTGCTAAAAGCTTGTCATGAGCTTTTACTTGAAATTGTAATTTTTTTCTTGAGTTTTTGACTCGAGTCTAGAGATCATCAAGTGTTCTCGAGCACAGTAGAATGGAAAGTGCCAAAAACAATTTCAAGTTCGAAGAAGTAGTAGAAAGCTTAGATTCCTTCTCATCGCTGTACTTGCAGTGCTGACAAGACTGACAGAACCCCTGTATGTTAGAAGGGAAGACCCTAACTCCAGACAGCACACTATAAAAGAGATTGAGCGACGAGCCCTTGGAGATTGGCCGCAGATCCTCATCTTCCCAGAGGGCACCACCAGCAATGGCAGCTGTTTGATGTGCTTCAAGCAAGGTCTGTGTCTTGACTCCTTGAGAAAAGAATAACATAATTAAACTAAGGAACATTTATTTATTATAGGATTATTGTTGAATGGAACTTTTTGAAATTATAAAATCTGGCCAGAGTTGTAAAATAATACTGTTGTTTGTGTTTTTGTGAATAGATTACAAACTGCAAATTCTTGTCATCAAGGTCGGTGACCAGTTAAATACAGTTAAAATACTCTGACTGCCATTTTACTGAGTGGGATTTAGGTCAGTCATCTAAGCACTTGACTTCAACTGCGAGGACTGCAGGCTCGGCGCAGGGGCCGATTTTCCAACTGATAATGTCACTTTAAAGCATTCCTTCAGTGGATTTTTTGAGGTTTTGGACCATGCATAAGGATTTAATAACACAAAGTCTAGCTAAACAAGCACTTAGTTCGGGAAATAATTGAGTGGAAGACGTTGAACAGTTGACAGTATATATTATGCAATGGCGAATAGTAGTGATTTTGTAAGTTACGAAGACTTAGAGAGCGAGCTTGACAAGTACTATGAAGACAGGTATGGAGATGGGGTTAAGACAAAACTCTGGCCATAGGTGAAACAGATAATGAATTAGACTTAGCCGTATGGGCATACTTTGCGTGTTTGAGGCCGTACAAACTCGACCCTCCCGCACCGGCATCTCCGGCGAGTGAAGCCAAGTCTGAGCGTACTCAGTCTGCAGACTGTCCTGATTTCAGAGTGGTAATTAAAGCCTTTTATTGAATCACAATTTAATTTTCTGACCATTTTAGTGTCGAGTAATATGTATCTCGAACTGTAAATCTCATTCAAATTTTTAACCTGACTGTCAAAGCCCAGTCGTGATTAGCGGACACTGATTTCATTACTTTGAATGTGTTTGTCAGGAATGATCATATCTTATAGTGATGCTAAGTGGATTTTATTTCTGATAACTGATACTTGTTTCTGTCTTGTCGGTTCCGAAATTATGAAGGCTTTGTACCGTTGTGATTCATTGGTTATTTTGGTCCAGTAGCCTCTGTGCCGGCTGCAGTCATGACTATTTGCGTGGCATCTATATACCATTTTCTATTATTGGGCATTGACATATATGTGGATAGCATGCATTTCCACAAAATCTTGAACAAGAATAGACTGATGAAAACTTACTGCAATCACATTTATCATCTTGGTCACAATTTGATACTGAGGCTCATACTCTGTATGTGCGTGGCAACTACATTCCCAGCAGTGGTACTATGCAATACACTTTTTCTCCATCAAATGCCCTTACTCGATGGAGCAACCTCCATCAAATCTCCATTTCTGCGACGGATCGAAGCACGATTCTTCAAAATGCACTGAGCACACCGTGTCTCCAGAATGAATCGCTTGCTCCACCATGTACTGCCATACCCGTGTCTGACGCACTAACCTGTGCCATTTTGGGGCGATCTTACTGTCTTTTGGAAATGCAAAAACTGATTGTTGTCTGTCCGATTGCTGTTACTGCATCCTCTGCACATGCAACTTTTCGTAATACTCGGTCAAACTCTGTTTTGGACTATGGCTCGCGACTGGTATAGAACAGCATAACGGCGGAGACTGGATCAACTGGTGACATCACACCAAAATTTTAATTTTTTAATTTTTGGGTTTTTTTCTTGATTAAAAGTACACAAATTGAAAAAAGAAATACGTAAAATATCATACCAAAATTGATGGTAACCGAATTCAAGCATTTATGACCATGGTGTGAAGGGTTTAAAGGGGGGAATGTTTTCCTTGTTTTGAAGGTGTTTCGGTCAATTTGGCATATTTTACTTACTGGGTATACTGTATAATTTACTTTGAATCTTTTGAGTCTAGACTTACAGTTCTTCAAACTAGAAGTATGACACAGTGAGCAAGTTCGTGGAAATGCCGGCTGGGATGACGAAGCTGTACTCTCTCACTTTTTTGCCATGACTGTGCTCAGTGGCCCAGTGGCCTGCCGATTTTCAGTCACACCTTTGATATATAAGGATGGATTATTTCACTTGAGCAGTGATGCCTGAAACAGGAAGTAAAACTAATAAATGTGAAAGCATTTCAGTTTGCTTAATGCATCACAATTTCGATATGAATAATTATATTTTATTAATTGTATTTTTACTAAAATGGGCAGAAAGGTTTAAAAAAACAGAGTATGCAAGACATGTCATATTGACCGAAAACACGTTAAAAAGGGTAACATTTCCCTTTAAATTATTCCAATGTTGTTGTGTTGCAGCAGCCAAATGCTAACAGGCATTAGTACCAGATTTTCCGTAGATAAGCCTGTGGGCATGTATTTGGAAATAAAAAATTTCAGACGTAATAACACCAAATAAACGCCCGGGTGTTTATTCGGAAAAGAAGGCGTGTAAACGGAAAGTCATAGATTTCATGACTTTGCCATTTTTTACTTGAAAATGTGTTTTTAAATTCTGTGTTAATAAATGCATAGCTCGACAGCACTTTGTTTGTTTTTATAAATGATAAGTGCTCCTCAAAACTGAATTTGTGACTATAAGTTGACACTTAGTAGGCTTTTAAGAGAAATTTTCCGCCGGAATAAACGCCCAAGTTGTTACACCAAATAAACGGCCATGGGCGTTTATTCAGCATAATTTTCCGAATAAGTGCCCATGGGCGTTTTATTGGGTTGGCTTATCTATGGAAAATCCCAGTATCTCTCAAGAATAACTCCATGATGTACTCTGTCTTGGTAGCTGTTGTCATTCAAGTTTAATGACACATTTCTTTTTGCATTGTATCTGAGTCAGGTTGACTAGAGTAACCTGTTAGATGTTACTGTCGACAAAAAGCCAACTAAGATGAATAATAAGCATAGAGCTGCCTTCAGGAAATTGGGAAATGACCAAGTTTAAAAATCCTTATATTATTATAATTTGAAAAGTCAAATATATGATAGACAAACCTCAGCGACAGCTCACTAGAAGGCGTTGTGTACAGACAATAACTTCAGTTGTATGATGTGTGTGTCTGTGGCCGCTATTACAACAACCAATACAATACATTCATTTCCTTCTCTTGGTAACCTAAAGACCCTGCATAAGCCAAGCAATAGCAAGCATTAATCAACCCAACTTGTCTATGAGATTGTCTTCAGCATAGTCTGTGTCTAATGCCTGCAATTTTTCTGATTTTAGGTTTTTGGGGGGACAATAAAAGCAGTGAAGTGGTGCAATGTACTCTTTATCCCATTACAAGCTATAAAGCATAGAAGGAAAAGTCAGGGTCTAAGCTTTTAAGGGTGTAATAAACCTCGCTTACTGTTATAGAACTGATCTCAAGTTGTTCTCTTGGAAGCAGTTTCTGGTCTTGGAGAGAACTCACAGGTTGTTACTACACGAGTCCATGCTTAATAATTTGATTGGCATGTCAATTTTACATGCCAAAAGTAATTATGTCCCACCAGGTCACACTGCTAAACCCTTGAGCCGGGTTTCTAGCTCCTCAGCTCGGTTTTAACCATATATCAATAAAGCATAAAAATATTTCCAGGTGATCAGTGCAATGGGCCCACATGCGAGGCCTGCGCACGTCTGATACAACGTGTATCAGACCACCTCAATTATTTTTTTATAATTATGGCTACTGTCAGGCTGGTTCCATAGAGTTATAAACTATTGTTGGTACAGTGTGAGCTTTTTAAGCTGTTTTTTCTCTGTGTTATACCTGTGTTACCTGTCTGTTCCAGGTGGCTTTGCACCTGGTCTACCTGTCCAACCAGCCTGCATCCGCTTCACTAACTCCTTGGTAAGCTTCCATGGGGAATATAAAGTCACGTAACAAAGTTGATAAACACTACTTTGAAAACGTAACCAAAACAAGAGTTAATCAAAGAAATTAAATCTGTTCAGTTGCACTATGGTACTTCAAATCCTTAAGCTTTTGGAAGCATCCCGTCCCCTTCTTGAGGAATGATGATTGGTATGATGAGAAAGGTGGAGCTTCCCGCTGTGTTCTTGCGAGATATGGTCTATAGTACCTTTCCAAGTGTTGGACGGAGCAAACCTACCACCTTTGTGTTAGTTATTACCACCGATAGATCGTATCTCGTATAAAGATTTACATTTCACAACAAAAAAGATTTGTTCCTGGGAAGATTATTATTTGCCTTTGTGACATCATCTTGTTCATGTTCCAGTTTTCCCATTTGTTATTACTGGTTCCACCAACTTGTCACCTTCACAAACTTAACTATGGGGAGTTATGAAATTGTTCACACAGGATCAGTGGCTAAATATTTGCTCCTTTGTTTGATTGGGTGTTTGTTTGGCAAAATATGGACCCGAAGCCTATTTTTTTCTAAAAATGTTACCCTGAATCTGGCAGCACGACCTGCCATTACGGTTATTTTGTTTTTGTCTTGCAGAAAACTCTTGCATGGACTTGGGATGGTCCCAGTGCGTAAGTCAAAATTCAAAAACATTTTATCTTGTTTTCAGTCAGATAAGGAATAGATAAATACACAACAATTTGGTGTAAAAATAAAATTTCATGTACCCTAAAACTTCAGCTTAGAACACAACAGCGTGATTTGTACCAAACAGCAGTTGGAAAAATTTTGAGGATTTGCAATCATAGTAGAGTAATATTTTGAAGTTTTGAAAATTAGCTGCTATTTTTTCTTGAAAAGTTTTATCGTAAAGGTGATCTTTTTTTCAGAATGAATCTGTACTTTTAAATAATAACTTTAAACCATAAAAAATGGTTTGTAACAAATCTTTGGCTTTCCCCTAACATGTTCTCAGTATTACCTTGTCATACTCAAAAAGACATTTTAAATGGTATGTTTTCTTAATTAGCAATTCATGTTTGCCGTGCAAAATTTCCGCAAAGGTCTTTCGAACCATCAAATTGATCACTTTCCCTCTGTGAGCTTCTGATATTTTGTTTTGTGACGCCTTTTATTTTTCATAGAGTGCAAAACTGTTTTTCAGCCTTTATCTCTTGTGGTTAACCCTTTGTCAGTTTCACAACGGGTGTGAAATCATATACCTGCCAGTCTATTATCCATGTGAAGCAGAAAAGGCCGACTCCAAGCTGTTTGCAAGGAATGTTAGAAGCACCATGGCAAAGTAAGAGGCGCAACTGATCTTATTTTTTTTTTTCAATTTTTACGTTTTATTTGATGTATAGGGAGAATATTTGTTTAGCATAAGGCCAACAAATAATCATGGTAGTTGGTTCTGGGTCAGACCGTTTTAAAACCCATTTCAGTGCACTTGTTCTCAGAAATTTTTATGTTGAAATATTAACTTATGAATTAGACCACCGCATAGTGCAGTTGAATTGACCTCAGATTATAAGCCCTTTCTGTCCTTAGAAAGGACTGACAAATCTGTCACTGAATATTGAAAAAAGCAAGTTGAAATTGAGGAGTTGTTTCTTCAGGCATTAAAAACAATATTTTATAGTGGTTAACTAAGTATAGCAGAATATACTAGTTTTGTGATCAAACCCTAGAGGGAGTCACTCATTGGCGATTTGGATAGTACATTTAAATTTCATGTAGTGATGCATCATTTAAGAGAAGGAAAGATGAAACCAGCTCAGTTGTGGGATGGAAATTTTTCCATTTTAAAGCAGTATGTTCAAAATGATTTGTGCGCAGAACAGGGCTGCATTTGGTAACGCACGACAAAACACTTGGGGTGAGAAAACTTTGTTTATTGAATGGAAAGTATAACATGGATTTTCATTTAATTCAACATTCCAGCCTCGTGGCCATTTTCCTCGTCAGTGCTACTAAGGCCCGAGCCTACTTGCAAAACACTCACCTTTCACTTTAATACATGATTTTGCATGAAGCTTGCTCTATGGAGCACACCCCTGAACCTTCATCTCGGTACTGCAGCTGTTTATGGCTTACTTCTTAGAAGAAACGGGTTCATGTCACCATGTACTTGCATTGCATTATAGTAGAATATTTATTACATTTTGTAAAACTCCATGATGTCGCGTATTACTCAAGTCATTAGTTTGTTCCGATAAGGTGCGTTCACTTAGTGTTTTATCTCTTCCGTCATGATGTCTGGTCATTACAGGTTCCTTGGAGTGCCGTGCACAGATGCAACATTAGAGGAATGTAAACTGAAAGTGACCTCCCTGCAGTATTACCCACCAATTGCCCATGGACTGGTGGAGTTACAGATACTTCAAAAGAAGTTGGGGTAAGTCGTCATTCATCAGCAATATCACACCACATGGTTCGTCCTAGTTTTCTAAGCACCGAGATCTAGCCGCCACACCTTCCAAAGATCATTCCAGTTTGTACATGTGTCCAAATAGTCTGTTAATCAATATACTAGACCAAAAATACTCACAATGTATACTGTAAAAAGAAGGTGAATCTGCTGGTACTTCTATCTATGGAAAATTCAGGAAGATGCAGGAATTCTGAGCGCACAATATGGCTGACAGGTGAAATCCTATTTTGTAAAATTTCTTCGCAAGATTAAAGATTAAGAAAAATTTAGTCTAGTACTAGCATGGTAGTGTGTAGATGCCGTAAAGCGTGTGGTAAAGTTTCCGTTATTTGTATTTAAGTAATCAGCCTTGAAAAGGGAAAAATTAACAATTTCAGCAATTTTTTGTACGAAATAAGGGGAGAGTTGCCGTAACTAAAATGAAGTAAACTTTTTATTTCTTTGCAACTTATCAAAATTACGTCCAAGATGAGATATCCATCAGTTCAATATGTGTCTTCTTTAATACTAAATATATCAGCTGGTGGGTAACTTGTTTACTGTGCTAAGGTATCCATGGATAAAATTTCTGTCTGGAAGAAAGAAGTTTTTCCCTATGTAATAAGGCAAAAACCAGAAAGAATATTCTTCATTGGAGCCATCTTCTATAGTTTACATGCGTCAAATCATAAATATCTCTCCTTTGATTTCAATGCCAGACCACGGGTTTCAGAATCCAGATATCAATCTAGTCCATTATTATAACAGTGTTTTAAAAGCTTTTGCGCAGTCTTTTGTCGCTTGTCACAACTCACAGGCCAGTCATTCTAAGCGTGTCAATAAACCAAATCCAATTTTATCATGTTTCTTTGGGAAAAAGTCATCCTAACTTTTCAAGGGGAATTCACGCTCTGTTGGAGCCACTCCTTCAAAAGTTAGTGCATTACGTCGTTTTCCCGTTGCTCCCAACTTGTTCGATTCTATAGCCCAACAACAAGTTGGGAAGATGATCCCTGTAGCCAATATCTTAACTCCATTCTGGTATTTATGGTTGGAGTGCCAGCTCACTTTTGTTCGATAATTGCTCTAATCTCCAGTAAGATCGTATCTAGCCTGACTGGGCTGTGCTGTTAAAAATAAAAGTTCGGTTATAACATATTTGAACATAAACCAATAGCATTTCTGAAATCCTCTTCAAATGGTGATCATGTTTAGTTTTTGAATCGCCAAAATCGCCCAAGTACAAGCGAAGTTACGACAATCTATTCTTTCCAAACGTATACCAATTCACTCTGGGTTTGACTGTGTTCACACCTGGTCTGTAATAAGCCTGGTAGATAATCGGCCTGCCTCTTACCGTACCAGACAAATGACTGTGCTTGGCAGTTAACAAAGAAGCTAGATGTTATCACATGCTCACCACCCTCTACATCTGGTAAAGTCATTGAACGGGAAAACGCCGTCATGGTTTGTGACATGGAAAATTGGCAAAGATGTGTTCATCAGGTTTTTATATGACCATGGGTGCAATACTTATCATTCGGTGGTCACTGCCGTGTAATGGACACTTTGTTAGATAAGAAGCAATGTGAATTTTTGTCTGACTTCCCTTATTGTCATGTTGCTAACCTGTTACTGTATAGAAGGAATTTAGTGGACGTTTGTAAGGCCTCATGCTGGTATTCTGCATCTTAAGCTTAGGCGAGTTCATGCAACAAGATGGGGATTTTGTCCCACTTTTCCGATAAGTTTGGAAACCCATAAGTGATGCATTCACTGTGAGAGTAAAATGCCATATTTCAGGTATAACGTGAAGGGTTCCAAAGAGCTGCTGTCTACGCTTGTCTGCCAGCTGATACCTCGCACAATGACGCTGCAAGAATTTGCTCAAAAATTGAATAGATCAGTGTCTGATGACTTGGAAAAGCTTTTTCGCATGTTTGACCGCGTGAGATTCTCATTTTACGTAAAGCCAGCTGCATGTTTATATCATTCTGTGAAACAAATGTTTCAATAGTTCTGGTTACATTTTGTATAAAATGAGTTGCTAAAATTTGTGTTCTTTATTTGTTTAAAGCTTATTACTTTGCTGCACTTGCTCATTTTTTGCAAATTGTTGATAAGTTACATGTGTGCAGTAGAAACTATTTTACCAACAGTTTAAATTTCTTAATGTTCATTTCTTTGCACCAAGGGATTGCTACCAAACTACTCTAAGACTTATTAATTTGTAATGACAATTTTGTCAAAAGAAAATTCCACTTCAATCTTCATTTTGTGCCCTATCTGAACCAAAGAATTTTTACTGCCGATCTCTCGTGGTATTCTCTTTGAAATCAAAGGGACTATAAGAGTGAGTTCTGTTTTGAATACAAGTTTATCAATGTTGAGGCCTCTCATGTCTGATTTTCATAATGAAATTGTTGGATCATAGGTCTATGAATCCCTTTCTTTTGTTTTATGCTTACAGCATCATCTGGAAACGCTATTTGTCATAAACATTTTTTTTTTAAAATCAGGAATGAACAAGTAGTCCGTTAAATGTTCTAAGTGCTACTGTGACTGTACTAATTTCAGCTTTGATTGTATAACCTATTTCAGAACAAATCTGATAGTGTGGATTTTCTAGACTATGTCATTGGACTCTCTGTGATATGTAATGTTGATTCACCAGAGGTCACTCTTCAACTTGTGTTCAAGGTAAACTTTCAAGCACACTTAACATTATCGGCCTGATGATGTGTTTTAGATGTTTTGTAGTCATTCTCCCTCTTTTTCTCTCTCCATTCCTCCCTGCCTCTCTTCCATNCCTCCCCTCCCTCCCTCTTTGGCAAATGCTCTCTCTCTCTCTCTCTCTCGCTATCAAATGCCTATAGTCAATCACTGTGCAGTTGACTTGTCATTGAAACGTGTGTGTGTCCAACACAATAGTCGTAACAGTTGTAAACCCGGGATGTGCACGAGCAATCTTGTTTAATAATAGTGTTTTACTCTGTTCAAATATTAAAGGACGCAGATTCTGTGACAAGGAAATTTATCTCGTTTTCAGCTGTTGAGTGATGAAGTGCACAGCATAAAAGTATCTGATCTCACTTATCTACTACAAGAGGTGTATGGCCTGGAGGCTGGAGATATAGATAAACTGTGGTCTGAGATGGGGAAGTCTGACATTTCTACAGTTGGCTATGGTAAGGTGCCTGTGCAGCCATTATTAAAGGAAAAACGTTTCTGGTGTTGCTTTCACTACAAATACATCTTTGACACACCAATTATTTGTTGTAGTTATAACTACAACCCATTGGTTATTTTTATCATCTTTTTTATTGACATAGCTGGTCTGCCATGTTTCTTGAGTTCATAGTTTTTATTCTTCATAATGTTTATTATGTTCTAACATAAGTATTTACTAGTCACGTGAAACAATAAACAGTAGAGTGTACATGTACATTATTTGCCACGGATAACATTAAAAGTTTCTGTGTATTATTTCAATAAGCAAGCACTATGGCTGATTGACTATGAGCCGTGCATTGTTTGCTCAGTGAAATGGACCCTAGAAATGAAACAGAACACCAATTACCTCACTTCATTAACTTTGCATCCATGGTTATTAGATGTCGAGGAAAAGTAAATTATTAAAATATGCCTGATGACAATTTAAAACTAATATAATAGAGCCTACTTAATGTCGTACCGGATAATAGAATATCCCGGTTATTGTAATGATATGTTGAAAAAATACTAATTTCTAATTAAAGCCATCCAAAATAATTGCCATTTTGTCCTGAATTACTGTCATGTTCTCAGATAGTGTCATTAGAAATCTGCAAAATTGATTCTCATTCGCTTATTGACTACTTACCTTCGCTGTTCTACCCAAGAACCAACCTAATTCATCTTAATTCAGCTGTCTTATGGGAGCTCAGCACCTGCTTTAAAATATCGGATGGGTGTTTTCCTGTTTAGCTGTCAAACACTCCGACTCTCCTCTTAGCACGATCAGCTTAGTAGAGTGGTTATGATCATTGCCAACTCAGTACCTGCTTAATGGAATATGCCGCTTATTATCATAATTTACATTGAAACCGAGGGTATAACATTAAGCAGAGTCCTTTCTACAGCGCTGAAAATGTTGGATTTATCCTTTTAATAGCACACCTTAGCATGGTAACTTGCTTTTACCTGCATTTTGTCACATTTTATTTCATTCCACATGATCTTTCAGAGTCTGTGTAACCTCTCTTGCCTTTGACGCAAACAGTCGGAATGCCATTGTTGTTTAGTGATTTCTTACAGTACTGACCTTTGTTCATTTTCTAGATGAGTTTAAAAGCCATGCAGCCAGTCAAAAGAACTTTGTCAGGATCTTCAAGAACTCTGGTAATAACTGTATTGCAGATGGTGTGAAAAAGAATTCTTAGACACAGGCAGGAGACATAAAAATTTTTAGAAGACAGTGAAAATGTTAAAAATTTTCCAGGGTTTTGGGTTCTTTTTTGAGGTTTTAAAATTGTTGTAAATCAAGCTATGGTTTATTCATTCTCTGTAGTAACTCACAGTTGCTGTATTGCAAGGCTACAGGTTTATCAAGATATCATGATCGTGAATGTGCACTTGATCAGACTTGGAAGACTCGTGTTACTCATTAAGCCTCATTTTCGTTTTCCCATATGTGGGGAAAACACAGAAACCATCAAAATGTTGCAAGTCTATCACCAAAAGTTGTATTGAAAGTCTGCGCCAATGGATAATCATTGTGCACATACACCTTTTTTGGATGGGCTTATTTCCAAAATTCCCGTTATGATTATTCTCATTATTTATTTGCAGCAGGTTTTTCATTTTGTGGATGTTAGATGTGTTTCACTTGAAAACATTGTATTTATTTGTACAGGCATTTACACTTGCGTGCATGTATATGTGGGCCCATTATTCAGTCATTTCTGTCTATCCATCTGATGTCCGGTGTCCGTTGCTGTATCTCCAAAACCTCTTGTTGAATGTTCGTGGAATTTTGCAGACGTGATCCTATCATGAATGGGACAGCGTGAGTGCATTTTCAGACAGATTCAACCACCGCTCTGCCCCCTTGTGGCAATTTTAGCTTTTTACATTAGTGTCTACATTTTGCCCTCAAGTTGGGTACCCTTAGTGAGGCCAGTTATTAGCCATAAAATTAAACCAAAATGCGTGTGCATAACTTATTGATATTAGATATGTTCCTGTGCAAAATATTTTATTGATTGTGATATTTTCAACTCAGAATTTTTGACAAAAAGAATAACTAACTCAAACCGTCAGCAATAGTATTTTGATCATTAAAATCGAACCACCTTCACCAAAATTATGACTGCTTGCTACAGTTCAAAGCTGACACCAGACAGGCTATTGGTAAGCTGGGCTGAATCGCATTATAACCCATGGAGTTAGGTAAGAGAAGGCTCACAATTATTGCCATTTTCACTAGCGTACGAAGCACACTCTTTTCCCCCTCCCCCAAGGCATACAACAGCGATAATTTTATATGGTCTGTTTTTTTATCTGACTAACTACAAATTACAACAATTCCAGAAGTGGATCATTTATTGTAAGCTAGTGAAAACTGAAAGAAAACAATGAACAGTGTCAGTATGCTGTGCAATTTATAAAGGCATACAAGAGCGCTAAAGAGGAAGATAAAACAACCCCACACAAGGCAAGGACACAGTCCAATGAAATCAGGGGAGATAATTTCTAAAGAGACCGAGCTACATCAAAGGAATATCTAGAAATATCTGAAGAACAGGTACAACAAATACTGCAAGAATAATACTGCGAATTCCTTAATCTAAATAAACAGTAATGAAAGTCAAATACTCTGAAACTAGAGAAATGCACCACAATGAGGCGTCCTGCAAATCGGTAACAAACAATGGCAGATCGAAAAGATGGCAAATAAAACTACTGAAATTACGAGAACACTGAAGCAAATACCTACAAGAACGGAAGGAAATATGACTAAATAACAAACTACTTACAAACTATCCTCTGTAACAAGGCCAAATTCTAGGAATAACTAAAATAACTCTAGTAAAAACAGTTCCGAGCATGCTGCGTCCATAATGGCAATCTCATACCGACATCTAACAAGGTACTTAAAAACTAATCCAGAAAGGGAGAGTAAGGCAGAATGAGCCTATGTGACACGACACTCCGCTCCTAAAGGCAAAGCCTTTACAAAAGTGCCAGAATACGAAATACAGTCAATTGTCTTGAAGTAAAACAATACGTTCTTTAGCAGGCTGAGTGTAAGTCTTCTTGACTCCATCAGGGGCGGTCTCCACACAAGCCTTCCCCACGATACCATCATCAGAGTTGAAGGTCTCCGTAACTCTTCCGAGTGGCCATTCACTGCGAAGTACATCCTGGTCGCGCATAAGTACCACATCACCAACTGAGATAATCCTACGCACTTGTTGCCACTTCTCACATCGTTGGAGATTCCCCAGGTATTCTGGTCGCCATCGTACCCAAAACTGAGTAGCTAAGTACTGCACTCGCCTCCAACGTCGACGACTGTACTGGTCCTGCTGCATGAAATTGCCTAAAGGAGAGTTAATCGGACGTGATTTCATAGGGAGCTGCACAGACGGGGACAATGGTTCTGCAACCTCAACGTCAGTAGAAATGGTAGCCATTGGTCGAGTGTTGACAATAGCGGAGACTTCAGGTAGAAGCGTCGATAGCAGCTCATGGGTCAGTTGAGGACTTCCCAAGCCAACAAGCATACCATATAGGTGGAGATTTGCCTTTCCTAGACTCCTCCAAAGTTCGAGGCATGAGGAGGGTTGAATATCTACTCGCAGTTTTGGGCGAAGAGGTGACTGCAGATTCTCTCCTGGTTTAACTCTCCCAGGGCCCTTTCCAGTTCTGCTTGTGCTTCCTTGGTCACATCACACACCTAGTGATAGCTCCTGGAATGGCAACAAATCGACGTAGAGCACAAATGAAGGCATCAGTATCCATCGATTCCAGCAACTCAATATGAATGGCTCGACTGTACAGGCAGGTAAAAACCAGACCCCATCAGTCAGTGGAACCACCTCTAGTTCTTCTGGTAAGAACTGACCAAGGTCCAAAAACGTCACAACCAACATTAGTGAAGGGGGGCGTAGGCTCAGTCCTATCCTCTGGTAGGTCAGACATCTTGGGATGAATATTAGCATCCCCAAGCACTGCCTTGAAAGAATTACGCCAGGGGTAAAATACTGTTGCGTCTCCATTGAACACGTTGGGGTGGCACTTCGGCAGGGCTTGCCAAGCAAGTGACACTGCAAGTTTATCGGGCGCATCCAGTCGAGGAACAGGACCAGGTGCCATTGTTACAAAGGGTGAGGCATTGGGGTTTTTGTTTCGTTTTCTATTTTACTGGGATTGGGTGGCTGCAGTGTGGGCAAGTTCCTGAAACCTGCTGTGACGTCTGATTCTAACCCCATCTCCAACCTCACTTGGGCTTCGGCTAACTCTTCTCCATGTTTTAGCAATTCCAGGCCAGTCTCCAGCTCCTGTTGAGCCTGAAGAAGTTGTGCCTTTTTCTTAGTTATAGCCGCTGCTTGTTCTGTATATTTGAGGCGGCTACGAGCTTCTTCCGCTTTCATTTGTGATCGGTTTTCTTCAATCAATCAAATGAATCAATCTCTTTATTAATAGTCAGTTTGACAAAACAGACAAACACTAGCCGAAGGCTAATATCACCGACTGTGAATAATAACATAAAAAGCATAAATAATGAACAATAAAATAATGATAAAACAAAACATATAACAAGATGAGAAAAAACACATATTAATAAGATATCATGAAAGTATGGCATGCACACACATATACATACACACCAGATTTAAAATCTGCATACCCTCACCTGCACGGGGGTTCTGTCCAAGATTTAATAAAATTCTTAAAAAGTTTATAGTCCATGAACTTGGCCTCATTTGGAAGAGAGTTCCAGAGTTTGGCACACTGATAAAGAGTTTAAACTTTGGCGCACTGTTCGACAATGTTTCACACGTAGCACAGGTTTATTACGCAGATTATAATGAATTTGTTACATGCACAACACTTTTCATTGTTCACAGTCTTTGTTCCGTTGCGTTCGTACTTTCGGAACAAAACTCTACTCTCAACTGAACACAGACACAGTAACTGACCTAGCGACATAATTAAAAGACACACGATATTTCGAATCATACTTGTTTCATTCTCAAGTGAAGATAAAATGACGCAGTAATGCCACCACAGATTATAATGAGACGCTTTTTCCTCAAAGAGGTCCACATAAAAGGGGGTGACAAATGATGATATGATTTGTATACCTCTAGAAGGATAGCGTGCTTTCTAGACAGTTCAAGGGTCGGGAGATCTGCTCTAGCGAGGAGTTCAGTGTAGCTCGCATTCCAGTCCTGATACACAAATCTGAGTGCCCTGTACTGTAGGCGCTCGAGTTTTACAGTGTTCTTCGCGCTGCAGAAATGCCACACTGAGTTACAGTAACTAAAGTGTGACAGGACAAAAACGTCGAAAAATAGCCATCCGTGACACATGGTCAAGCTGTCCTGACAGCCTTTGAAGGACACTAAGCTGCACCGCAGCCTTCTGACAGAGAACTCTGATGTCTGTGCAAAACTTAGCTGTTTGTCCAAAGTGACACCCAGCAATACCACGGTGTCTTCAGAGGATATGATATCATCTCCGATCCAGAATCTAGTGGCACTGCTGCCATTGAACATAATGGCCTGAAACTTTGATGAGTTGGCCTCCATCATATTATCCCGGAACCATGAGATCGCAATCTCCGACTCTGATGTTAAAGTCCTAATGACCTCGGCCCTGGAGTCTCTAATGACAGAGATTGTGTTTTCATCCGCATAGTTCACAAGGTTTGAGTCTTTAATCGCAGAATAGAGATCATTTACAAAAACATTAAAAAGTACAGGCCCTAGCAGTGAGCCTTGGGGAATGCCTTTCGTAAGACAGAGCCAGCTACTGAAAAATTCAGACAGTTTCTATGGGCGGATCAAGGATTTTGAGTTAGGGGGGAGCCAGGGCAGAGTATTAGCCAAGATTTTGCCTGTCAGACATTGGGTCTCCCGAACTGCCCAATGGAATCTTGGAGAATTTTAGGAGGTCCCATGGCCCCCTTGGCCCCCCTCCAAATCCGCCACTGGTTTTACCCTTTGGCTAATTGGATAGGTTGGACCATATCAAAGCACATCCCTCATCAGACATGCCATAGACTGACAGCTTTGATATAATCAGCTCATGTGTGAGGTAGTCAAATGCCTTTCTGAGGTCCATCATTACTGCTCCAGCGTGGCACTTAAAGGGCTGACTTTCAGGTCTCTGTGAGCCTGAGTAGTGCATATTGACAACTATAGCCCTCCCTATAGGCCAAGATTCTAGGATCCAGGACGCTGTTTAGAAAGCCTTGACGTCAACGCCGATCTGGTGTCATCTTGTAACAATTCCGAAGTATGTTGAAGCTTTGAGATAACTGACTTCCCTTTTCTTAAAATAATTTCAGCATTGGCCTCATGCTCTTTGAGTCGCTCCTGGCTAAGGGCTGTGTTTTGATGCACGAGTCCACAAACTCCAAAGAGTACTCGTTAAACAAATTCAGCTTTTCCTCCAGGTCCTGCTGTATGGACTGGATAGAGGAGACCACATTGGGGCAGGTGGCACTGCTTAAAATGTCATGATCAATTTCTGCAATTAATTTGTTAAGTCTCTTAGAGCGGCGGTCGACTTCTTGCATGTGGAGGTCTTCACCCTTCTCGGTGAGTGTTTGCAGACGTCCAGTAGACTCAACTAGCTTGTTAGATTGTTCAGACTCAGCCATTTAGTAGTGTTTTGGTTGGAACTTCGTTTCTGTTTTGGAAGTTTTTTTCACTGACGGTCCTGTCATGTAGGGGCAGGGATGTCACCAAAGTCCTCGCCAGGGGTCGCTGTACCTTTGTATTGATCTGCATCAATAGGTTTAAAGTTCTTCTAAACATATGATCTATACAATGAATTTAAACAATAAATACAACAATTCCAGAAGTGGATCATTTATTGTAAGCTAGTGAAAACTGAAGGAAAACAATGAAAAGTGTCAGTATGCTGTGCTATTTACAAAGGCATACAAGAGCGCTAAAGAGGAAGATAAAACAAACCCCACACAAGACAAGGACAAAGTCCAATGAAATAAGGGGAGATAATTTCTAAAGAGACCGAGCTACACCAAAGGAATATCTAGAAATATTTGGAGAATAGGTACTGCAAATACTGCAAGAATAATACTGCGAATTCCTTAATCTAAATAAACAGTAATGAAAGTCAAATACTCTGAACTAGTAGAGAAATGCACCACAATGAGGGATCCTACAAATCAGTAGCAAACAATGGCAGATCGAAAAGACGGCAAATAAACCTACAGTACTGAAATTACGAGAATGCTGAAGCAAATACCTACAAGAACGGAAGGAAACATGACTAAATAACAAACTACTTACAAACTATCCTCTGTAACAAGGCCAAATTCTAGGAATAACTAAAATAACTCTAGTAAAAACAGTTCCGAGCATGCGGCGTCCATAATGGCAATCTCATAGCGACATCTAACGAGATACTTAAAAACTAATCCAGAAAGGGAGAGTAAGGCAGAATGAGCCTATGTGACACGACAAGTGTTGGTCTGCACAGTGGCGTACCATCAAAATAAAACTTTATTTTCAAACAATCCCTTCAAGACTATTTAGTTTTTGCCTGGCTGAATCTTGGCAACATTTCTGCTGTTGGTAGTTTCGTCATGCTGTTACAATGTGGAAAGCTATTAAAAATGTTGATGTTCTGTTATTCAGCATCAACATTTTTATAATGTTGAAAGTGTACAGTAGCAGTAAGCCCCTTCCTCTCAAACACCTAATGTTTTTACGCTTATGAGCGATAATTGTGAAAGCTTCCTTTACCAATAAGCAATTACCGGTATAGCAACTTATTTGGAGACGATTTCAGACCCCAGGCCAAATGATATATCTGCTGAGTTCTGGATACGGATTTTTGTGAAATGTGGCAAATAGGTTTCTATTATGGAGACAACAATACCTTTCCAATTTTTGACGAATTATAATGTTTATCTGCGTTTAATAGTGGCTGTTTTTATTATTTTTACATTCTGTTTTTGGTGTCTGCTTCTAGCTTGCTTTTCGCCAAACCGCTTGAATGATCGTTGTGAAATTTCACAGATGTGTTTCTCTTGAGATGAGCGTGGTTGACTTCAATTTTTGAACTACTGTGATAAGTTAGGTAACTATTCTTAGTGTATGCGTCTCTATCTGTGAACTAATTCCTTGATAGATTTTCATGAAATCTGGCAAATACCTTTTTATATTAAGGGGGCAGTGACACGTTCCCATTTTGGGATGGATTCAATGCATTCTGCACCCCCTAGTTGTCATTTTTATCATTTTTGCGTCTATGTTTGGAATCCGCCTTGCTATCCGACAAAGTGCTTGAAATTTGATAAATGTATTCCTATTAAGATGATCACGGTTGACCTACATTTTTGGATGGGTCCAACGACTGTGGCGTCCCTGGTGCCTCAGATGCTTTTTGTCAATGCCTTCATATCTACTGAGTTCGTTGATGGGTGTTCGTGAAATTTGGTATAATTATGTGTTTTAATTGAGGAGAGTACGCCAGGTGTTGATTTTGTGATGAATCTGACTACTCTGGCACCCCCTAGTGGTTTTCTTTGCACATTGCTCCACTAACTAGCTTTCTGATGGATGTTCACAAAATTTGCCTTAAAAGTTTGTGTCAAGGAGGCAATAAAACTTGCCTTGTTTCAGCAGGACTTGACTTATGCTGCATTCTGTAGTACTTGATATGTTATTTGATTCTAAAAAACATCCCTAGTAGCATATCGTTTGCGTAGATGTATTTCAACACTTTGTGTTACTCTTATTAAAGTCCTATAAGACTGAAAACAGGAACAGCTGAACTCTCAACAGAAACAGTTGCTACCCCACTTGGATGTAGTAAACTTTGAGTAGCTTGGTGATAAACGTGTTGTCATCTATTTACACCCAATAGTTTTTACAACTGTTTATGTCAACTGGGATATTGTGTTGTGGTTACTGTTATATTGCCCTTTGCAAGCCTAATCATTCTATATATTAACTGACCACCACTACCGTGATGTTTAATTAATGGTGGATAATATTGGCTCAGTTATGTTTTTTGCAGTCTTTCTTGAATTAAGAGAACATTGTGTATTTTTAAAATTCTATTTATTCCATATGAGATTCTTACTTGTGCAACTTGCCTGAAATCTATGCTTTGTGTCTTATCATGCCAGATATTGTTCTCAAGTGGTGGGAGAAATTTACTCGACACTATATTTGCACACAGAGTTTGTAATCATAAGTGTATGGTAATTCTTTAATTGCCAAAATTCTCGGTTTCCTATTTTTCAAAGGCTAGTTACAATGTTGCTTAACATTGGAAACTTTACCAAAAGTTGTTTTATGTTATCTGCACACTACAAACTAAGCTAACTATAGAGGCTAAGCGATACTTAATTTGCTTTTGTTGCAAAATTTGACAACTTAAAAGTTCACTTACCTGCCATATTGTGTGGTAAATAGTGAAGCATTACCATTGAAACAACCCATTTCCTGTTATGGATTTCATCATACCTTTTTACCAAGCCTCAGGGGACTCAGGAGGCATGTGAGGCCTATTGTAATATTGAAGCCATACTGGCTGGCAATGACCAATTAAAATTACTTCGTTCACGTCTAGTTTCAGTTAGTAGATGTATTTGCTTCCTTTTGGAAAGCAAGTTGAATTCTGATATTATATCAAAGCTGAGTCATAATATACTGATGCCAAATTTGAATGAGTCATGATTTCAGTCACTATATTGAGCGGGTCAAAACTGGCCAACTTCAAAGTAAGATAAAATTAGAATGAACTGGTTTATTAAACCAAAGATGACACTTGTGAGTTCCATGCCAACCAATTACCGATGTAGTGCTTAATATAGCTTTAATGTTTAAAAACCTGAAAACCAAGTGCCAAACATCTCTTACATTTGTTAAGAGTTAGGCCTATTTCAGAAATATTTATTGTTGTATTTATTATTACCCAATTCTTCAGAAAGGCTTTGAAACATTCATATTTTGACCATAAAAGGCAGACATTTGTTGTTATTTATATTGTGTTAGAATATCATAGGTTTTGTATATGCTGTTTCTCCTTGAGATCTGTTGCATTAAGTATTTACAAATTTCTTATTCTTACACACTTTAAGTTTACCGTAAACATTTTTGTAGGGCTCCATGATGGTCGTTATATTTTGAACCCTGTATTGGTCAAAGTGATATTATTTGTATTTTAACATCTTTGTAAAATCAAGAAGTTCGTTTCGAATAGCTTAACAATAATTCCCAAGTATCGTTGTTGTCAGATGTCAAAGGCAGAGACAGTATGATGTGTGAAAGACCACTTCTGTTGCTAAGCGAGCATTCTTTATACACTCATGTTCTGCTTTTGGCTTTACACAGCAAAGCTTAGTAGGTTTACCTTGAGCATTCATTTTTCACAGAATTACTATCATGTTGTGATGTTGCAAAAGAAGTGTGCCTTCATTTACATGCTCACATTTTTTGTTTTGAGACCATCTGTGTGGCATGATAAAGGGAGCATGTTAGAGAGGTGGTGTGTCGTTGTGACACACTCACCTGGTTCGTATCATTTGTTGGGTGGAGGGTGAAATGAATGGTAATGTCTTGATGTGGCAAAAGAATTTGTGGCAGCAATTGCCTAACTTACATTGTTTTAACTTATCAGAGAAGTCTTAGTATTTGAATATATGGTAAGATTTCTCCAATTTTGGACAAAAATAACTGCCATCTTTTTACTTTTCAAAAGCTTCTAGCATTATTGATGACCACAATCCTTTGAAATGGTGTCTGGTGGTAGCAACCGTATAAAACTTAAAAATGGAAAAGCATTAATTTTGTGCTATTTATTGTTTGCTAAAAATGAGAAAACGAAATTTCGATTTTGTCCTTAATTGGAGAGGTTTTACCATAAATTAAAGGAATTTGTGAAGGTTTTACTACAGCTCTTATTTGTTGAATCTCAGATGTACTGATGCACACATGGTCAAGTTTCTTCAATTTAGAACTCAATTTCACTGACCAATGAAATTTTATTTTACCAACTTTCAAAAAACAGGAAGAAAAAATTTACTAATCATTGTTTGGAGAGTTTATATTGTACTGGTGTTATTATGAATCCATGATGAAATTTTGAATATTTTTAATTATATTGTAGGGAGCGTTTGGAAAATACAAAAATTACAATATTTTAGCAGTCATTTTTGCTCAGCTTTGTACCAAGGCTAGGTTACCATATTCTTTAAAATAGCCAAGATGTATTGTCAAAAGTATTGCTTGTTTCAAGTCATCTGTGATAGGCGCTACATTACATACACCCAGCCTCAGATGGACATTCCAGTTTTTCTGAAAATTGCTTGTGTACACATTGTTCAATGTCTTTATATTAGTTATCTTGTAACATTTTTCCCAAACATGTTATTGACAACCAATGATAAATAAATTACATTTCTCTAACTTGTGAAGTTGTATTTTGACATACAAAACAACAGCTTTCTTTATAAAAATATTTCTCAGATTAATAATAATTATAATATACTTAGAGCAATCATGATGATAATAAAACCGCGGAATTATGAGAGAAAACATACTTTAAAGTATATTACGTACCAACTGGTGAGCTTGCTTGGAAGAATCGGTTATTTCGTCAGAAATAGCTATCATTTGACAAATGAAACACACATGAATTGGCACTCTATTCATATTCGTGGGTGAAAACTTCTTCAAAAGTCACTACAGCAGAATACTACTCTGCTATAAATCAAATTCCTTCCTCCATTTCTCAAGCAAATCCAAATTCACACCGTTGCCTCCACACACAACGACGACGACTGATTTCACCGGCCCCAATTTCTGTGAATCTTGCAACTTCTTGAGAGTATCTGAATATACAGCAGCCAGAGCAGACCCACATGAAGGTTCTACGAGGATTCGATGATCATCTGAAATAGCGAGAGAAATGAAAATGGAAAAAGCAAATAGTTTATGGTTATCTTTAACAAATTAAAGATACTGTACACTTTCGGTGGCCCAAATCAACAACTTAAGGTTATGAAGGACCATAGAAAAATTACAAAATTTCAGAACATTTCAGAAATGACTGACCGGATGAAATTTTCATATACTGTTTTATGCACAGTTCTTCAAATGCTCTTAGAAATTGATTTTAAAATGTTCCGCTTTTGCACGAGGTCCTATAAAAAACGGGACTTGCATGATTTTCATGAAAAAAAATCTGAAGTGGCACAAAACGAAATATTTTAGAAACTGTAAAAGCTTTTTTGAGATGTTGTCTTAAAGATTTTTATCATACAAAATTACCATTGCCTAGCTATCAATTTACCTAAATTTTAATGAAAAGACACGGTCACGTGACTCAATGGCAGATTAGTAAAATGCCAAAATTTAAATTCTACAGGCTTCAAGGAGAATGCCACCCGATTTAATGTGTCTTTTTTACCGTGACGGTCTATATCCACTTCACCTGGTATATGGTCGATCGTAACTCGCCACGTTAACCTATGAGGAAGGTGAGAAACGACGCAGCGACGTCAGTGGTTCTTCAGCCGAGTGAGTGCCGTTATGGTGTGGTGTATCGTTCCAGCTTATGCAAAATAAGTAGCTGTGAGGAAAGCGTGTATACCGTTTTTTCGAATTTCTCGAGAGCCCATAATGCTTTGGAAGTGGCTCAGGGTAGTGAAGATTGAAAAGTGTGCCGTTAATACCAAGTATGAGGCCGTGAAACTTCTCCGTGTCTGTCAGTGGCCTGCATTTTGTTGGATCGGTTGTTGATCAGTTTTTGATTACGGAGAATTGTAGTTGGCCATGAAAACATAAACAATTGCAATTCATTCAAGGCATGAGAACATAATGTTTTATATAACCTGTTTGATGACTGACTGGTTCATCAGGCTTCTGTTTGGTCCTCTGGGTGTAGGATGTTTTTGTCAGTTCTTTTTCTCAGCCCCAAAAAAACGTCGTAAGCACACCTCTGTTTAGATGCGATGCAAAATCAGGATCGTCCGTGAGACACATCCACGCTTCTCCAAGAAAGATTTCACTTTCGGAATTTCGTGGTAGCAAATACAAGCGTCAGTCATTTCTGTTACCATGCAGTTAGCTCACTGACACCATGACAAGTCATTTAAACAGTTTTCAGAACTATCCATTGTTCTGTTGTCTATGCATGTTCACGGAGCCCCTCTATTATTTCTTGATCAGTGTATTACGGTTCGAACTGATAGCCTGTGAAACCTAATGATCGACCTGTGAAATGTTCGTCGGATGAGTACTCGCCTAAGTCAGGATTGGGAGTTGCCACGTTGACGTTTATCATTTTGCGTTCTGTTTCAAAATAAATTATTCTTATACAAATCTGAAACAAAGTCTGTCTCGTTAGATACAGTTTGTAAAGCTTTGGAGTGTTCATGGGTGCAAATGTTTTGAGAAGCCTGCAATGAATAAACCACTGCATTACTGGCTTTAGATGCAATAAACTGATTGATCAGGCACCGAGTCCGTGTGAGCGCATGCTAATTCAGTGTTTGCTGACAGAAAGCTATTTCGAAACAACTCGATTTTATATCCTATGGTCAGACGTTAGGGGAATCTTTATTTAGATATTCATATTCATAATTCGAATCATTGTTACCGTACAACTTTTGCCTTGATGGTTCTGAGGAAGGGTCGGTAGGCCTAATGAACCTGACTTCACGGCCCCGTCGAGCTGGTAATTTCGCGGCTAATTCACCAAAATAATCACATGCACATTTTTTCTTTGGCTCACTAGTATAGTCTTTTCATGACTGCAAGTTTAGTTTCCAACTTTGGCTGGTTTATGTTCATGAGGTTTTCAGTACGCCAGCGATGGGCCTGATCAGGTTCCGAGCCACTGATCGGGATGGCAAGCGTTTTGTGTGTTTAGAACTGAAAAAATCGCAAGTCTAAAATTACAACACACAGCTATGTTCTCCTGTCTGTATTTCACGGACGAATAATTTGAATTTATCACGGAACAGACCCCAAACTCTGCAACCGACTTTGGTCAATTGGCCTACCGAACTTCAGTTGTTGGCTACGGTACGTTCAAATACCTGAAATCCGTAATAGCGAAATAAATTTGTTCAATAACTGGACGTATTTAAAAGGGTTATACATCAAGCTTTGATGATTTATTGGTGTAAAACGATGAATTTGAGCGATAAGCTGACACCAGTAAGCGTGTTGTGAACTGCTGAACAGACAGCATTCGAACCTCTGACGTCATTGGTTAATTTTAACACCTCCGTCTGCCGTCAGGTATCAGGTAAAAGAGCTGTACTTGCTGTTATCGAGTGGAACTACTCGATCTAAATTGATATAAACTAGGTTGTTTTTTGAGTGGCATTCTCCTTAAATACTTTCAGAAAATATGTACATTAACTGGTATAAAATCTGTTGTTCTGTAGATATTTGACTAAATACGCAAACTGGTCAATATGGTTCTACATAACCTTAAACAATAGTTTCAAGTTAGAGACACCAAAACAAACAGCTCATGCACTCTGCCGCAGTCACAGTTCAATTGTGGAATGCTAATTCACATTATTTCTTCTGACAAAGGATGGTTAAACAAAACAAGACTTGCCAGTGAAATAACATGAGTGCACCATAACAGTAACGCTAATTACGAACAAGTAATGTACACATGCAATCTTGCTTTAACCTGTGATGAACAGGAGCCTTTTTCACCTTAGCGGTAAGCACACACACGCTGGTATTGTCTGACCACATAAATCAGCTCAGTGATCATCCAAAAGGACAACAGAAAATGAAAAAAAAAAATATTTCAATGATTTTTATCTCATGGCACGCAATTTAAAGCAAAAGCAATATGAAAGACGATGTCAGCTGAACCTAATGTCGCAAAACTTTTATTGAGATTCGACTTGAAACGCCGCTTTAAACCCGTGACTTTCAATCACCTTCTGTTGAAGACAAAGCAACTTTACTTTCAAATGGATGCCTTCAGTGAACTAAGAATAATAACACAATACTTGCTATCATGTTGAGCTCTGCATAGTCCATTAAGAAATGACCCAAGGAACGTACAAGTACAGCCAGGGTTCTCATTTCTGAATTAAACCCGCCTCCAATCAAAAACGTAACTCTCGCTTTTGACCACTTTTGAAGCTGGTCTCAACTTGTTCCTTAATCAACTTAGAAGTTGGGCTTGGAAAGAATTGACCATTCCTAAGATGATGTGTCACGGTCGGTCATTTTATGCCTAAGCATGGTTTCCAGTATTAACAAACGGAAAGCAGGTTTGGAGCGTTGATGGAACGCCCGTTAACCAAAGGTCCTGAGTCCAGTCATAACTAAGACAGTTGCAGGCATTATCTTGCACACAAGAAGATACATTGAAAAGTGAAAATATGGGAAAGTCTCATGATAGTGAAAAAACAATAACACCCTCACCAGAAAACCTCAAGCAAGCAGCGATAGCCTCTTTGTCAGTGACACGAGTTGGTATTATGGGATGTTGCCTGTAACATTCAAGAGTTTGCTGCGTTGGTGTCAGAGCTCCTAGAGTTTTGGCCACACTAAAGAAAGAAAAGAAATCAATACATTCTCTGGAAGCACGTTTACAATTAACTATATCCGATCTTTCCAATGATGTAAATTGTTGCAGGAGAGCACTGCATTTTTTTGCCTAATTACATAGGCTTTATTTGCCAGTCTGAAAAAACTCGCCTGTCCAGAACCAGGAATCAAACACAGATACTCTGACCACTCAGTGACCAGATTATTTCTTACAGGCAAAAAAGCTAGCATGTAATTAAGTCAAAACAAAAGTGGTTTCCCGCAACAACTTTCATCTTTAGATATGAGATACTCTTGCACTGTAAACAAATAACCCACTGGGTGATTTTTACTACAGTAATATTTAGATCATCTTAAAGCAGTCGCAATGAACTAAACAACAGAGTAAAGCTGGCGTAAGTTGGATCCAACTGGACTGAAAGATATCAAAGTAAATAGAAATCCAGTTTGTAGGGTTCACTGCATGAACTAGAACAACCACATCTCTGACTTTTGTCTGAGGTAACTGTGGCAAAAACCAAATTTCTGCACGTCCCGATTCCAATTTATACAAGTTTTACTGTAGTGACATTGTAGACAGATTTCAATGCTTGAAGAAAACATTTCTTTAACATGTAAGACTGTGACTTTGCACAACTCCAGCTGCCTTTGTTTTAAATTGAACATAAAGCCTGTATACAATATCACACTCAAACTTTAAACCATGAGCACACTTGCTTGAGAGTGACAGATGGTAACTGATACTGTACTGGACATAGAAAGCCCAAAACAATTGTTGTTAACATACAGAATGATGAAATGAACTTCATTGAAATGTTGGACGTGTGTGTGTATGTGTGTGTGTGTGCGTGCATGTGTTACAACAATTGTGCTGGCCAGGGGTTACTACTGCTTATTTGGCCCAAAACCAACATCGTCATATACTGGACATATTGCCATGTTTACTGGTGCATGGTCAGACTGTATGTCACAGCAGTATTTAACAGGATACATGTAAAACCCATTCATATCCACAGAAGATGCAACAATGTAAATGAAACAGACTACTGAAAAATGTGTGTGGGCATATACTACCAATAAACTTTTGTGCGCCTATGAGGCGGTATGGTAATAAACCACCAAACAAGATGTGTTAAAGCTAAATCCAACACTACTTCATGTGGTCAAAAATGACTAACTTAAAAGGAAGATAAAATAAGACTGATGCAACTTATTTAGCCAAAATAATACCCATGACCACAGTATAACCACAGCAAACAAGGACTGCTATCATATGGCTTATTCGTTGCAAAATTACATCAAAACAATCCTCATATGCCGTGGAACCGGGTGTTTCAAGGTAATAGTCACATGACCAAAGTAGCGGTATCAACACAGCTTTAAACATTTTATTACAGACAAATTAATCATATAACATTTGACTTTAGCATTAATCATTTAAAGCAAGACATACCTTGTTATACCCGATAGTGTCACCAGCTTTCCGCTTTCTACTGCCTTGTAAAAACAATCGGCACCATATGTTTCCATGGCGACAACAGGCACATCAGTCCAGCCAATGTCACGGAGGCCCTGGGTAATACCACAAAGCAGACCGCCACCTCCAACACAGGTAATGATGACACTTGGTTTCTCAGGTAAACAGTCTTTAACCTCAGCCATCATAGAAGCATGTCCTGCCCTGCGACGATCAAAAAATTTAAGTTCAAAATGTGGGACTATATTAGTATGTAATTTCACAAATAAATATGATATTCATTACAAAAGTATTTCCTTGATATTAACATTGTGTCATCTCTTCTTCTTGGGAAGGACCAAGCATAAGTTGATTTGAGAGCAGTTGGAAAACTGTGTAAATAGAGACAATGTCATTCCCTCAAGTAGAACACAGTTAAAATTTTAATGCATTTTTGCAACAACAATGCAGCAATTTTATTGTAAGAAATGCAAAGTGCAACTGCAATTGAAACTCTTACAGCTGTCCTCTTCTTCTTGTTACCAGAAAACAAACTTTCATCCCAACAAATCCCACATTTTTTTAGTCCAGTGGGATCTTAGGGGCATGACTTTCTACACTAAATTTGAACCATCAAAAGTGCAAACTTTACACTTTTTTCTGATAATTTCAAGTGTCCCAAACTGAGAAAGCAATCCTAAATAAGGAGTTTTTATTATGATTCCCAATTTGGCTTTAGGCAGCATTTGAACACAAAAAGCAGCTCTGCAAAGAACAGGCAGTGCAACTAAGTCAAGGGCCTACCAAATGTCTGGATGGTCAAACGGGGGAACATAAGCCACACTAGGGTCCTCAGCAACTTCCAGAGCCCTTTTGTTGGCAAAGTCCCACACTTTGCCAAACACTTCCACCTCAGCTTTCTGAAATTCAAAATGCATGGTGTAATGAAACATCAGAGAATAATATTTTTTTAAAAATTCATAACTCAAGCTTTTTCATCATGTACACGAGTAGTTAAGCTCATAAGCTTAAATTCAAAATGATGCATTTTTGAAAAAAAATCACTTTAGCTCATTCAGTGTTTCACATAAGGATATGCACAAATCTAAGCACACATTGTACAGGCACCTCTCCTAAGCTGAATTTGTTCTCCATTCTTTGCACTTTTAACTTACTTGACCTCAAAACGAAAGCTTGTAAGCATTTCTTCATATAACAACAGATTATTCAACTTTCATTCACATGTCGTAAATTAGCTTCTAAGGTTTAATCAAGTTTTACTTGTGCTTCAGTTCAGTTATAGGCGCACCTTCAAATGCACGCACATGTGTCAGTGCAGCCGACTTCTGAGAACCAGTTTGGTGCCCATTTTTCAGTGGAGAAAACTAGTTTACGAAATGCAGAACCCCTGCAAGTGACTATTACACCTAAATGTCTGTATATAGATTACCTGCAATGTTGAGTTCCCAACTATCAAGCTTTACTGAAGAAGACTAAAAAATTGAGCAGGCTTTGATAAAACTTCAAATTTAACACAATGTGATAGGTTAATTTTTGACTTTAGTCTCAGGTTCATAGAGTACTTACCTCCTTACGCAGCTTTTCTATAACCACCTGCGGCGTGGACTCTGGCACAATGATGGTGGCATGCACTCCGCACTGCCTGGCTGCACAGGCCGCTGCCATACCAGCATTACCCCCAGAAGAACACACTATTCCAGTGCATCCAGTACGCACTGCCTAACAGAGAACATACTGATATCAGCGACAGTTAACCCTTGTGTAGTCAGTGGTAGTGATGTATTCAATGTAATTAAAAGGCTACGGAATGTAAAAAGCTCATAAAAATAATTGGTGAAAAACTTCTTCATAACTGATGTAAGTTTTAATGACTTTTTTTAAGTTCCATAAATCTTTAAAAAAAATAATACAAAATATCAGTAACATTCTTCCCTTAGACAGCCAGAGTAGATAAGACCAACAATTAGAGTATCCCCTTTACAATAGAATAATGTCTATTCGTGTGACATGCAGTGATTGAACAAACCAATGGTTAAAAGCTCATGTGACATTCATCACTGCCTTCCTTAAAAATATTTTTGTTTCCCCTCGGTTCTTTGCATTTGGTACTGTTGGTAGTTAAAACAGTTGTTCACTTTTCATTGTTGGGGCATATTCACTTTTGAAAGACTTATTAATTTACACTTAACCGCGTACACAGAATATGCTGCCCTTCATGTAAGGTACATTATACCAGGAATTGGTCCAAAACGTTAGACCACTTCTCATGCGAAACGGTAGCCTTGGTATATTAATACAGTTTTTGCACTGATGTGGGTAATAAAAAACTGGCTAAATAAAACCTGACACAAAATTAATGTAATGCTTAACAAAGAAACTACACTCCATCATGAGTAAACTAAATTAATTACAACTGCTAAAAACTTGCTATTCAACCGTTATTCTGCAGGTAAAGTTGTGGAGTGATAAGGTAAGTCGACTTTCAGGGCCATGAAATAGAGTACCACCTATTGGCCAATTTCTTTTTTCCCCAATTCTTCTTCCAAAAGGTTGCGGACACATCACAAATTATCAGATTTGCTTTCAGTTCGTTTCGTTAAGTTTTCAGTATTTTAACACTGGTCAGCAAACTGAATTTCTGAACAAAATTTTCTTCGGTGAAGAGATAGTCATCATCTCTTGAAAGATTATATGTCACCAAAAAATTAAAGCGTGCACACGTCAAGTTTATGACAGACTTTGTGACAAAAACCAGAGAATTATACATGAAAATGTCATTGACTAGAGTGTTTTTCACTAAACGGCTGCAACGAACAAGGTGAGTATCGGTTGACTACCAGATTTTGCATGCACGCTGGTCGTTACCTCTACAATGCCAATATAAATTTTACTACAAGGAGATGGGCAGAACTACACGAGCAGTGTGAAATTAAGTCTACCTCAGGTTAACTCACAGCAGTTCCTATCTGTATTTTAACTTTGATCTTCATCATAGCTAGCTATAGCTGTCTGGCTGTGAAATGGAAGACAGGCACATTAAATAGGCCTAAATGACATAATACAGAAGGAAATGTGTTGACAGTTCAGTGCTCAAATTAGTAAAGCAATAATTTTCCAAAAAACAGATTCATAGATAATAACTGAACACCTGCAATGCCTACAAATTCAAAACTAACATGTTCAAGTTCAAAAGACATATCCACCGCTAGCGCTAACTAACCCGGGCCAGGGCCAGAGAAATCACGAGGCTGCCAGCATTATGAAGACAAGGCCCATAATTTTAGTATAGGTCCTACAGCTGTGCAGGCTAAGAAATCACATGTGCATTCATAAAAAAACTAACACCTTTTGAACCAAATTCCCAATGCCTCTGATCTTGAACGAGCCACCTGGTTGGTTATTTTCCAACTTGAGGTATACATCGAACCCACAGTGATCGCTTATTGCTGTACTCCGCAGTAGTGGGGTAGCAATGTGTAGGGGCTTGCTGTCTTCATTCATGGTGGCCGATTTTCCTGTGGTTAACCTTTGGCTCGGAGGTCACCCGGAAAAGGACATGCGTAATAGCCGTCTACTTCGCTGAACCACGATATCAATGAAAATCAGTCAAGTCAGCCACGTTTGCATGAAACAGACCCAATAGGTCTAATGTGTATTTACGATCTTGTGAAAACAGTGGTTGTCCCTTTTTCTGCTGTTTGAGTCTCATCACTTGGTCATTTTTGGAGTTGATACAAATGGAGAGTGAACTCCGCTACGTTGTGTAGCCGGGGAGCCCGCGGCAACCCGCGGCTTTGGGCTCCGTTAGTATTGTTGGAAAAATGTCAATAGTAAGAAAGGAGCTCCTAATCAAGATAAAGTGATAGAAAATATTACATCTGTGAGCAAAGAACGAATCCGTACGCAAAGAGTTAGGGAACTCACAACCTCTTAGTCGAGTCTTAGTGCAGACTATAGGCGAAAGGCACCACGGTTCGCGGAGCGCGTCGCGGGCTACCGGGATTTTTCGCCATCGCTAAGCCCATGGGCGTGTATTCGGAGATAAAAAAATCAGGCGTCTTTAGTACTACCAAATTAACGCTGGGGAAAAAGGACCGCCTCAGAGAAACAAAAATACCGAGGAAACGAGACAAAAGTCTACAGGAATTCGGCGCATTTATGTAGATTCATCGGGTCTGTACGTAGTACCGGGTTTTGGTCCCCTTTTTTTCAGTAAAAGGCCGCATACCGAAAAATTCGAACCCAATATATTTTAGGCTGGGTGCGCGCATGGGACGTAGAGCGAGACAGAGCCGACATTTAATAAAGAAACTCTTGTTTTCGCGGTCATCAGCCGTGAATGCCGCATAGTGAGAACTTATGACCGCCGGTTAGCTTCAAGCTAGGGCACTACAATTTTGGCCAACTTCGGAACACAGTACCTCGGAAATGGCTCAGTTGTTGGAGAATGAAGCTTTCAGGTGCGTGATGCACTGTTCTCCAAAATGTTTTCGGAAATGATTTAAAAATTTCCACTTTTGCATAAGGGGCTATCAAAAATAGGACTTGTATGATTTTTATAAAAAATAAAGTTGCATAAAAATTAAAACGAAACGATAATATAGAAAAATATAAAGCTTTTTTAATTTCATATTGAACATTTATATGGTACGAAATTTGCTCGTGTTGCTGTTTTGACCAAATTAATGCCAGATTGGGATAACGCCAAAATCAAATTCTACGGAATTTCGACTTTCAAAACGTATACTTTGCCTGAGGTAAATTATAGAGTTTTGTAGATATTTGGCAAAATTAACCGTTTTGTCGTTGAGGTCCTACATACATAATCTTACGCTTGAACACAGCTAGATAAAGCGCACGAACAATTTTTAAATTGTCACTTTTAAAAAAGTGACAATGTAAAAGTAATCGTGTTCACCTTGTTTGCTTTGACTTTTTGAAAGGACTGTGCTACTTATTGATGTTCATGAATATTGGCAGTAGAATCATGTAATTGAGTCAACGTCTATGATGGCTTTCATTTCGAATGTCTGTTGAATGCTTTGTCGGTTCTCTATCAACTTAACCGACCTGTCCGTTAAAGAGGAAAATAGTTATTTGGCGACTTGTTAGGCAAATAGCATCGATCGGTACAAAAGTAATTAAAAACACCAGTATATATTCACTACTTGCACACATTGGTGGCGCTACAAAAAATGATTGTTTTGCATAGTTAAACACACAATGCCTCGTTTTAACACTGGACAGGACTTGGGAAAGGAAGAGCGAGAATACATACCTCTTGAAGAGCATCTGCAGGCGGCGATCGACTTAAAAGCCAATGCCGTAGATGGTGAAACAAGCCGTGGTTGTGACGGCCTCGCAAACCGTCTGCGCAAGAACGTTGCGGATAAAGTACACCCACGTGATGGGTGCGAGGAAGATTTCCTCCATGAAGAAGGACAAGGAGACATACCTCTTAAAGAGTACCTTCAACTGGCGATGGACTTAAAAAGACAATGCCGAAGATAGTGAAACAAGGCGCCTTTGGTGCCACCCTCGTAAACTTTCTGCGCTAAAACGTTGCAGAGAAAAAACACTTAGGCGTTCTGCGCATGCTTGGTGGATCCATTGAAACAGCATGGACACAGCAACACTTGTTGCCGCAATATCGGTCTCGGTATTGCCCTCTAAGATTGCCAAGGCTTTCTTAGCTCTTATAACGGTGACGCCATTCATTTTGAAATTAATGTCTCTCGCGTTTTTGTCATGTTGCATAGAGGTATGCACGCGTTCCAGTTCTTCAGGGACTCTTATGGGTGTCCTAACATCATAAATGTTGCAACGAGCACATCGTGAATATTGCGGGCTGGGTTCCAGCAAAGTTTCTTATTTTCGTAGACGCGTTTCAACTTAATCATGATTGCTCTTGTGGTTGATTCGATATTAAACAAACCATCCAGATGTTTTCGCGCATCACGCTCTTCCGCTTGAAGGACAGTGACAAGGTCCTCTGCCTCAGCCATTTGAATGACCTGTTTAACACGCTCGGGATCGGTGGAATTCATAGCTTCCTGAATATGTGGCGTGATGATGAGCGACAAAATGACTGTGCTTTTGAGCCTTTCTCGCTAAATACTTATCCACATTATTCCTCTCACCGTGTTCTTTGCAAAACACAATGTATTTAGCTATACAACTTTTTACATCTTCTTTATTGCTCGACGACATCATCACTTCTAACAAATGAAGAGATATGTTGTGATGTGTGTCCGAATCTAGATCTTATTGCGTCACACACACCCCTATCGTAAGGTACTAATTGGGATGTTGCTAACCAAAGCAGCCGCTCTGTGGCGCCGTTTCATCAGGTCCTGCTTCGTCAGATCCGCGATAATCTCAACTTCACCAACTACCGGCACATGTTCAGCTGAGTCCCTCACGCATCTTGGGACTGTTTCATGCAACCGCGGGTACTGGGAACCAGAAAGCGTAGTATCCATGTACCTTTCCAGCCTCCAGTGCGCAGTCGTCTTCGTGCAAGCCGAAAATACAACCAAGAAAGACACTAGAGTAGGGACAGTGTTGGTTGAAAGATGCGTTCTTGCAAGGCTCAGAGAAGGAGTCAGTGGAGCGTCTGTTACACCAACTACTGACGAAGAGCGGTGGTTTTTTTCGCCAGGTGTCGCCGTTGACGAGAAAAGGCTGGTGATCTAAGAGACTATGCAATGAATTTTGCCGCCAACCTTCAAAAAGGGTCATTGTGTCACATTTTACATTCACAACAAAACAACTCCTTTAGTAAATGATTGACCTAGGCTGATTGAAATCCTTTTGCCGGGAAAGAAAATTTATCATGTATCCAAAAGCTTGGTACGATTTTTGTTTGGATTTTTGAAAAACTAGAAAGTTAATTTATTAATAATAATGTCAGTTTAGTTCAAAGTTAATTAGTATTTTAGTATCGCAAAGGTTCTCTAATGAACACTTTTTTTCTCCTTAAAGTGAGCAACAAACAGATCTGATGTACGGTATCTGACAGAGAGTAGAAAACGAGACATACGAAAACCGCAACAAACAGATCTGATGTACGGTATCTGACAGAGAGTAGAAAACGAGACATACGAAAACCGAAATGCATTTACAAAACAAGAACTGTGAAGTGTAGGAAAACGAAATATAGGTGTCGGAGAAAAAAATGAAATGACAAAAGAACGCTGTTAATTAGAGCTACCGTGCACCTAAATTAGTGGACTTGAAGAGAGTGGACAACAGGTGGCGCGAGAAGGTAACCGATAAAGAAATCGTTGTTTGATAAACTTGTAATTCTGTTTGACAACTGAGAGACACTTACATGGGCGGCGCAGCAATGAAAAAAAGTGGGGGGACTAAAGCCTCCTCAGCCCCCCCCCCCCGTGGTGCACCTCCTAGAGACCATGTGCGGCGTAGCACTGAAAAAAGCGGCTATAGCCCCAGTCCCCTATGGCGCGCCGCCCATGACTTATGCTTATATTCTTAAGTCAACAAATCAAAACAATTGACGATAATAAAACTTTAGTGTCTGAATATTTGGAATTCTTGGATCACTTCACGGAATGTTCTAACTCCAACACGTACTGGTTACTTCAAAACAACAATACAATACAATACTTCCTTGGTCAATTACAGGATTAAACCTATATGGTTACATTTCCTGACAGAGGTGTGTGGGGTCGCTCTAAGTTTGCTGGTGACATGTTCTCTGCAACTGTGTGATAGCTGCCTTGAACCTGCTGTTGCATCATCTGATAATGCGCGTGGTAACGTGCCATCGAGCTGGCGTCATACACTGCAGTTTCTTGGTGGTACGGGTTGCAGCCATAACCATAATTCGACTGTGAGCACATTTCTGTAAATGACCTACTGAAACGTGATCGACCTACATGAGTTCCATGCATGTTGCTGTCGACCAGTATTGTGTCAGATGCGCATCTTCCTGTTGGTGCGCTTTGTCGACGATGCCACCCAACCTCTGGATACGACCATCTGTATCGAGATCCGTAGCCTACGTGTCTGCCTCTGACAACGTAGGGCGTGCAGTATTCGTCAGACATATCAGTATGTCCTCGATGTTGATCCGCCGCTGCGTGTTGTTGGCTCATATAGAATTGGCTTTGTGCTTGGTCAAAAACTGGTGTGACTGGACGGTTAACCTGGTCGTACGACTCATTGTTATCGCTGACGCGAGTCGCGTGTAATTTGTGCATCGACGAGTAAACGGGTGAAGGACTGTAGGTGTCATAATGGTCATTATCTCTGTACGCGACGTTAGTAGGTGTGGCGGAACGTCCTGCCGGAGAAGCGTCCTGCATATACGATCTGGGTATGAACGAGGGCGGGTGACTTTCGGGAGCATCAGAGCAGGCGTCCGTGGATGCGTAACTCTCTTGGCTGTTTTCGTCGTTTTCTTGCTCTGCAGGTACTGCAATGGATGGTGCGTCTTCTTCTACATTGTCGGCAGCAACTAGCGTTGACACGAGACATGATGGTGACTCTAGCGAACAGCAAGAAGACGGCCACCCGTGTCTATCCCTGTACCAGGCAGATACTGCCTGCATATGCAGTTTCTTTTTCTTGCTGCTGGTATGCGTCTTTGTCGCGTGTTGCTTACCCTGAGACTCGTCAAAGAACTCTTCGATTGCATCAACATCAAGCTCCGGCAAACACCCTTGCAAAGAAATCGAGCAAAGTATTTCACTTTCCTCATCTTTGTTTTTTATATCTGCGAGTTTAAAGGATCTTCCATCTATAGTCATTTTCAACCCAGGCTCCTTGCTTTTCAAACTTTGTACAATGCTTTGGATCCTATCATGCTCGTTCTTCGTGTAGCATCCATAGCAGCCGTTCTTGTCGATGTCGATGTCTTCCAAGTCCAACATAAGCTGCTCGAGTGCCGGCGAGTAACTATCTGGGTCTGACTTAAACTTTTTTCCTTCGAGAATGTTGTCGACCAGTCGAGTCATGCGAGCACAAAGGCGGCGCTGAAGCAGTTTTGCCTTCCGCTCTCGAAGCTTCCCAAACTTTGGCTCATACTTCTTAAGTCGAATGTACAACAGTCTCCTTGAGATGTCCTCCATGTAGCTGCGGTGTGCCTCGTAATTGCCCGCTCGCATTTTAATGGTTTCTTTTGTGCTGTGGTAGCTTCTCTTGAAGTCTTGTATGAACAATTCGTACTCTGGACGCGACAAGTTCCTCCGAAGCTCTTCTAACTTTCTTTGAATAATTTTCTGCTGTTGTTCTGACGATAAGATGAAGAAGTTATCCTCATTTGGCGTTTCCTCTCTGTCAACTTTCTTTTCCTTAGGCTGTGTTCCTGGAAGAAACATAAATTATCACGGTGTATAACATATAACGTTTTTCGATATACTGATCTTGACTTTTGAGACAGGTAAAATCACGTGTATTTCTTACAACTAAAATTTCTATATGTTATATCATAATGTTCGCTTTCTTGCCATTTTGAATTTTTTTCTTTATTACTGTCACAGTCCTGCTTAGGCTACAATATGGCGCTAGAAATGAATTTGTTATTTGAAACCAACAAAGATTTAACAGCAGCAACTGATTGCCACGTTTCAGAACTTTGCGTAAGCTCGAGCCAATAATGATACTCGGCAACATTCATTCAATATCTAATCGATTTGAAATGTATTTCACCAAACTCAACGTTCCACTCCATGTTATCTAAATTACAATATCAGAACATTTGCAAAAATAAGAACGTGTAATCGTGCTCGTTTTGAAAAATGTATTTTCCCAATAAAACAAAATTTCTGTAGTTATGGCAACAATATTTGAATAATTTGTTTGGGCGATTTTCGACTTCACAATTTTGTTTAAAATAAATGCCAACATAAGATTTTTCTACGTTACGAATACAATGCAGTTTTCTTTCTCAAACGTATAATTACTTGCAACATATCGCAAAATCTTAGTGTGAGTGTCAACCCGGTCAGTGCTGAAGTGGGGCGACCAACCACCTTTTGGCATTTGAACTTAGCGCCTATGCACCGTAAGTTAGGTTCAGTGCTCAAGGAATTTTAGTACCTCTAGTACACTTTTATTTCACGTTATAGAAACGTTGGGAAATTTAATAGGTAGAATAATGCTTATATTTGCCCTATCTCGCATTCACGAAATCTCACCGGTATAAGATACTTGCGCCAGAATACAGCACGTAAAATAATCACGAATATTGTTCCTTCAATCAAATTGGTCTTTGTCAACAAGTTGATTTTTGAAATAGGAACTATTTTTTCGGAACGAAGACTTCAAAAATCAAGAGTACGTCCGTTTTTGCTCAAAATGCTCTAAAAAGTCGATAATTAAAAAAGCTAAGACCTATTTAAAAAATCTGAGACATGGTTCCCTCGAAAATACCGTTATCAACACATTGACAAAAGACCAATATGATTGAAGGAACAATATTTTTAAAATCTCTGTTCAAAGTCAAAAAAATACTAAGAAACACATATCTCGCGAAAGAAATAAAGACAAGTAAATAAGAATAATAAATTTAGTTGGAACATTTATTCACTTTTCTTAAAATAATTACTTTGTATGGGTTAGAGCCAACAGATTTAAGATATTTGCACATAAGTACAACCTGGTAAACAAGGTTCACAGATATCTTAACAATTATAAAATAAAGGTTTAATGAAATAATTATCACCATCACTGCCTGGAAATAATCCGTACAGACTTTCTAAGTTAGTATCAGCTCTGGGTGTATTCTCAGGTACTTTGTACTTTTGCTAAAGTGTGTTTTTTAAACTAATTAGTGTTCAGAAATAGTTATGTGAAGCCTAAGATCAAATTCATGTTTTTCTTTCACTGAACAGACCTCAGGTATCAAAATTAACCACATATGACTGGTGGTATTGTTAGGCGCGGATCCAAAGAGGGAGTCGCTCCAGAGGAATGTACAGTGCCTCTTATAAATGGCCATTCGCAGACCTCCTCTGGTCATAATCGTGCATTTAAGCTGGATTGTGATTAAATAGGCGAAATGTAAGTAAATACCAGTCCTTTTCTGCCTCTTCATGGAGTGCTTGTTTCTGTCGATGATTGCATTGCGCGCCCGCTGGAAGTAGCGAGCCTTTTCTCTGTCCGTCAGAGTACCCCAGTGATCACGCATCACGTTGTCCAACTCTTCCAAGTTAAACGACGGGTGCTCCTGTTGGAACCGCCTACGCTGTTCGCTAATGAAGGAAAACGGTTAAAGGTATTTTTGCTAAGATATGAAACTGATTTGCTGTTACTTTTAAGCAATTAAAAATTGTGAGAATTAGTCATCTGTATATCATTCCATCTCCACTCTTTTCCACTTTGTGGTTCGTCTACGCCATGTATAAGGAACACAATCAACATTTCGTCTACTTTACTTTATAATGCACTGTTAATAAACATCCTTTTTCTTATATTTGTCTGATAGAATTAAGTAGATTTTTGGCGGTTGGTATATCTTTGCAAAGTCGATCAGCGCTTTATCTTATTCTAAATACCCCACCTTGACCACAGGAGACAAGCATGTTTTTCAAGTCTTTTGTTGCTCAAATCTTCTTCACTAAAGCTTTTGACTGGACTTTTCTTCCGCTGGTCGTTCTTGTCTCTGTGAATATAAAGTAGCGAGGTCGGGTCTTCGGTAAACAATTCCTAGTAATACAGATCCAAAAAGGCACTACATTTATCGGGACGTACTCGGCGAGAAAAGTAGTTTTACAGAAATTAGCAGTGGTGCGGACTCGAAACCAACTTGTTCCGCAATAGCAACGGAACGCTCTGTCGCAGAGTCAAATTCACGGCGTTAACTAGCTACTATAACTCATAATTAAGACACGGGCCTTGATTTTAGAGAATGTCTGACAGACAGCGGCGAGGATTGACGATTTGTAATAAAATAACAAATACAACAGATTTTGTTGTTTCATAGCTCTGATCAAAGCTTATAATTTCAATAAGTCTGTCACATCTAACAACAATCTAAAAATGAGTTTATCGGCCATAAACGTTGACGGTATTTTTTTCTGTCCATCTATCCACATCAATTGTAAGTGAACGTGATCGCTAAGTGGCAGTGATTGCATGAGCTGCTCAGATTAGTCAACCCAGATGACATCACAGGGTGCTACAGCCAAGAACATTTCCTACGGGAATTTCACCCTCCGCCTTGTGCCTATATTCGTGCGTATGATTCAGTAGTTCGAGCAGATGATTCGTTTTTCCATCCAATCATTCACAAGCAAAAAGCTGTACGTATTGCCGCGCCATTAGGACCATGGGCGTCTGTGTTAAACTGCTTTTAAATGCGAAACTTAGGCACATGTGCCAATAAGTGAACCACTCGGGGAAAAAAGGCCGCAAAAGAAGGCATTATTTCGGATATAGGCCCATGATCCAAAAAGCGCGGCAATACGCTAAAATGTTGTTCATGAAAAGCAAGTCATTTTTTTAAAAAGAAAACGGGTGCGCCTATATGCGAATTAATGTATGGACATATGCAGGGGACATTACCTGGGCTTACATGCGAAACTAAAATGAATGTGCCAATGCGAACCACTTGGGTATAAAAAAGAGGCTGCGAAAAAGGCATTATTTCGGGCCTAAAGACGCGGCAATACGGTACGTGCACATCTGTTGGAAAAAATAGTAAAATCTAACCTTTCAAACAAACGATTATTGACTTCATCGCACACGTACCTTTGCGCATTTTTACCCATCATATTGGTGACTTCATTGTCGTCTCCAAAGATGTCAGTTGTCCAGCAGCATTGACTCGTTTCAGGAAAGTCGACATGTTTCGCTGTTTCGTCCTCTTTATTAAATTTAATCTTAACCTTAATGGGTGGTTTCTTTTCTTTACGTTTTTTCGAGCTTTTCAATTTTTCAAGTCGCTTAGCTTCTTTCGCCATCTGCTTCTCTCTTTTCTTTTGTTCTTTTAATTCACGTAGTCTCTGCTTCCGTTCTCGTTTCTTTTCGATTCTTTCTATTTCCTTCTGTTGTCTCATCAACCTCGCCATGGATTTCCCGCTTCTGGCACGAGCGCACTGCGAGGACGACGACGACGACGTCGATATAGGGGGCAGGGAGTCTCGTCGGAGTGGCATGTAAACATAATCCCCACTTGTGTTGGTATGGTTATTCATACCCATCAGTCTTGAACTTCGTTTGGTGGGGTTAGTTCTCATGCTTGGGAGCTTTGCCGTTTGTTTTGTATTTGTGTGATTGGCAGACACCACCACTGCTTCGGGAAATTCTGAATTACAATCTTTTTCACGAATGGGAACTTCGGATGGAGGACCTACATTGATCGATTCAGGTAAAGAGAAATTGTCATACTCGTCTGGAATATTTCGCGTTAGACGAATAGTCACTTCAGGAAACATGCCTCTGTCGAATACGTTGCTGTAAGCGGTAGGTGCCGTTTGATCCAACACGTCATTAGCTCTCTCTTCTGCAATTTCTTTCTTTACCCCTCCGTCTCCCTGAGTACTTAGTGGTGTTGTTATTGACAGAGAAGAACGTTCTTCAACGTGCTTCTTGTCGTTTTGGTTTCCATTGTCGTTTTTTGAATTATCAGGAATGGTGTTGTACGGTTCTTCTAATGTCGAATATGTCTTTTGAACTCCATACTCATCCATACAGAATTCGTCCTGTTCTGTACATTTTTTCTGACAAAGTCGGGCCAATGGAGCTGTTCTGCGTCGAATTTTTGACTCTTCTAAGTTTTCAGGACATGAGTAGTCATTTGATTCGTTTATCTCGCTTGGCACATCGATGAGAGTTCTTGGTGGCGATGTTCGTTGTGGCGCTATTGTTGTAGAGTTTCTCGTCAGGACTGGAGGTTCGTCCTCGAAATTCTCTGGACACGATTTTATGGGTGTAGACAAACGTTCGGCTTTAGGTTCCAGCAGTAGTATAGAATATTCTTTGTTTTTATCATTTTCTGGGCATAACCCCAAATCCTCGCTTTTTATGTGCCTCTCAGATTCACAATTTTCTGTTTTGATCGGCCCTATGGCCAAGTCGTCGTTTAATTGTTCTTTCTTCACTGTCGTAATATTCAGATGGTCGCAAGGGTGGTCTGCACTTGTGTCTGGCATCGTGTATGCTCTTTCTTCAGCATTTTGCATTCCAAAACATTCGACTGAGTTTGACTTCACTTCTGGTTTGATCGGCTCATCCCCATCACAAACAAATGTACTAACATCGGCACCATTCGGTCCATTGTTTCTCAAGTCATCTTCTATTTTAACGTTGCCATTACCGACGTTGTTGCTTTCTCGTTTATCATTACCTACTGATACATCGGCTGGTCCCGTTTTCGCAATACACGAAGCAGTTTTAGATTTCCTCCTACGTCTTGTCATAATTATTAGGCCTTCCCGTGTACTTTTGAAGAACACGTTGGAATGTACAGAATGCCTTGAACGCTGCTTCAGACACGAGCCATGAAACGCTGTAAGAAAAAACATACTGCCGGAATCATTTCTAAATTACTAAGTGCGCGTGCAGAAGCTGGAGAGAAAAGACCGAGGTTATCCTTGGAAGAAAGTGGATTGATATGTCCTAAGGCGGCCTTGGTTGTTTTCTAATGTTTCAACTTACCTAGTTAAAATGTGATCGAATAAATGCATCGTCATAGGGTTTCTTTAGAAACAAATTGTTCAAAACGGCTACTCAAGCTTCCATAATGAAAGGCCAACTTTTGATTTAGAGCACTAACCGTTATGAAATTGATGTTAAATTGTTCCTAAATGAAGTTGGGAGTGATTCCAGGGGTTGAAAAACAGACAGTTTGTCATTACTTTAAGGGACTACAAGTTGGATTGTCATAGTGTTTCATTTATGCGCAGAGCATAGTCTTGAACATGCGCGCACCCAGGGGGCTCGGGAGGCTCGAAGGAGCCCCCCCAATTGGCAAAGTGGGCAAAAAGGTCCGCTCCCGAGAGACAAAAAGTCCGAGAAAATGACAAATGTCCACTAAACAAGCACAAACGCACAATTTACAGAGGTGCTTTCGTTTTTTTTTTTTTAGTCCGCTCTTTTGTTGGCAAATGGTCCATAACATCGGGAATTCGAGCCCCCCCCCATATCGAAGGCTGGGTGCGCGTATGTTGAAGAATAACGACCTGTCAGTTCTTAGCAAACACAGAAAAATACCGCTCTAAGCATTACACCTACTTAAAAGGCGTTTCATTTCCCCAAAGTTTTGAAAGAAGCCGAGATAGTTATTTTTACATACAAGATTGTTTCTACAAACCCTAACTTTTTTCTTATATTCGGTGAAACCATTTAGATACGGTGTCCGAGCTTTACACATTTCTTCCCGCACGTAATTTTCGTGTGGTTCAGGGTTATTTAAATTGTGGGTGTTCGGCAATAACAATCCCCGTATTCCCTGCGTTAGAAAGTTAGAACAGTAGGCAATAGTACACTTTCCATTATTGCATTGTCTATTGGGTTATGGAATAATCGACATGCTAACTGCAAGCCTTATAAGGGCTAATTAAGGGGTTGCTGGTTTTGACTTCCTATTTGGAATTTCATGTCTTAAAGGAATTTTTTACTTAGGCCTCTTACTATTGCGAAGTTGGTCTCCAATCGTTCTTCAGTCAAATTAAAGATGATTTCAGGGCTTTCGAAAGATTCCAGTTTGTTATGACTTGAGACTATCTCATAAAATTTCACACCAAGCTGTGGTGTGAATTTACTTGAGTTTGAAGAATAAATGGACTGTAAGATCCTCCAAATCAAACGATTTCTCTCCAAGGGACAAGGTAGCATCAACTTCAATAACATTAAGTACAAAACTTGTTTTTGACAGAAGTTTTAAAAAACTGTAGAGAATACACAAAACACCGTTTTGGTTGTTTTGTTATTATTATATACACAGTCAATTATTCAGGCTATAACAACTTCTTAACGGCACCAAATAATAATATAAGCAATACGAGAAAAGTTCTCTTAACAGGTTCTACAAAAAGATGGCGCTTGTGATGCTAACTTCCGTTTATGACATTCGTCGTCTGCTTCGAACGTTTGGGCAAATCCATAGTTTGTGGGTAAGTATTTTGGTAATCAGGTACTTAGATTTTCGCAAGTACCAACAGGGTAGCCTTCTTGCTACAAATCAACTGCTATAGATAGTGATCAACTGATTCATTTACGAAACCGATTCAGTTTCAGTCACTAAGTTAGACCCAAACATCCCAGACAATGGGTCAACACACTTGACAGGCGACACCGGGACAGACAGTTCAGAACTCGGACGAGTCAGATCCAATCAAGGACGTACTGGTAATTTTAAGATACCGACATCCTGCCGATACTATCTCAGGACTAAGACAGGAATATGCCGGTGAATCATAAAATACTGACCAGGATTCACATGCCAAAGGCAGCCAGGGCATGAGAATTGAGATTTTTCAAAAAAGCTTCCACTTTCATTACCAGGGAACTTAAGGGATGGGAGGGTCAAGGGAGTGGGTGAAAAGGTGGCCAAAATTAAGCAAGTGTTACTGTTTTCGCTGAGTAGGCCTGCAGTATTGTTGCCACAGGATCCATTTTGTGAAGCAGTGAGGCTTGTGTTTTATCTCCCCAGTGGTAAAGTTAATAAAAAAACAGTACTATCTTTTTAAAACTATTGTCGCAGTTCCAGGTAGAGGGCAACGATGCATCTCCCCATCCGTTGCCGCCCGCACCCGGTCACTGTGCAGTTTTGCGACCGCCCCCTCCCCGAGCACCCTCGTTTGCACCACTGGTTAACGAGATAAGTACGTTGCTAATGACTCAAGTCTTACAGAACGCCAGAGCGGACCTTGGGAAGATTTTACATCCAGTTGTCAACTGCTTTGTTTACAGGCTTATACATTTTTGCGTCTGTCTGCTGAGTTCTCCGCCTAAGCTCAACTGTTCGGGTATAGCGTCACCCTCTCTTACGGTTGAGTCTGTTATATTAACTTCTTCTTACATGCTTCAGCAAAGCTGTCTAGAGCCGTCTAGAAAAACAGATTCCTACACACTGACAGTGCGCATTCACCACTGTGCTACTAACCTGTGGGTCTATACACGAATGACCACCCTGGTATAAGCACACTTCCATTTTTGGAGCTTCCAAATTATACGCCCATGGGCATGGAGCTGAATGGATGGCGATTTAAGACACAGCAGCGAGATCCTGACTTGGCAAGGAAAGATGTCAAACGGGTTCAGGCGGTTGCTATTCGCCTTACAATTTTCAGGCACTCTTGCGCTTAGCAAACTGTTCAACATAAATGTTGGTCAATTAAGAACCTATCACATGACGTAGCTCTAGTGTACGACTGAGAATATTGCATAATCTTAGATAACCACTGTTCGATGTCTATTAATTTGAAACTGCATTTCGCCCTGCTTAATTGGCTGAAAACGAATATAGGACTTATACGCCCATGAGATCGGTCTCGTATTCCTTTCTAAGAGATGAGATTCTACTTCCGTTTACAAGTACATCGAAATCACAGACTCGAGAAAACGCTTGTTTATTGGGTTTTGGGCCAACCCTAAAATTGCGAATTCTGACGCATGCGAGCTGGACAGTGACTCGAGGTGGTGAGGGAAATGAAATCTCGAGACTTAGAAAGGATTATGTGATACGATCGATTCAAAGGAGTAATTAGAAATTCATTTCAGCGTTTTAGCGAAAAACTGTTTAATTCATTGTGATAAGTTTTGTCAATGGGTCATTGGGGTTTTCCCGCTATATTTAAAGCAGAGTGCAGATTACCAACCATGTCCGACACAGCGACAGATGGCGACGGATGTCTCAAGGTTCCTTCGAGCGTTCCAAATGATGATGACCCCCTAATGTTGGAAAACAACTCCATGGTAACCTACCACAAGCTTTTGGAGGCAATCGATCAAATGAGATACACTGCTCGTGGATCGGGAACAGGAAATAAATACGCCCAAGAAAGACTTCGGCGAGGTACGATTCATAGAGCGCAGTTAGGAAGAAACTCCCGATTTTGAAAACGAAACATTTCACGTTGTGCAGACGAGATTGGAAAAATCGAATATATAACAACTCGTGTATTCACCCAAGTTCCGTTGAATAAACTATCTTTCGATTTAGGCCACTTACCGCTGTAAAATTGTTCCTTACCCGGGTGAGAAGTGATTTTGGTCTTGCAAAGAATCGACTGCTTGGGACCAAGCTTGACGAATAAAATACGTGATGACGAGTGAACTTGTATGGCATGTTCCTAAGCAACAATGAACTGTCAACTCTTTGAAAGGCCAGAAATCACATCTATATCGATGGAGGAACTATTTAACACTGATTTCATAAGTTTTCAAAATCAAATCTATGCAATTTAATTGTCACTGGCAGGGTAAATTTCATTGTGTGTACGTTCCAATCAGATGCACAAAATTATTCTTCTCGATGCCTCCACTGCTATCTTTTAACCAGGAAAACCAAGTTTTTATGCTCCCGACAGCATTTTTTATTACCTGTTGCTGGCGGTCATGACATCTTAAAGGGGTGTGCATTTCCAGTCATGTGGCTATAAAGACCTTAGGGGCAAATTTTTTTCAGCGGAATTCGAAATAGTCAAATCAGTCCCTTATTGTATTTTCAGAGATAAACAATGCATTGCTTCTCGTGGATCAATGCCGCTCACAGCTGAGACGACAGAGCAGTAAAATAAACTCCGACAAAGAGTCGGATTCCACGAAGATGGCAGATTCTGGCGCAAAACCCTCATGCGCACCAACAATCCTCATAAAATGTTGCTCCGAGACAAAAATGTCTACAAGCGAAACAGTGACCCAGCCCTGTGCTCCACGGAAGGTAGTCTCTGAACCTACTGTTCTGAAAATTCCATCCTACCAAGACAAGCTCCTGGCAAATCAAGCTCAGAGACTGAGGCGAGAACTGGCTGGGAAGACAGTCAGCAGCAGCAGCACACGGTCTTCCTCCACTGAAACCATCACCAAGGCGTACTACGACCGTGGAGACTGGGTGGACTCTAAACCAGGCACAACTTCAAACTCCAGAATACTGAAGGTACCAACTTTTGTGCCCCAATCGACCGACATGAAGTTCAGCAACACCAGTCCCTTATTTCACCAGCCACATTTTCCTAGTTTCCCTTTTGTTGGCAGCAAGTGAGCAAGAGATTGCAGCAAGACCTATTGTGAATAAACACAGTAAGACACCACTTGTGGTAAGAACCTGGACAAAATTTGTAATACCTTGCCCCAGTTTTCCAATACACCTTATCAGAATTACTTGGAAATTGCACTTTTTCATCTGAACGTGGAAATATAACACAAATACTACTTTCAAATTGCATGAGGTCTGTTATCTGTTTGCTAGTTTTGACATTGTCGTAATTCAGTTGTAAACTTCTATTTTGAATAAATTCATTTCGTTTTCAAATAATTAAGACAAGTTGCATATCTTCCCTTACCAGAGTACAAATGACTTCAGATTTAACTGAAAGGCAACACAACTATACATTACAATGTTTTCATTATATTATCTGTAGATACACGACTATAATCTTCTACAAACATATGTTCAATATACTCTAACAAGAAGTTAGAGGCCTGTAATCTTTAAATAGTCTCTCTCTCTCACACACGTAATGGACACCAAGTACGAAAAACTGCCAATAGAACACAAAATCCTTGTCACATGAAGACAATACTAACGGGCTATTAACCGATGGGAATTCTACAAACTTAGATTCTTAACTATCAACAATTAATGTACACAAAGTTGATATCTCAGTAATCTGACCAAGATAATACACATAATTACAACACTTAAAAACAAATTACTGACTGTAAGTGCAGAATTTTACGGAATTTAAATGTCTTGAACTTTACATCCACGCTTTATTTCTTATCCAACGAAAACCCTGAAAACTGCACTTCTACTACTGCAAACCAACTTTTGGCAGTTGGGGATCTCAACGGGATTGTGTTAGCACTCTGTGAATCAATATTGCCAATTCTCTAATCCTATCTCATTCAGAGCATCACAGTAATCAACACACTTGTTTTAAGTCGATGCTACAGTTTAACTGTGGCGCTCTGTCAAGCAGTTTCCGGCATGCAACATACAGTCCTCACTAGTGTACAGTCAATCTCTACATTTGATATCCATACTGCTGAGGCATCTGTTGGGGCATTCCATAGGCTTGTGGGCCGGGAGGGTACATCCCTGGTGCTGGCATCATACTTGGTCCTTGTGTTATCATTAACTGAGGCTCGTCTGAAACGGCAAAGCGTAGACAATGAAAGTGGTTACAAATAACACATCCATAACGGACTGAACTTCAATCGATGTTTCTCTCAGCACATAACAGCACTTTTGAACACTAGCATCCTTCCACTATGTTTCAAATAATTGTTACATATTTATCAAAGTGACATGGATTCACAGGTAAGCATACATAACTGTCTAAACATCGAATACAGAACCAACACCAGTATTCCCAGTCACATGGGCTTATATGTCACATTCTTAAAATTTATCCAATTGCAACAATTGAACTAATTTTGCATGTACACTAACATAAGACATAGTAAGGCTCGGGTACACATTTCTTTAGTGTTCAAACAACTCGAGAAACCAGTAAATTGTAACAAACATTAAGCAGTAGAAATGCCTAATCTACTTACTGAAAACCATGGGCTGGTCTTCTTGCTTCTCTTCATTTTCTGTTCTAACAGCTTCCGATTGTTCTAATTTATCGACCTGCAAATTATTGAATATAAGACATTAAAACTTGTCCGTGATTATCACAAAAATGACTTCAATCAACTTTGCATTTCCATCACGACGAATCTCACGAATTAACCCAATATTTTATTTACTTATCTTTAATCGTTATTTCACCACTTAAGGATATGTCAAACCTTATTCACAAAAACTGGCCATTTGTACAATATTTCACGTGTCTAGCAAAATACCCAATCTTGATTGTCGGGGAACTTCAAATACAAAATATATTAAGTGTAGCGAGAAAAAAGATTTAGCAGAACCACCTTGGAACCGCACAACCACGTGGATATTTGTTTACAACTTATCCGAGGTCAAAGGTTACAGGGATGTCACTCAAATTTAATCTCCCACCGGTACAGGGCAGCTTTAATCACCGACTCGATTTTTCTGATCCATTTCTTATTTGGTATCAGTCTACTGGCACGTGACGTGTACAGACTGTGTATAACAATGAACTGACACCTACTCTTAAGTAGGTCAAAAAACAGATCCAGTTGATCCCACCTCGTGGCTGGGGACGATAATTAAGTTAATTAATTTGACGTGAGTGAATGTTGAAATAGCTATTGGTTTAGGCGTGTATAGGTTATATAGAATGAAAACCAAGTTTTCACCAAATAATTAACCTAAGACAGATTTTCACTTTTCCCAGTTTAATAGACTTTTTCTTGGCTTAGGCATATCGACTTCATTTGAACTTAGGAATACGAGTTCTCAAAAACAGCTTAGTGGATTTTGCTGCAACTGTCCAAACTTAATATTTATTCATCAATCTCAAAAACAGGATTTTCGTAACGTAACAAAGATGAATACAGCTTCTATTTTTTACAAAAATACCTTAAGTTTTGTGAGTTGATTTGTCATAGAAACCAAACGAATAGACTAATCGAAAATTTCTAACAGCATTGATGAGGTAAATGGTGAAGTTTTCATTTAAAAAAGGTTTTATAAAAATTGACTGATGGGGTTATTTTGCTATGAATGTACCTTTCTTAAAAATGAAGTTTTGACTTAAAAAAGTGTTAACGTAATAATAATAATGGTACATAAATACAAAACACATTTTTATATTCCCTGATCTTTTTTCTTTCAGAAAATATATACTTTTACTTGTTGAAAAAGCTTAGTTTTTTGATATACGAGTTAGAATGGAGGCCACTAACTAAGGTTCGAGATAACCTTAAATAACTTCTACTACATATCAACAATGGTTACACTTTTATTCAATCTATTCAATGTATTTTCAATAGCTGTCCCTTCTCTTCATTACAGCAAATGTCACTTACTTTACTTGTGTACTCCCTCATCACTTGAATCATGTATGGCATGGCAAAGTCCATGATATTATGTCTCCAAGCCAACTCTAAGATGACATCAGGCCGCAGGAGGTCGTAACATTGGAAAAGGCAGGCAGCAAAACATTCGAAGTTTTTCTCTTCTAAAAACCAAGCGATGAGCTCTTCTGCTATATCAATATTACGAGACTCCCCAGCATATGTCATTGCATCCTGCAACAAACACAATAAAATACTTTGTAAGATGCAAACTACAACAGAAACTTTTCCAGTTTAGTGATATGTAGATTTCCAAGTGCCCATGTGAAACTAGACCACCAACAAGGGCAAACATCCACTCAACCACGAGGTTCCAAATTGAGTGAAACCAAAATGCACTAAATTCTTTGATTTCATTATTAGCCTAAACTGTTACGTTTTTGTTTATGAACGAGACTATATCCTCTTTTTTACAACAGCCTGCACCTTAACATTAGAATCATGGTTTTGGAAACCCAGACGGCTACGGTAAAAAGAGGGCACAGAAAATCATGTACGCCCTTTGATCAAGCACAAAAGCAGACACCAACAGAACTGCATCAGCACCTTCCTTGCACTCATCATACCTTGAACAGCCGGTCCTTCTTGCACAAGTCGACTGACTGCTTCCATCGGTTGTTGCCCTTGTACAGATAGGCGGCAATGCGGCGGAACTCAATTAGTTCGTGTTTCTCCAGCTTCTGGGCCAGACCAATGTTGTCGAAGTTGTCAAAGGCATCGATGGAGGCGCGCAGACCCTGGTAATCCTCCTCATCAATCAGTAGGTTGTTGAGAGCCTCATTGATTGCCTACGTGAGGGTGTATGTAGATTTATTACAATTTTACTCAAAATTTCACAGACATTCACTGCTTGACGGCACAACTTAAGGGAAAGAAATCAAATAGTCAGTATCCTATCACCCAAAATATTTTAACACCACAAAAACAGTCTGCTTCCTTCTGGACATGCCGGACAGGGACTCTAACTGGGAGTGAGTTTTTATGGACCATTCAGATTCCTAAGGACACAAAGTATGATGGTATCAAGGTTCTGTCAGGTCTCAAACGAAATTGATAAACATCAAATGCCGAATTGATACTTACCTTGTTGTTATTGTTCTGGACACTGCGCAGATAAGGCTTGACTAACGCAATCTGTCCGGCCTTGAGGAAGAAGTTGACAGCGCGGGTGTGGTCGAGCCTTGGGGTCAGCACCAACAACAAATCATTGAGAAGCAGTGGCTTGAAGTCGAGGTAAAACTGCAGTGCCTTGTAGTACAGCTCGATGTTGGCCACCTGTGAGACAGAATCCATACTGTGTATGAAGTCGTAACAATTGCTTCTAACAGTGGTAATCACAGAAGTAGTGGTAGTAGTACCATTGCTACTTACTATTACCACTACCTGCATCTAATGCTGTTTCGTTAAGTGTTTCACCAGGACAACAGAAGCACGAAGCAACACTTGTTTCACACGTTGGAAGACTGAAATCATTTTCAATTAGAAGGCCTTTTGGCACTGCCACCCATTCGTTTACACAGCTTGTCTCACTGCAGTTCGCTGCTGTTTTTCCCAAGTGCCTGTTAATTTAATTTTGAAACTGGAACAAATGGATATTAAAAGAGCAAGACAGTTTAATTTGTAGATATAGTTATTTTGGCTACCTTTAATACAATATGTACGTCTGAGTTTTTGTTTTCCTCTATTAAAAACATCGATGTTATTAAGCTGTTTGTACATTTTGCACATGGAGGAAGGTGTGATCATGACACCACCATCCAACAGCCTAAATACTATCAAGGCTAATGGAGCCCTGAGCCATTTTAAGGCCCAGTGCTGTCAACCAATACAGTAAGCCTGAGAAAGGGTTCAACACCTGCATCCAAGTACAAGTAAAACATTACATTTTCAGGGTACAACAGAAAAGCCAAGTAGGACTTTGCCAGGGTTAAATGACAGCTCTACAAAAACCAACAGTGTTTATTTCACATTCGCAATTTTAAATTTCAACACCTTGTTTCTTCCTTCAGCAAGACAACACTATCAAATTCATCAATAATAGTTCAACCAAGACCTCATTTCCATTTCAGATAGTGCTAAAGGTTACAGAAGGATGGAAAACCCTCCTACGCTAAATTAAACATCCATGCATAACTTCAGCCTCAAAATGAACATACCGCTGAACAATCCACAGCCATCTGTTTTAGTAAACACAAATAAATATACAACAAGAGCGACTTCAGAAAATATCACAAAATAGTTTAGAGATCTGATTAAATTAAATGAACAGATTGCATATTAATCTTCAACTTATTTAATCTCAATTATGTAGAGCAAGGCGCAAACAAAAATGCGTCAACGTAACATTTCTTTTCATCCAAAAATGTCATTGTTTTTCTCAAACTGCGCACTGTTCAATCTCATATCTTGTTTCTAAAATTTACCCCAAAAAATTTACCGGGCAATTCGCAGTATGGTAACTGGCATTTTCCAATCGACTAACCAGCTCTTATACTGTTAGTAGATAAATGAAATGTGTTCATGGCATTGGAGAAACGTTATTCTTGACCGATTCAATTAGGCATCTCCTTATAAAGGCGGGGGACACCTCGATGCTATTTTTGCACTAAGCATAAAAATTAACATTTAACAAATAAGATTTCTCCAATTTCGACTACATAAAGTATGATCACAGTGGAGCATGTGGAATAAGGGAACATCATTTGAGGCATTGTTGCCAACGTGCAATTGGTTAAAAGTTGATAAAACCGAACCATAAAACAGCAACACGTCGAGGGTGCTCCTTTAATCAAAACATACCACAGTAGTTTTTCTTGAGTAACTACCACCTGCACTTCTTCCCAGATGCAAATCACTGCCCTTACTAAGTTGGCTCTGATATGAGCACAACTGTGTGACACCAGTTTCTAACGAAAGGCATGCTACACACAATCCCTGCCAAGGAAACCTTTTCCCACCAGTGTCTGAACAGAAGACACTCGCACTTATTCACCCACCTTTGTGATGATATCCTTGAAATGACTCTCCTTCCATGCGACTGTTGGGTGCTTCATCATAGTCAGTATGGCATTGTCAAACTCTTCGTATTTGTCGTACAGGAATACCAACTCCGACCACAGGTGGGCCTGCTCGGCAGCTCGCAGTACCTATGGAGGACAAGCAAGAATGTGCAGGTCTCCACACTAATAACAAGCATGCAATATAAGCATAAAAGTACTATGCATATATCTAAGAATACAACATCCCACTACGGATTTCTCTTACTAATTCAGTTGTTGCGCTTAAAATAGAGCAACTATTTCATTTTCCTATCATGTGTAATGCGTTGCATGATAAAGAAAGGCACAGGTAGCGAAAAATTGACCACAAACATTAAGAATCTGGAACACCAACAAACTGTCAACTAATGACATTTTTGGCTCATGTTGAATTACCGTGTGCCCAGTGTATTGTAACAGAGACACAGCCAGGCTGAAGACTGGTTAGTGTACATACCTTTGGAATGTTAACCCTAGACCAGAAAAGTTCTAAATGCTCCCTCATCTTCTGCGGCTTAAACTTGGAGTATAATATTGCTAGCTCTGTGAACATGCCCATGTGAGCTCTTTCTAACCCTGCAAAATAACAATTCCATGTATCAGTGTGATCAGCAACACACTCACAACACCAAAGCACCAGTAAACACATTTCAGCGCAAGTATAAGTGAAAAAATCTTGTCAGCAATTAACTGGTAGGCAATGAAATACACATTCAAAAAAATGTTTATTTTGACCCAGGAAAAAGTGTGTGCAATTCAGAAATGCGGTTATTTCAGGATTACCTTTTAATTGCACATTGACAATATTCCTTAAACCCTGAATATCTTAGAGATTTAAAACATTAAACGCATGTCTGTGCTTCTTGTCCACAAACAAAATTGGCAAAACCAAGAGCATTTGCTTTAGCTTATGCCAAACTCTAAGTAAACCTGCCAACTTCCGAGTCTTCAAGAAAAACAAGGTCGTATTTCCCCGAAGCACACCAGCTGTTGCTGGTTGGCATTGTACTCACCGAGGGCAGCCTCTAACAAAGCGATGAGTTCCTCGAAGTAACCTCTGTCCTGGTAGTAGTTAATCAGCTCCTCTAGCTCGTCGGCATGTACAACGATGTGCAGACCACACATCTGGGCCAGCCGGAACTCCTCAGAGTCCACACACGCAAAGCACACCTACAGACGAGACAAAAACAATTCTTACCAGAATGTCATTCGATTCTATTGACAATTGAACACATGTGGTATCACTATCAACCAGACAATCAATAAAATTTGGCAAGTTTTCCAACTATAGCCTCTGCTGTCTTCATTAAAAGGGTTAAATGTATCCACATTATTGAATTTTCTGCTTCAAATTTGAAAATGGACATTTTGCAGTTTTCTTGGCCATCCAATTCCATCTTCTTACCTATTACCACCACAGAATAAAAACTGGTGAGCAGTCTGTTTTTCAAGTTATAAAAGACATGTTTTAGGACACACTGCCACCAATCAAGTCCTTTGGTATGTATAAGCACCTCCCCAATGGTCTCTAACACTGGCCCTCTTTCCTCTTACCTCCTTCCATGTCTTGGTACTGTTGGCCTTTCTGGCGCTGTCCACAGCACCCTGGAACTCTCCCAAGTGGACCAAAGTGATGGCCAGCCTGGCATTGTTTGACACGTTGTTATATAGCAGCTTGGCTGCCTCGTACATCTTGGCATCAAAGCAGCGATCTGCCACCTGTAAGGAAGGATAAGTGGATTAGTCAGCAAATTAACAGTTTCAACTTCTACTACCGCACTTTTGGTACAAGTAACTCTGACACTGCAAGTCGAGACGAGATTTCACGATGTCATTTGTATTCCAGGGAAAATCTGATAATCACAACTATACATTTTTTTGTATTATGATTGCGTAGCAAAGGCTTTAAAACCAACCTGTGTGATATTAGCGTGGTTCGGACCAGACACAAATTCCTCTAGATCTGCAAGTCTGTTAGTCTTGGCATAAGCAAACACTAACTCCGTCTCAATGAAGGTCTCACGTGCCTTCTTGCGAGCCATTTGCAAGTATTTCACCAAATCTTCCCAGTTTTCTGAAAAACAATTCAAAATCATGTCACAAAATAATCATAAATACCATGGACAATACAATGATGTGAACAGCACTTACGCGTGGCATTTGTTACTCGTATTTTAAGTTTATCTGTAACAGATGTCGCATCAAAGTAAGCTTAGAGACCAAAGTACCAAATCTGGCACAGCAACACTTACTTTGTCACAGAATGGTGAAATGTAAAAACAAGACCTCTTCTTTATCATTAACGAGTGAAAACCTGACCTATTCAGACAGATCACAACACTCTTAGGCAGCTAGACCGGTGCGCTTAACTCACCGTTCTGGCTAGCCACGCTCACAACCTCCATATACTGTGCCGGGTCGTCGGCTTTAATGTACGAGTCGATGGATTCCTTGACCAGTCCAGCATTGAGCTGGGCCCGCGCCAACTGGCTCCAGACACCTGCATCGTTACAGCGCTCGGCAAATTCGTAGGCTCTGTCCAAGTTACCTACATGCTCAATAAGAACCTGGTAAGCAAAGAAAAGGATTAGTGTCAAATGCATAAAAACATGCTAAGAAGTTTAGTAATATATTTTATCGGGGTTTTATAAAAATGTACGTAATACCAAAATGCTGTACATGGCAAGATTTGGAAAAGAATTCCGTCCTGGATTTGTTTCTTCAAAAACAAACTACATTGCCTAAATAAATTTGGAATTGCACAACTACACAATGTATTTAACATTTTCACTGGAACTGGGAGTGGATTCAAAACCGATGCACCAGCCAATATGCTTAACATTAACTTCCTTTTAATCAGTTTGTACTACCTGAATAGCCGATGTGTTGACTTCAAACTTCTTGAAGATGGCAAAAGCTTCCTCATAGAGTTCACTACTGATTGCAATGTTGGCGATATCAGGAGCGTCGTAGTTGTCCAATCTGTTGATGTACTCCATCACTCGAGTACGGTCGGCCTTGATAGCAGTCAGGATCAGCAGGTTCTGAAGGTTTCTGCCACAGAATACATCAAACATAGCATTCACAGCAGCAACAACAGAAACATGTCAAATTCATTGAACAAACAAACAAGACAAGCATAGAAACTAGTGGACAATGCCGATTGTTTCCAAGTGTCTGTTGACTCTCGCCAAGACGTTAAGTCGAGCTTGCTTGGTGTAGAAGGATACGTTACTCGTACCATCCATGACACGTGATACAAACAGTAGAACAAGTTCATATAACAATGCACTGCTGACGCCAATCCACACATGAAGAGCTTAGGCAAGGTATTCAGATTCCAGGAAATAATTTAAAATAATGCAACATACAAAATGAATTTCAATGACACAGTGAGATTGTTATCATTAACAAAAGCAATACAAAGCGCCCACAAGTATGTACCACCAAGGATATGCTACCAGGGGTGCAATTAACCTTTGTGTAGTGCGATTTCAACATTGTGCTATTTTTGAAACTATGATGGCAATGCCGACATTGACAGGTGGCAGTACATCCCAGCCGTGTACCTCTATGCTGAGGTTCATCTAAGTACATCAAGCCAATCTGATAACAAAGGACAGCTACTCTTACCTGTGTTCACTGAACACGGAGCTGTCAAGTACTATCTTCTCCAGCAGCTCAATCAGCTCATTGGGTAGGTCGGCAGTCATGAACGCCTTCACGGTCACAGAGATGTCCTCGGGGTCCTGAGTCTCAGACAAGGCTGTCTGTACTACCTGCAACAACATAAGAAAATGTCTACTGCTTCATCATTTACTTAGACGGAGTGCGAGTCCCAATACTTAGGAAAGGACCTTTCAGTAAACACGAAATTCATTATTGTAAGTGACAATGAATAACTTCACACACTACCAGATAAGATAGAAGGTGATCACTGTACCTCGGCAACTATTTTGGTCAAGTTTACCTGATCAATCAGCTGACGCCTGTACTGGTTATCTGGCTGAAGGACCTGAGCCCACAGTTCAGGGTCTTTACGGCGGACTAAGTAACGAGCCTCACTCTTGAACAGGGAGTTCTCATTGCATACCTGCACACAAAACAGTTATACTAATTAAAACAGAGACAACAAGTAAGTCACAATGAAACATCACGTTTTTGTAAATAACAACATAAAGTTCCACTGTTTCAACAAAAATGGGATTAAAATTTTATTCACTGAATTAAAATCAACATTAGCAACAGCATCAATAACTCCTATCAGTTAAACTCACATAACCGTCCTAGACCTACAGTACAGAACCTAAACCAAGACTGGTTAGCCAAAAGTGCAGCAACAGGAGAAACTGTTTAAAGCTTAAACTATTGCTTAATGTTACACACGAGTGAATTTCAAAGACAATACAGAACAAGTGCTCAAACAGAGCACTGTTCAATGACTTCACACAGCTTGAATAGGCAAGACAGAGAACGTACATTGATCAGTTCAAGATCGCACTGTCCCCTCTCGTAGGCGACACAGGCCAAGTGGGGGTCCCGCTTCTCACAGTACTTCCCAACAACACGGCTGTCGTAGTACTGGTTCTCTCTGCAAAGACAATATCATGTGCTATCAAGGTGCTACACTTTGTAGATTTCACACGCGATTTAAGACACACCTAAGCAGCTAAACACTTATGAATTTATTGCGTATTTAAAATAAACAGAATTTTTTTTACAAAATGTACATAGACAGCGAACGAAATTAAACAAGAGTAAAAAAAACATTTCACACACACAAAACACAATGTCCAATATCTCAATAAAAACTGAACACAAGCAATTTCGTAATAAAAATACAGCACATGATAAGAAAAAACGCATTTTTAACATTTTGCCCAAAAATGCCGCAAGATAATACAGGATTAAATGCTTACATTGCAATTAATACATCTACCCACCTGAGGAAACGCTCTGGGTTGTTGTTGCTATCAATGTAGATTTTAGCCAAGGCATTGTGTGTAGCTGGCTCCGTACTTCCATCATGGATTCTAGTCTCCAACCACGGCAGTAAGAGTTTGAGTCTGGAAAGGAAACATTAGCAAGCTGTTGAAACAAGAAAATATTTCCCATTTTCACAGAATAGTGTAAGTCGAACATAGGTGAAAAAAGTTGAATGTCATGATGATGCAGCCCAACGGCCTTCAGTGCACTGCAGAGAGATGAGGACAGACAGTTCCTAAAAGTCAAACCATTGGAACCATCTGAGTAGGCAACAACAACTCGACCTAGTTAGTCCAAGGCGTTGAAACAACATTTACAAATAGAACTACAATAAGACTCCTTTGGCACTTTTGCTTTTTCTCACATACTAAGCTCTTGAGTTTTATATCCACTGTAAGTAAGGTATGCGTCATTGGGAACATCAATTTCAACAGTATAGCTACTGATATATATTCTCAAAATTTTCATTTACCAAATATTTACTGAATTCGTCCAGGTATAAACTCATAGGCCTATAACTGGGGAGCTCTGTAAATCAGGATCGGACTTTTATGTACTGATGGCCATTCACACACAGGGAGAGATAAAGGAGAGAACAATGAAACGGGTTGGGCTTACACCTCAGGATACGGTGAAACAACTTGACGGGCACTCTACTCACCTATTGCGCTTCTCAACTTCCTCAACAAGCTCATCAGTGGCGAACTGTCCCTTGACAACCAGGATAAGCTGCTTGATGACATCCTCCGCACAGTCGACATCGAGCAGACCACCAACGACCACAGGGAGGCGAGCGGGGTTCACTTTCTGTACGTAGATCTCGATGTACTTCTGCAGACTGTTGCGGTACAGATAGAGCACCAGATCATGCACAAAGTCGAACCGATCGCACACGATGATGAGAGGGAGCTGGTCTGTTAGTTTAGCTTCCTGCAACAGGCAAGGGTAATTCTCATCGTCTGGTTAATGGTGAACATTCAGATGACGTGATTAATGTCAAAATTAAACAGCAATGTCCAGGCTGTGGTAAAAATGATAAGCAACATCAGAACGATACATGGACCAATGGATATGGAGCCTACAAAACCAAATGTCTTCCGCAACTGCATATCTCAACAGGACAGGAATACTTCACTTTGCATCTCAAGTAAGAGTATTTCAAGTGACTTTGTCTTGAACTAGGAACGTAACATCATTAACAGTAAGTAATAGAGATGTTAATTAACGTTCACACTTATTTCTGGACCCACCTTCAAGAAATTCTTGACCCTTTCAGGATCGTAGCAGTTGCTTTCGCGGCAGATTCTCTCAACCTCCTTGATCTGCCCGGTCTTGCAAGCTGCCTGGATGTACTTAAAGTGTACGTCCGCCTCCTGGCTGAAGTTGACGATGGAGCCAAGGAAGTAGAATAAACCTGAAATGCAGAACACACGTGACCAAATTACAAACTGACTACACAGAAAATAAAGCAGGAAAAAATAGAACACAGATTTGTGGTCTAGCCATCAAGCTGAACTATAGCGACAGTGTTGAGAGTATGTTAAACTTAAATTGGTAATAACACACCCCAAATATGGAAGAAGCTTCCATGTTGCTAATCTGACAAAGCTACAAAAAGCAGTATAACAAGGTGTTTTTGGCAATTGATCGTTCTTGTAATACAAAGATTTCCCCTCTAAAAGCCCGCAAGTCACGCAACACCTTCAGAGGGATTCAGAAAATGCCATGCTAATTCTATCACCTCACACGTTTACACCAACGCACAGTTCAGAAACCCTAAAACCTGCTTACCTTCAAAGCTCTTGAAGGACTCAAAAATCTCAATGAGGGCATTGGTGGAGAGCTGCTCATGGTACTTGCTGGCAATCTGTACACAGACCTGTAGGTTCTGTCGAATGTTGGCTTGCAGCATAGCCTTAAGACACTCGAGAGAGTCCTCGACAGACAGGGAACCAAAGTAGTTGACTAGCCACTGGAATAAAAATTAAAGCTTGGGAATAAGAGCTGTAGCCCAGATGCACTCAAAAATCTGCAGCCAACCACCCAGCCAAATAGCTGATTCACCACTGGAACAAAACGTTATTATGTTCACCATCACAATCGGGCGTCTCCCAAATTCTGGAACACACACACACACACACCAAATTCATTAACCTGTGGTCGGTGTATAGCAATTAACAACCGTTTCTTGATCACTGGTACCGTTAGGCATCAACGCAAAGAATCGACATACGGCAAGACAATCAAGTTTCCCATAATTGGCGACTGTGATTTAAATGTTAGACAACAAAGTCAACAGAAGCTGAATGATGACATCAATCAGTTTCCTGACCTGAATGCTACAGGTGACTCTTACCTCTGGGTTCAGCAGGTGAGTGTGTACGACCGCTCTCTTGATGTCATACAAGTCTGTGTAGTGCTCTAGGGCCTACAATAACAACCACATTCCCAATATGTGCCTGTTTATTAGAAAATGAGACTGTATTTCAGACGAACACAACTTCACAAAGAATGTGCAAATAGAGTTTCCAAAAGGGCGACAAGTTAAGACCTACCCTCAATCATTTGAGACCAAAATAAAAGGTCAAAAGTTTTGTTCAACATGAACACAATGTGGACTACATAAACAACACAATTAGTATGTCTATCCTCGGAGACGGTTTCTGCTTTTACGATGATGGTTACTATTGGTTGTGAAGACTAAGCTAGGGTGAGGCTAACAAAATGTCCATTATAGCTTCCTTCCTTTTGTCTGTATTCAGATAGGAACAGCTATACTTACTCTCTGCAAAAGGCCTGCTTTCTCACACAGCTGAGCGATATGAGCTCTGTCATAGTGGGTGAACATCTGGTTGCCAAGGATGGCATCAGCCACCTACAACAGGAGGGTAAAGTGTACAAAGGGGCAAACACAGCATTAGGATATCAGTCACTGCCAACAGAAGGCTACAGACAAAACCATTATATGAGGTTAAATAAAACTAATTACAAACAAAGGGGCGAACAGCAACATTCTCAGTTTGAACTAATGCACTCAGCAAGGTAGAAATAAAAGGCAGCAACACAAGCATCCCAAGTTTAATACAAAAGTCTTCTCAGCACTTTACACCAAGTACTTTTATGTTTTCTAATTTCGTATTCCCAAAACACAACATAAAATTGGACCAAATTAGACCAAATGTGTATTCCTCAAACTGAGATACAGACCTTAAAACTTGACAAAGACAACCCTAATGTAAACGCATTTTCTCATCAGTTTGTATATTGAGGAGAGAACAACCCAACAAAGGTGAGTTATTGAGCAGGTAGAGGTGGTTTCTCTTAACACCTCAGTGGCCAACACCTCCTTCAAGAATTACCTGTGGTGCAGACAACAGGTTCATCTCCAGAAGTCTAGTCTGCAAAGCGCCCTCTGATGGTCGGTTATTTTTGAGGGCATCCAATAGGAAGGCGGTGCACTGCTGGACCATGTTGAATTCCATGAACACATCCACGATCTGGGCAAATAAAGCAGAGGTCATGGGTCAGAGGTTTTGATCCCAGCAGTCAAGACAAATCAGCATCTACAAATTGCTGTAAATTTCAGACAAGAAAAATATCGTTCTTTCAAAACATTTTTGGTCAAACAAAGGAATAACATAAACTGGTTGTATGATGTCCTAAATTGCTATTAGCAGCCCCGTTGTACAGCTAAAAAATAAACCAACCAGAGACGAGTACCTAAGTTGCCGAAAGATAACATTGGCATTAAAAGAGGTAAAGCTTTAAAACCAAGCAAACTTTAGCTGATACCAGGTATTTTTCCAGAGCAGTTGGTCTCGTACAGAGAAGCTGTAAACAACCAGCAGACCATAATCAGAAGTTCCTTGAACACGGAAGCAATGGATTAGAAAATATGTAATTCAAACGAAACACGCACATAGCCATACTACCTTCCCTGCAGTGTGAACCCACCTGGTTAATGTCGGCCAGTGGCTCATCCTCAGGTACCAGCTTCTGGGCGAACTGGGCGCCCTGCTCTGGGTTGATGCGCATGATGTTGCGCAGTAGGAAGATGTAGTCAGGCGTGAAGCCCACCTTCTTGGCATAGAGCACAATCTTCTGGAATTGACCCGTTTCGGCAAAGCACTGGATAACCTTGTTGGGCACATTGGCACGCAGGTAAACAGACAGGGCCAGTGTGGGGTCGGCCTGCTTGACTAGGTCGCCCAGCTCTTCGCTGCACTCCAGCTGTGGGCAAGGGGAGATAATGGTTCATGAGAAGATGCACTATGTTGATATCAATGACAACAATTACCAGGTTGGACGTGCAGCTGAATGACAGAAAAAATCTTTCAAGAGATTTAAGTATTGAAGGAAGAAAAGGGATCACTTTTATCCAGGTAAACCACGGACAAATGAACAGAAAGCTTCTACCTGCTGACAAAACAAAGGTGATGATGGTAAGGTTTAAAAAAATACAACTAACACCTATTTTAGACTATTAACAAACATTAACTATGACCAAATCACTTACACCCATGAAACAAAATGATGCAATGCAGCCCTTGGTAATTCTCAAGTTTGGAACAAGTTTGAGAACTATTTCACAAGACAAGTGTGGCGAACGCTTAAAGCGTGTTGACCAACGACTGTAGAGAAAGACTACAAACATCAATGGAGAACGTGTATCACCAGAATGCAGCTTTTATCTCACAAGGTTCAGTAGGTCAAAACCTTTTAATCATACAACAATTCAGGTAAATGAATCGCGTGCAGGGTTATAATTTGACTGCTATCTCACAAGAACAGCGCAGAAACATGCAACCTTTGGGCACACAGAATTGTTCAACCTCTTCCCTATTAAAGAATGCCAGTAGACTAGACAACAGACCCATGGTGCCTACCTTATCCTCTTTAAGCCACTTCTCCAGCAGCTGTTTGCGACCCTGTTGCAGCACCGGCCGACACAGCTCTAGAGACTCGTACTTGTTCAGCTGGCCCTGGTCTAACAGGATACCAAAGTACTGGAGTAGGGGCGACGTCTGGCCAGGCTGGGCCGGCACCTGCTGGAACCGCTGAATGGTCTGGGGCGTGCGTAGGATACCCTGGAATGGATAGGTAGAGACTGTTAGCGTCACTCAGACAATACGTGCAGTAAAGCGGGCATGTACTTGTAGGCAAGAGTAAAGTACATAACAGCTACCTTCCATACTTGAAACTACACAGCCTGTAGACAATCAACACAACTACTACCACTACTGCTACTTACATAATTATGATTATCTATATAATTACTATTCATGCTATAATCATTATGAATAATCTTTTAGACCAATAGACAAACTACAACACTTCCAGACATTTATAGCAGAGAAGCATATAGAGGACACAATGCCGACCCTACACAATAGCCGTTTTCCAACGTAGAGGCGACATGAAATACACTTTGTTGCAAGATGGTGATTGGATAGTTGGTGGACAGCATTCTGTATGAATTGTAGTTGGATATTTCCCAGCATTTTATTTTTATAAATTCTTTGCAACTATCATGCTGCCAAATTTTCACTGCTGAGTGTTACGATATTCAAACTATTGGCAAAAAATGTTTCAAAATGCCAACGAATGACAGATTGCTATTTCATCCTGGACAACTCGAATGATGCTTTTGTGCTTTCACAATGCTAAAGAGTTGCAGGTAAATGTTTCCTTTTGGCATAAATCATGTTTCGAAAACAAAATTTCCACAAACACTCTAACTTTTCAAAGTCTAAAATCCACTATGATGCCTAAATCCCGCACATATAACAGTGACCTACCTTGGTGGCACCAGCAGCCACCTTGGCTGCCTCGGTGTAGTTGCCGGAGCCAAAGAGCGTGTTGAATTTCCTGACAAAGAGGTCCTCGCCACCTGGCAGGTTGTTACGCGAGGCGATCCTCAAGGCCAGGTCAGGGTTCTGTAGAGTGTTGGTAATGTACTGTACAATGTTGTCCTCCTCCACACTCACCGACAACACCTGGTAATAACATAGGTATACAGTTAACATATTGGACAATTAAACAATATGCAGCAACATCCCAACAAGGGAATGTGCTAAATATAGCAATTTACAGAGGCAATTCACATGGTCTAGGATGAGTTATTTCATTACGGGAAAAAGATCTCTGTAAACAATAAGTCTTATTGCTTTAGAATATCTCAAGCTGTCCACGATGCAATCTTTAGAGCTAAAGATTTGTCTGCACCATTGGACATGCACAAACTATGCACACCAACACTTTCTACAATGACAGTAACTTATTCTATAAGTCAAGTTTTCAAGCTCACAAGATAAAACAAAATAATTTTTATATCTCAAACTCATAAAAAAATCAACATGAGTGTTTCCATGTGACAAAAAGTCAGCACCAAATTCCTTTAAATACGCACCTGCCCCTTGCGGTTGACACCAATGACGCCGGAGGTAGGCTCGTATGGCGCCGTGACAAAGATGGTGTCGCCGCTAATCCTGTTCATGTAGATGCACGTTCCAGTCTCCATGTCGTACAGGTGGACATAGCCATACTTGGTGATCAGGTACACCACATTATGCTTGTTGCTCACCTGAATACAAACACATGTACAAGGCACTGGGTTACTCGTGTGAAGAGACAATCGAACAAAGGTGGAAAGAACAAGATTGAATCAGACATTCATTGATCTACGAATTAGTGGAAGCACTCCATTTCAAAGACCCTGATGAAGTGTTGACTGGTAACTCATCAAACATTTTAGTTTGGCAATACAATTAGCTACAGTTTTGGAATCCCTAAAAGATGACGCTCCATATACTTGGCAGCTACCTTCCAAGCACAAAACACTGGTGAATATGACCCTAACCAAAATGATCTTTCAGAGAAATTTTTTAGAGAACATTAGAACTGAACATAGTACGTGCAATATTCAAAGATATCAGTATTTATCCAGCTTCCTGCAACTCCAAGAAAGAGTCCAACTCCTAGACCCCATTATTTTACACTGGTACAAGACTTGGAATAGAACATGATTACAGTACAAACAATAAACAACACTCTTCTATGATAACTCACTACATTCGTTAAAACCACAAACCTGCATTGCCACAGGGAAGTCGTTCTGTGCCTCTGGGGGGAAGAAGACATCGACTGCCTTCTTCTGGAACGGAGTGTTCCCCTGAGGTGGCTGGCCCACTTCAATGATATGTAACTGAAACAAATGAGAGATCAAGAGATTACACGACCTGGAACACAACTTGATTATTGTCCTATTTGTAGCATGTAAATTGAAGAACCATCATGGGACATGATTTTTCAAGCTTCAACTGGTAGCTGCATGTTCGAACCTACTTCTTTTTCCATCTTAATCAAGATATTTTACTTATAAAATGAATCCAATTTGCATGGTTTAATTTGCCGGCTCACTCCACCAGGAAACAAAATGAACGAAAACTATGTATATTCTTGCTCACACTCATAACTCCAGTTTATTTCTGGCACTTTGGAAAAAGGAATACTCCTCGACTAACCCAATGGTACTACCCATAACATTAGATAGAAAAATGTCTCGCACATGGACTTAACAAAACACGCTTGTCTAGTCACAACTCTATCTTCCACTCAGCATAATGTGAACACTACTCACCTTTCCCCCTTGAGCTCCACGAACAGCAAATGAGAAGAGGGTAGATTCCTGCTGGTTGCCCGGCATTTTGAACTGGGCGAATGCAGCGGCATGCCCTTCAATCGGCTGACTGACTTTGCGCTCTACAGAGTACAGCTGCATAGCACCCACAACACGGTTTTGCTGAAATGAGAAATATCTTCAAGTCACCACTGGTAATTATTACCAATTTTTTTCCATGTTATACACTCTGAATAACAATTATAACTGATGGTATTGAGCTCACTTGACAAAATAATCACACAATAGTCATTTGTTTTACAGAATGACACAAGCTTCAGGTGAAAAGCTCAAAATGCACTTGAATACTATTCAAAGGAAAACATCTGTGCACCAAACTTTAGGATACAACATAATATACAAGGATGTGCACAAGAGAATACACATTTTATCTGAAAGGTAAGGTTAAATCCTCAGAACTTACACAAAAAGAAGCACCAAAATTGTACTATTTTTCAACTCCTTACTATCAATAATAAAATTTTCATCAGGTGTTGTTTATGACAACTGTACAACATAAATCACTTGATTATTTTTGCTGAGAAATTTGACAAAGTAAAATTCCACTAGTTCATCACAATGTGAGCTTAACAGGTGAATTACTGCAGGTTACACAAAGTCTGGTGTCACTACGATCCATACCTGGGCAGAGATGCCAATCAAGAGCAACCACTGTTGCTTGTCGTCAGTGCGGTAGTTGATGATCTGGCAGCCGGTCAGACTGGAGTGACGGTCAAACATCTTCTGTGGTTGTGAGTCACCTGATGGTCACAAACAGATAGCACTGCACTCAACATCGCAACAAGCTGACACATGGGCTTACAAATAGTCCGACTGACAGGAGAGCCTTGAGCAAGTTATGGAAGTCTCAATTTTACTATGTTTACATCATTCACACAGGGCTTGGAATGACCAATGACACACAACGCGGAAACTTTTACGGCCCAAATCATGCGCGCTACCCAGCCTTGAAATGGGTCGATGTGAACCTTTCCCCGACAAAAATCGAGAGGACTAAAAAAACGTTACCACCATTAGTAGCATGCGTCCTTTTAGCTCGTCCGTCCACTCCCAACCCACACATTTTTGGCTGCAGAGCCGTAGTATTTGTCGCCACGGTTTACAAAAACGCGAGATGCCATTGAAAATCCCACCACGCTATCCCAGATGCCTCGTCAATGTTGACAATTTACGTTCCTCCGAAACTTAAAGAGCAACTTCCGCTTTTCGAGGTGAACGTCGTCTGCAACGCCGCAGTAAGAAAGGAATTTGCTGCGGAAACTTTATATCAAATCCGATTTTTTTTACGTGGAAATATAATAAAATGCGCGGACAGAACATTTGAAAAAAGCAGAAATCCGCGTTTCCGCAGAAAATTCCAAGCCCTGATCACTATACAAAAATGGACAGATCTCGAGGGTGATATCAGGTCAATATGGCCCTAAATTCCAATGGATTGGTCTTTGTTTTATTACACGACCACCAATGCTTCTTTCCTCAGGACTTTTTTTGTCCCTTATTAGCTCTTACCTACTTTGATGTTCTAGCATAGATCACTCACTTTTTCGTCAGGTGTTAGGTTTCAGCCGCCTGACTGGTAAGATTATGAATAGCAACATCTGATAACTGGACAGCGCGAATGAAAAGTGATACTTCACGGCCTGCTTGGTTAACAATGCCGTACACTGGAAGTTATTATACCACATTTTAGCCAATCCGAGAACGGAAGCATCAGCGGTCATGAAATAGTATTGAATAAAAACTAGACGTTAGGAAAAGGTCTTTTAGCACTTCTGTATTGTGTTTTAGTCTGTGTGACAAGCCTTTCAAACAAAAAATGAATTGTTGTCAATCCACATGGTTTACTTGCAGACTACTACAGAAATTGACTACAGGAAGGAAAAAACAGGAAACATTTCTGACCAACAGGCTAGATTGAATGTACAAGAACCCAAACACACTTTGGGATACTCGACGGCCTTCAAACACAACAGCATGCATTCCTCGCTCAACACTACTGGTTCATTCCAGTCCACCCCACCCACCTTCCATACTCCAGTGGAAAACAGCACTTTCAGTCACAAGGGCCACAGTGTTGACGCTGATCCACTTCCAGAACGTCACGTCCTCTGTGATGGTATGAGCCTTCATTTTGCTCTTCATCTCAATGTTAAATATCTGAAGGGTCTTGGCAGCTGCAAACACAAAGGTAACACCATAGACTACAGCACATGGACTGCCAATTATGTATATTGACTCAATGCACAATTTCTGTGAACTTGCGCACAAGTTGCGACCATCGCAACATCACTATTCATTAGTAGCACCTAGTGTTACGCACATTTTATTTTCGCAAGTGCGTTGTTTGCTCAATAACTGGAAGCTGTGATGTGCATTGGAGGAGAGCGGCACCTCCTCTGGGAATTCCAAAACAAAATATCAAATTTTTTAATCTGTTATGCACTGTTAACACTTTTTCTATAGTTTGACAAATGCAGATCATAAATGAAATGCAACTAGACCTCAACACCAGTTAGCATTGAGAAATTTCTTCAAAAAAAATACTTGGGATACTATATCATGCATTATTTCAAACAAAATTCGGCAACAGTTACATATAACATCCCCGCATTTTGAGAACCAGAGTTTTCTCCACTGAATAACGGGGCATCAACAGTTCTCAAAATGCAGGCACATTATATTAGACAATTGCTCAAAATTCAACAATCAAAGAGTTCAGTAATGCTAGGAACTCACTAAAATCTAGCCTAAATTACATGTACTCATTCGACAAGATACATGGCAATATCTCGTGAAGTCTTGTTTTTTAGCGAGGTCCCAGCGTTACTAAACTCTACCCTGGATAACACATTTAGAATGCATTTCAACAAACATTGGCAACTCTGGGTACGTATGTTCTTGCAACAAACAGCTCAAGAGATCTCTATAACAGGAGATGCAAACTACAGGAGGAATTACGAAAATCACAAAGGGTAACATTTCTTCAGTTTTGTAATTAAAAAACTGCCGAAACGTTTTTCCATATCCCCAAGGCTGAATACATTGAACAAGGTTCAAAACTTTACCCTAAGTTTTGTATTATAAAAGCTGCACATTATAACATGCTAATGAAGGAGTCAATTAAATAAAATACTAGATTATTTTTTGAGAATTTCATAGCATAAAATTCTTTTTGTCTGCCACTTTGTCAGTTAAATTGAAGAGTGTTTCCTACACACAACACAATGTCCAACTCCACCTCATGGGACACTGTATACCTAGGATTAACCCTCACGGCCCTCCATGCCTAGACTTTCGGGTCGAATATCAGCAATTCCCCTATGAAAAACATTCCAATGAATAGGTGAGCGAGGGCCCTGACTTGGGTTTTGTCTCAAGCTTTCAAAGGTTAGAAGCAAAAATATCCTTGTGAGATTGAATTTCAAGTTCTTACTAACCTTCCAAGCCTTGACAAGAGCATCAAAATATGCTCAGTAGAACATACGTTACTTGAAATTTGCGAATATCAAAGCCTGACAAAAGTTCTACCTCAATGGTCGAGATGGTAGAGCTACTATTTGACGTATCGCCAAGATTTTGAGTGAAGGCTTAACTGACCGATCAAAATGCAGCATTCTTAACACACCTTCGTTTCCAACCTGCTGTCTTACCCGACAAACAACACATTGTCAGGTAAAGCTTATTGTTTGTTTGTTTGTTGGATACCACGCAACTTTTCCAAGGGGCAGAACTTGTGATAGGTCACATATGGGGGTGTAAGTCATTTGGCTTTCTGCTCACCTCTAAGGGCAATCACTTTACTAGCTGGGTTCATGATAGCCGAGTCTGCCGAGATGGGGCGTCGTATGGGATTGGCTGTGTCGTTCATGTCAATAATGACCACCTGGGCAGTGTCGCCCACTTTCTCACGTACACAGATGAACTTGTCGGACTCCATAGTGAGTGAGCTGAACCCAATGTTGGCTGCGTTGATACCCACATTTTGAAGCTGAAACAAGAAATTAGTTGCAATATATGTTCTGCTTATTATGGAAGTTGAATGCATTTCCGAATCTCAAGGGCTAGCAAAGTAACCCCATTGAATCAGCCCGAGTCATTATGCACATTAAAATACATTACACTAGAATGTTTTGAAAAATTGTAGAAAATTCTCAAAAGATTAAGACCAAGAGACAACATAATGACACAAAAATTATCATCGCTAGAAGAAAAAACCAAATACAGATAAACTTCATGACAACGTACTCTGTTTAGAACTTGACAGCAATCTACAGTGTACAAACTTCCAAGTCCAAGTTTTGACTAATGTAATTAAGAATACCCTGGTTACAACAAACCATCATGATAAGGTAAATATGTGGTAAATATTTGTAAATATTTCGTAGGTTCCTTGATGGTTTGACTGTACTGTCATTGTGATGAATAACCCTATAAACAATTACATAAATGGCAGCCACACAAGGCCACTACTGGACAATTAGTGAAATGAATACTAAATCACAGATGGCTTTAAAGAGTTCCATTGGTGGCTAAGACCTCTCAACAAGATAAGCCATACACACAAATCAATAGTAAACATGGTGGTGGAATATTAATCAATGTCAATATGTGCCTAATCCAATTCCTGGACTCTTAGTCAAAATGACTTCATTGTCACCTAATGTGGGTGGTTTATACAAAAGAATCAATACATAACTTGTCTTCCTAAAATCAATTGCTGACCAAGGGCACCCACCTCAATCAGTCATATTGAATAAAAAATGGTACAGAAGTTTCGGACGAAGAGGTGCTAAGAAGTCAGGATATCATAGACTCAGTAATTACATTTTAGGGCACCCACAATTGGTACATAACGAATTTCAGCAATCAAGATGTTAAAAAACACTTGCAAAGAAAAACAGGAGAACAGACTCTTCAATTTTTTATTGTATACCCGAAAGCTGTGTGAGAACTTTTTACAGAGTCTTTTGAGACATAAAATCAATAATTTCTACATATTGATTGATGCTTAGCTTAGCAATGGATGACTCTTTATTCAGTAGATGGTGCTGGCAAAGAAAGGCCCCACTTTTTAACATTTACAGTAATATATTGAGAGCAGAAAGTCGTTCATCAGCAAGGGGATAAACGTAGGGTAAGGTCCACTTGACTCTCTGAATGAAAGTATTTCTGCAGTAACCTTGTTAAGATAGTGCCATTTAGCGAATTTCAAGTCGTCCATTGATCCACATGCAAACTGGGTAGGCTTAAAGAAACAAATGAAAACTCTGGATACACATTCAGTGCATCCAAACTGACAAAAATTCGTTTACCACATATCATTTTAAGTACAGCTTTTGATACTATGAAATGAATTAATTCAAAATTTGCATGTTACTCAGTGGGAGTACATGGTTCTCAAATCACTTTTAAATCAGGGACCCATCTATCCCTTTTCTTATCCCTTATTAAACTACTCTTACTATTAGCCAAGTAGCAACAGGAGAGCAAAATTAAGTGCTTTGGTGTCCAAATTTATGGACAATTGATCGCATGATGGTTTTTATATTATCTAATAATGATTACTTCATCCTTGGAATAATAGTCTGGGTCTGACTACCCAATGCAGCAACGAACTCAGGGCACTGGTCGGATATAGCGATCCCTCATTTAGGGAACCAGACAATAACTGAATAACGGGCCCCTTATTTAGTGGATGAACTGATTCTCTAAATCAGGGAGCACTATATCCGACCAGTGCTCGAATTCAGAATACACCACAAGCACTGAAGCACAGTGACAAAAATCATTTTGTATAACAACAAATACTCATATTAAAATGCTTGAGAAAGTGAATAAGTGCCCTTTTCGTACTGAGATACGATTCAATGAAATGTGAAGCGCATGTCCTTAATTTCGAGACAACACCCCCTTGTTTCTGGCAGGTGGTCCAGGAATCAAAATCCCATTTCCGTGTTTGCTTCACTCAAAGTATGGTTCAAGAAACAACAATTGCGCTCTCTACATTTACGAACGAACCTTGATTGTAGATTTCAACGCGTTGTAGAAGCTTAACTTTTATAAGAAAACGCGCTAAAGACAAACTCTTTTGCCCCACAACTTCCAAAGTGGACCAAAAATGAGAACAAGGGGCGTGTAGTGACAAATAGCGGCAGAAATGCAGCTAAAAATGAACAGTACCTGCAAATGTTCCTGGAATCTAATTGGTAGCATTTGAGCCATTTTGAACTCACGAGACCTGAAGGCCGAAAATTACTACACTATTCCGGTTATTTTCAATTTAATTCTGTTTATTAACCGGTGGCTTCGTCGCCGACTTTCTCTTCACGAATTCCAAGATGGCCGCCACCGGTGAGAGAAAGTAGGTCGTAGATTATTGGGCAAACAGTGACATGTGTTTTTTCATGTTTACGGAAAACAGCTAAGAATATCTGGTATAAAAAAATTCCACTCATACATTTTTATGAGACTAAAGCGTGAAATTGTAAAATTTAATGGCATAACTTAAAATTTGTGACTGAACTATTTATTGGATATTTTGCCACATAAACATGTGAAGGGTGTACAACACCAGTCCATGTAGTCTCACAACTTCCGTGTCAAAGGTTACGTGAGGTAAAAACTAGATCATAGTTATAAATGGATAATACACAGATACATACGTCAAGGAGTACGTGCCCGGCGCCGGGACAGGTATGTACTCTTTGGCTTTGGAGTCACGGTCCGCGGCGCTTCGTTCATCATTTCCGTGCAGAATAGGAAGAGAGGAAGATTACCCGTATTGGCTTTGAGTATTTGTGAACTGTATGTGTAGGCTGGCTACCATCTTATCTTTGACCGGGGCGTATTTGATCGGCTTTCAATTTTGCAGATGTATTTTAACGAATAACTTACAACCAGTCCTGTGGCTTTGTCAGTCAGTACCTTCGATGTAGGCACACTAGTTCGGCACAAATGTGTAGTTTTGGCAGATTTTCACAAACAAAGAAACATTCTATCTCATTGTTCAATCATCCCGCAGTGACTAAGCCGCAAGGACATCGTCAATAAGCAACCTAGCTTATTTTAACCTGAGGTATTTTTTACTGTTTATTGTTTTCGGTCAATTTTATAGACTACGACGAAACCAAAATCGTTGACTTTTTGCGTAATCCCTGTTTCTTACTTTTTAATATACCATCTGACTCTCATAGGCGTTCATGCTTTTGCACTTCAACTTTAATTGCCTGGTGTTTTGTATTTGTCCTATAAATCTCCTGTTCGTGTGTGAATTAAGTAAATAAAGAAGTAAAAAATAATGTGATTTTTTTTGTTGTAATCACATCCATTGTCAGAGGATTTTGTTGTCGGATAGTGAATTTTCTATGTGAGATGGAGAATAATTTTAAAATTGACAGCGCAAACCAGGGCTGAGGCCGGGTAATTGCTCTTTGTATCAATGTACCACAACAATCGGCATAGGTCAATGTTCTCAGACCTCATTGTGAATTCAAGACAATCTACACCTACACGCCAACCCTTGCGCTGGAGCAATTCACAGTATTTAAAAAGATTTCATTAAAATGAAAACTGAAAGTTTATGGGACATTTCGTCCTTGTAGCTGCCAGTGTTGAAGCTTACTCTATTGTAATCAACACCATTCACTAGCCTATATTGCGATTTATTGGACAGGATCAGGGCGACATAACAGTGTTAGACACGAGCTGCATACTACACCATACTACAGAAACAGCATTGATAAACTGCAAACTACTAAAACCAAACAATTAAGACTCCGGTCGGAATCTGCCTTATAATGTCAGAGGGATCCTATGACGGTTACAAGGCCCAATACGACAACTTATGGGACATTAAACAACAGGGAGTTGTAGAACCAGGTTACGAACTGTGTTGTTGTACTGAAATAATAACTTTCAGTACTGAGTAGACTGTCAAGTTTTTTTAAACATGGATAGGCCTACACCTGTCAGAGTTATTATGTCTTTTGATAAGTGAAGTAAGATATCACTGTGATTGTATATGTTTGGTTGTACCTAGGACCAATGTATATTACTGCCAGGTTGTACATATCTCATCTACTGCATCTTTCTATATACTTATCGTAGTTTATCGGTAACTATCACTTGTGCTGATGTTTTGTATTTTCCTGTATCCGATGTAAAACAAGCATTTTAATTACTTAATTTACTTACTAACTTGAATTGTTGCTGAGTGAGCCAGTAACACAAGTCACACTCAACTGCGCTAGACTGCGGCATACATCACTTTCGAATTTGCGATTTTAAGGTTGGTCTACCCCAATAGATGTTTTCTTGCGGAGTCGCTGATTGTTTCAATGTTCTTGTTGGTAATGGAGCCCGAGCCTATCACCGTAAGGAATATGAGACCCATGCATGAGCTTCAGAAGCTGCATTTCGTCCTCTTCAGGTGGCTAAAATCAAATTTTGTCTTTTTAAAGTCTTATAAAATCGGTCTCGTAACAGTCCTTACAGTGACAAGAATCTATACAAAAGCGGTTTGTTTTTAAAGAGTGTTTTTGACCTGCTGCGTCGGAAATTCAAGGGGTGTAAGTATTCTACATAAATTTGAAAATACACCGAAATTTGAAATCAAATGTGAAATGTAACCATAATCATGGAATAAGTTGCACCTAGTACCAGAATTGTTTGTTGAAAAGCGCATGCTCAGCATGCTTCAACACGGGCTCGCTGGTTACGTGCCGAGCCAGTGTGCTGGCTACCGACTACCTATATGCGCAGGGAACCGGCGAGCAACACGGATGACTCCACTAAGAGGGGGGGGGGCTCTCAATATCTCGGGGATCGACCACAAAAAAGACGGCGCTGACCTGCCGTTTTCTTAGGCTATTGCGTACGCCATTCCTTTGCGGGAAATTATGGTCGGACCAACTCCTTTTCGAGACATCAGAGAGCTATTAATGGGCTCCGGTTTCTCAGATAACAGTAGACCTTTGCTGGAAACAGATCGCTGAGCAAAGTCATGAGGTGTCACTTTTAATTATAAAACTGCTTTATGTAAAGTACTGGGATATTTTCACTTCTTTTCTCGTGTTTGTGTTATTTGACGACAATAATACACTGAAACCTTCACCCTGAATGTGACGCCGTACAATTGTTCATGACGAGTTCGTACAGTCGCGCTTAAAGGCGAAGGCAACCTTTTTTCATGTCATTTTTAGCAAAATAAGGTTCGTTGATTATCCCAGACATATTTTTCACTTATTTACTACTTTTCGTAATTTAATTAATTACTCGTCGTCTACTCTGGAATTGACTGTGAGAGCAGTCGAGTTAGTCATTGTTCTACCTCGGTTGTGATAAGTTCGGTCGTCAACATGCCACACTGTTGCTGCGTACTGGGGTGTACTCATTATCGTCTCACGTACAGAGGAAGAACTGTCCCACTTGCCCGCGAGTGTCCCGCGACACACTCCCACTGGAGGGTGATCTGAGCACCCAAACTGTGCCGTGTGACTCCCTCGCCACGCACCTGGCACCTTCCAAATAGCTCCAATACAAGTCCACAATAAACTTATCAAACTTAGGCTCACCGATCTGTTCATTGGATGACGAACTGTCCTCTTCACTGGGTGTAGAACGGGGCCTGTATTCACTCCCACTACTCAACATCGCTGCAGGGCTGCTTACAGGCTCTGGGCTAGAGACAACCGTAAGCACAGGACGAATCACTGCTAGTTCCCGGAATTGCACGCGGTGGGGTACGTTCGGAGGCACGGGTGACAGTAGATGAAGTGCCTCCAGTCACTGTATGTAGTGGCCACAGTTCGCGAGGCTTCTCGCTTCAAAAACGCACTTCTCGGGGTTGGCGACGGGGCACTGCCGGGAATGGCCGACAGCGACCGGGTATGGTACCCTTCTTCAGGCGTTGTTTCGCTGGGACAATGACCGTCAATTCAGCGTAAATATCTCTCTCATAATCTGACGGCAGAAAATGCTTGCCATACACTCGGTAACCCCCCACTGCTTTGTACGTTGCGCGGACGGGTAGCGCTGCGTTCTTCATATGAACGAGCTATCCAAGTATAGTACGGCGAAGTGTGTCATCCTTCGAAAAGCGACGCAAAGTACCCAAAGCGCGTATGAGACGATAATGAGTACACATCCCGGCTCGCAGCAACAACGTGGCATGTTGACTGACTTGTAAACAAAAGCAAACGACGACCGAACTTATCACAACCGAGGTAGAACAATGGGCTGACTCGACAGCTCTCACAGTCAGACTATGGCGCGAAACTTTCCTCCCAAAACGTCACTTCCGGAGTAGAGGACGAGAAATTAATCAAATTACGAAAAGCTGTAATTAAGTGAACAATGTGTCTGGGATAATCAACGAACCTTATTTTTGCTAAAAGTGACATGAAAAAGGTTGCTTTCGCCTTTAATATTGTAGCGAGAAGCGGGTTAGGGTTGATCCTGTTCCGCCGGGGGATCTATCGAACCCCTTGGCCACGGGTTCGTTAACTAGCTTGAGTAAAAATCCATTTTATAAAGCTTTTAGCTAAAATGAAGCATAAAGAGTGCCTTTACATGAATTACTTTGCGTTGCAATTTGCCTTGTATCAGCTTTCAAGTACAGAAAGCGGAAAGGGTATCTATTCAAATTGGCACCACGGTTACCTGACCGCATGTTGAACACAGGTTGCAAATGACTCAGAGCGCGTTATTAGTGAAATATGCAACCTCAGAATAAAATTTTCTATCGAAGATCACAAATTGGCTTAGGCATATCCATGCGCTGCAAACAAAGTGACCCCATACCTTTTCCCCGTCACGGTGTAGTTAGTGCGCAGACTGAGAGATGTGGCACCAGATCATCACCGACCATAGAACCCCGTCTGACCCAAGTACCCGGCCATTGTGCGCTCGAGAGAAAATGTGGTATTTCAGAAAAGTGCAACCTATGAAAAACGTGTTGCATGCGGTTCACTAAGGAGACGAGGAAAACTGGTTACTGAATTTGACTCGAAGTTACCTCCTAAAAGGAAGCGTCTCCAGTCAGAAGTGCCGCAATTAAATACGAAGGTGAGAGACTGGGTAAAAGTTCATGATGAATGGTTCAGAGCTGACAAGGCCAAAGAAAATAGCATTAGTTTGTTTTTTTTTTGAAAATTCGTGCAACATGTTTTAATTTCTATAGTTTCAAAAAAATCACCTAACGCTATCTGAAATGTGTTGGGAACCTTCTTTTTATGTGCATAGTGAGGGCACACGTTTCAAAATGAGTACTGAGCCTGCAGGTGCTAGTTTTTGGACTTCTCATGTAAACTTACCTGATGTTTGGACAAAAACTGTATAGTGGAAACTCATAATATTTTCCACATAGCTAAATTCATGCCTTAGTACTTCTCAGTTCAAATTATAATCCAACTGCAAGAATTTAAAAATGTACATTTCGATCTAAGGACTGACCTGTCAAAACTCAAAGCCAAACCAATACAATAATATAAATAAACAAAAATGCAAATTATCCTGTGGACCAGCTTTAATAAAAACTGAGAGATGAATTATCAAAATATTCATTTTTGGAGACACTCCTCTCATTAGTAAAGTAAATTTAATTCCATTAATAAAATGCCTTTATAAAAATACTTTTGACAAAACTGAGTATTTTTACTCTCAGTCAGTCCATGTGAATTTCAGTGACATGCAACATGTCTCTTCTAGGAGTCAACCATAGGACAAAAACACCAAACTTTTGTTTTCTTGAAGTAAAGAACGTTTATTGTAAATACAGATCATGTTAGGCACAAAGTTCAATAAAACAAGATTCCAATAAGAGAAAACCTGAACCCAAGAGCAAAGTTGATGAGGCCACATGGGGTTCCTTTGGTTAAAAAATCTATTCCCCAAATCGTGGCTGAAAATAAGTTGCTTTGAGTCTGAGTTAAAGAGTAACTTCAGAGGTACTGGGAAAAATATCAGGTTGCCATCCATTTAATTTTAAAATGGGATGCTTCTTAGGGGTTGTTTGTCAAATGGGGTCAGGGGTCAGTGAGACATTTCTGTAGAACTGCCACACTCAATATAACTTATGCTCAGGGAATACAAACGATATGAAATATATTTCAGAAAACTACACAAAACCCCCTAAAATTGAATTTGAAGCATCCTGATAACTTTACTTATGTATATGAGATCCAAAGTCTGTAAAGTATTCATTAAATTCTTGCCAAGGGGTACGTCAACCTACTGAGTATGTGGGGGTGTAGTGTTAGTAAAATCACTTTGACAGAAACAAACTATAATACAACTAATTTTTCATTAAGAAATCTACCCTTCGTTAGATTTTAGCCAACACCATTCATCACTGAAAAAAAAAACAAATGACAGGATAAAATAGTGGCAACAAATTACAATAACAGGACTGGCGGAAATCTAGAAACATAACCAGAGGATAGACATACGGGGCGATTTAAATTCCTCCAATGCATGAAGTCTACACCCCCTGGATCCATGCCTACATACCAGTAAATCTGCTAGTAATGTTAACGTACAGACTTCACAGTTGAGCAGCATATCCTTCTATACCACTGGCTTGAGTATTTTACCCGGTCAATATGGGAGTCCTTGGCAGAATTATTTGGGTTTCTAAATGGACACCATGCCTGCAGTGACATGACATAATCACCACTCTCTCTTAATTAAACCTATGTTCATTATACAAGCACAGACACAGACACAAGAAGACAGGATGAACGACCACATAAAGCAATCGGGTCCAAAGCAATCATCCTTCACTCGCTTACTGATGGCATAACCATCGTAGATTGCACCAAATGACAGTTGTATCATAAGTGATCCCGCACCAACCACTGACGTTATAATCCACCATGTTTTCTCAAACAGTCCCGCTGTAAGTCTGTCTCGCAGCAACGATGCCCCAACTGAGATCAAACACGGCGTCGCCACGTAAACCATGACGCAAGCACCTACTAAAATGTCAAAATCATTGACATAAAAGATTAAAAAGATCTGACTGCCAAGCAAAATCATGACTAGAATTAGCATTACAATGGACTTGGGTACTTTTTGTGACAGCAGATCAGAGGTAGTGGCTATGATAAAATGAGCAGCAATCGACGCCAACGGAAGACAGATAGTGAGGGCAGCAGAATGTTCGTCCCAACTCAAGGAATGTAGTATGGATGTCAGGTTATTGTAGAACATCAATCCTACTCCGATTGACAAAGTTAAAGTCCACATAATGTACTGGACAGACCAGTTTAACAACGCTGTCCGTAAGGTTGGTAACTCATCCTCTACAAACACTGCAGATGATGTTTCACTTACACTACTGTAATGATAATCGTCAGAGGACGCAGTCAATGCTGAATACTCATTGGTGTGTTCATCTCGATGTCCAAGATGAGAATGCACGATGTAGATATCCTCAGCACTCCCTATTGATGGATTTCGTAAGAACACAATTCCCAGCAGATTAACAACAGCCGCGCAAATGCTCACTAGAATGAAGAAACCTCCCAAGGCATCACCATCTTGGTCGAAAAACTGTGCAAATAGTCCGTAGAAAATCCCAGCAAAGATTGGTGTTCCAACAATATGTGACAGTTCAAGAGATGCTCTGGCTTTCCATCGGTGATGCAGATTGAAGTTTTCTATGTTTGTCATCAGACAGGATATGTATGTGTACACAGTGCCATGTGCTGGAATGAATAGAAAGTCAGTATTTTTGCAACTCACAATAAAAAGATTATAAGGTTACCAACAAAATAAATGACAAAACAACATTTGATATCGTGGGTTTTCCGGTAACTTTAAACTGTCTTGCACAGGAGCTTTCAGATTTTATAAATGAAATTTAACTAAAAAATATGCAAATGCAAACATATTAATTGTCCAAAATGCAAACAAATAGTACAGAGAGTTTAAAACTGGTTGATGTATCTAGGTAAAAAAATCAAGATCAAATTAAGTACATTACGTGACGAACATCAGCACAAATTAATAAAAAAATTGAACAGAAAGCCACTAAACTTCCAAAAGTAAAATTCTATAGCAGATACAGGTTAAAAACACTAATGTGCAGACAGATGTAACAAAACGACCAAAAATTGAAGAAAACCTTTTCAATTTGATGGCAGTTAAGAATGCAGGCTGCGTGTTCACTATGCTGCCATATTACTCTTATAAAAGATTCAAAAGCAGATTTTACGAAGAAAACAACTCACCAGCAATAAAGTAGAATAATGCAACGACAGCGACGTAATCGGTAAACACATGGTCCATATGTACACTGGCCCATAGAAGCAAGAAGCCGACGGAAGTAAAGATGAGGCCCAACAAGGAAGTCCAACGGGCGCCATATTTGGTGAAGAAGAGATAAGCTGGTATTCCGAGTAGCTCGCCTACATTTCCCAGACCAGCGATGAGCTCAACTGTAACACAATAGATTAAAATCTAAGTGAATTAAAGTGACATTATTGGAAAGAAAAATTATTACAGTAAAAATTCTCCAATTTGGACAATATCTAGAATTTGGAACATGGAAACTACTCCAAAATTGAGTTTTCTTGATTCTGGAACTTGGTACAACATCGATTTTGGCATTCACCATATTTCTCAAAAATTTCAGTCAGTGTTTTCAATCTACAGAGAGGGCAATACTTTTTGCCGTCTTTCCAATTTGATTTTTGAATTTGGGAAGGCCAAAATTGGCTATTTCTGGAATTTGAGTCAAGCTCCAGCCTTATGCAAAATAATCAATATTTCACTGTTCCAAAATTGGAGAATTTTTACCGTATGTGATAACAGACCCAGCACAGACACGATTGCACTTGGAACCCTCGTGGTCAACAGTTAAATGCTATGCTGGCATCCTACTGCAGAGTACATTAAGTATATCTAACTGATAAAGTCACCAGCCTTGATTTCAGGGATTGTCTGGCAGACAATGCTGCGAATAAATGATTTGTAATTAAACTACAAAAACGTAACAGATTCTATTTAATTGTTTTATAAGTCTGGTCAAAGTTAATAACTTCAAACTGGTCCTATCTTTGCTAACTCCAATGTAAGAGGAGTGTTGATGTAAACTATGAAGTTGGTTGAACCGTTCAAACCAGCTTCAGTAGTTACTGGCATCAAAGTAAATGGTAGATGACGATTTCATCATCGAAGTTATCACATTTAGGCTGTTAAGCCCTTGCTGATAACTTAAATGAGACAAAGTTCTAGTGACCACTCATTACTGCACTGTGGTGCAAACGCTCCACCATTAAATCCACCTGTTTATTGCGACGTTAACTGGTGCGCTTAACTGTGATCCGCAATTCTCCAAAAAAATTGATGTGGCAATATTAGCATGAAATCCCAACCAAATGCATTTTTGGTAATAAAAATCATAGGCAAGTTCTCTCCTGAGGCCACAGGGGCCAGTCTGAGTTATGCAGCCTCATTGCACAACACCCAGCCTGTTTTTTACGTACTATGAAATGTTATCTCAAGACTTTCTTGGTAAGAAGTTCAATGTAAGCGCCCGAGGATCAACAATGACGAAATCAAATAAAAATTTTGAGTGATGGTGTAAACAAAACCAAAATATCAACAACCACAGTCCGATTTCGCACCAAAAACAAAAGTCCTCGAACTATTGACTACATAAACACCACATAAATTTCATGTCGATCAAATAAAAAATGCGATCTCTAGCACGAATATGATTGGCCAACAAAGTGCATCTAGAAATAAAGTCAATAACAGAACAGTCACTTTAAAGCAGTAAATCTCTCAAATATCTAGAGAGCTGCAGGTCATTGCGAGAAACGGGTTTCACAGTGTTGATAGCGCTTAAAACAATCAGACAGATCTATCAAAGGACACAAACATGTGGCACAAAAACTCAATTAATTGCAGAGCAGTCATTGGAAAATCGTGACAAATTTGAAAAGGCAAAGCCTTAAAGAAAAAGAAATGGTACACTTCCTAAGCCTGTGAAATGATCTATCCACACACAAAAAAATTGGAAAAACCCCTCCATAGGCCGTGCAACTATGGCTCAGCAAACCAAAATATTGAAAAATTGCTGCCACAACGCTATTTTGTTTCAGATTTTAACCAAAAAACATTAAGCTTTGAGCCATTCATTAGGCACATGTCGCGTGTACTAAATTCCATGTTAATTGGATAGAAAATGCCACCTGTAGTGTGTGAACAAACAAACAAACAAACAAACTTTATGACAAAGCAACATACTTGGAGAAATTTCATTTCACCAAGTAAAAATTTTATGCCAACATTTTCCATGAATTTTTAAGTATATGTATATATTTTTGCAAATAAATACAACCATTAACAATTATAGACATAATTGCTACCATTACTGACAAAAATAAAGTTATTAATACTATTATTTTTATTATTATACTAATATTATATTGCTGTTGTTTGTTATTTATAACATCATTATTGCTATTAAAGTAACTATTCTTATCATCATAACCATCATTATTATCATTATTACTATCATCATGATCAGTGCTGTATTAGTTGTAATCATGGACTTATTTTGCACAGAAAAAAGTACCACAATTGTCATTTTTACATTTTTGAGAGATTGATTACACTTTAAGAACTGCAAATAATACAAAAATTTCCAAAAGTTGTTTTATGACATCTCCACATCACAAACCAAGCTAGTGAGAGACTACAATTTTAAAATCCTTTTATATTTGTGGAGAAAATTTATTAAATAGAAATTCTATTGATGGTCATATTGTATGACAACAAATAACTGAAGAATTTCCGTATTCGTCCTAATAAGCGCCCAGGGCGCTTAAAAAAAATTCGCTTCAGGAAGCCTGGGGACGCTTATAAAGCCCAAAAGTGGTTGAAACCCAGTCTACAAAACAGGTGAAATCGTAAGCTAGAATTCATCAAATTTACGCTCTGAGATGCATCTGTAACCTATGGCAGAGTTTCTACAAAATTGCAGTGCATTGCTATCAAACTTTGTTTACGAGCATTTTTGAAAAAATGAATCCCAGTACGAAAAGATGCCATCTGATGCGTCACTGCCTCGCGATTGCCAATAGGTCAACTTGAATTCTTGAGGAAAAATATAGTTCCGACTCAACGAATTACCTGATGTCCTTACGTTTTCAAAATAGCATCACTAAGATTTTAAGTTCCTGTGGAGTCGGGATTAACTGCATATTACGTCCCAATCTGCGCTAGATCGTACTCCGTAACACAAGAAAAATCTCAGGACGAACACACGTTGTTGTCATGTGATGTTTGTTTTGATGTTTGTCTGTGTATTGTTTGAGTGAGCGAGCGTGTCATCAGAGTTCATTTGCCAGAATAAACGCGATGCAAAGATCTAGGTGTGCATTGTAACTAAGGAAATTAACACAAGCAGTAAAGTAGAATGTGTTTCATTTAGCACTTGTTGATCTCATCTGCTCAAAAAACATTCGAGAATTGTCTCGGTAAGGCCGATGTAATTGAGTCGCCGGGTGACTGGATGTGTGACAGTCTAACAGTTATTTTTCGGGAGATTCGGGGGGGGGGGTGTAAGGGTGTGGAACTGTTTAGTATCAGTGAGTCATTTTGACTTTAAAACACCAATTACGACTAATTTAAAAATTCCTCCAAAAATAATGCAAACGTTTTTACAGTATTAGAAACTTTCAGAAATAAGTGCTAGTATTTATTTCTTGCCGATGATATGCTACCGTTTCATGAATAGACAGTTCCCGAAGACTTATCTCCAATGACAGGTACTTGAACGGAGCGCCCGCTTCCTGGCCACATGCTTTTAACCGTCAAAGGTCAAGTTTTTATTAGTCTTCGATTCGCTGTTTTCACATGTACAAAGAAATTTGGATTCCTGTTGAGCTAGAAGATCTGTACGGGAAAGATACAATACAATCCCTTTGACAAATACGCTTCATTTTTCCAGACCATAATAGGACACATCGCTTGCAAGATCAGTAAAACTTTTGCATTTTCTTTAAGCACAGCGGAAGTTTGAAGTGTATACTCACATCTAAATGTCGATATAGCGGTACTGTCGGATCTTATTGATAACATTACTGTAAAATTTTAGAACTGTAGGTAAGGCATTTTTCGCTTGCACTGGGCGCTTTTTTTAGCAAAGTCTGAAAATACGTGGGGGCGCTTATAAGGGCATGGGTGCTTATTAGGGTGAATACGGTACCCTAGTATTATTATAACATGTCTGCTGCAAGCTTGCTTGGCGTGAGAGAGTGTTATTACAGGCACTTGGTAACTCATAAAAGACACCAAGGACTAGATGGTATTTTAGCTGCTAGGAAAATTGCTAGCAAAAAATGAGTACTGGAACCTGATAGCATTTACTGGATGTGCCACTCAGATATGAGGGTCAAAAGGGTCCAACTTACAAAAGTTTTCACAATTTATAAGGCTATTGTCCAAAAAATACTTTAATTCAAATGGTTGACTGAATTTTAGCTTAATACGCACTCTTCTCGCATTCATGAGTTAAAAGTACTAAAAAAGGATTGCATTGTGGGAATAAACCTATGAAAAAGTCCGCAAACAAACAGGTCATTCTCTCCTCTCTAACACATACATGCATTTGTTGTATTGGCTCTATAAAAGTGTGAATATATAAATTTCTTAGCAGCAGGTCTATGTCATGATGAAGCCTCTTCCAGGCAAAACAGACTCAGCCAATGTCACAAGAATGTATATACCTGTGTGTGTATGTACCTGTGTGTGTACACAGGGGAAGAATCAGTCCTGAGTGGATAAGTCAGCCAACCAAAGGCATCTAAAAGAAAGTTCCAGCCACTTTCTCCTAGTGGATATTTTCAAGTGGGATAAGCATAAAAGCAACACCTTCTGACCTCTGGCAGATTAGAATCCTGTAAATATGCCCTTTGGTTTAAGTTCTGGAGCTGCTATTCCTTAATTTGGGATGGTCTCTTTTATTTGAGACAATAAAACTGACATTTTTGCCATTTTTAATACTGATATAGATGGACATTTTTGCATTAATACATTTCCATAATTTCACTTGTGGTTTACAGAATCAGAGAGAAAATAACACTAACCAGTTTAAAGTCTCATTCACAACACTAAAGGATAGCAGGGATGGGCACAGTACAGTCCAGAGTGTCACTAACATACCATTACATAAGAGTACTACAAATAGACCACTTGCGAGTTGTATGAAGATCATGCGCGTAAACGCAAGAGCAGATAGAATATCCGGAAACAGAGGACAGAGTTCATCCCATGTCCCACTGTATGCGGGAGTCGATAGCTGCGACTGATAAATCTCACATTTAACGTACTCCCAGCGTAACATTTACTTAGTTATGAGAATTTGTGATATAAATTGTGTCATTTTAGTGGTGTTAACTCATTTTCTCTACAGTGACAAAATGCCTGTGAAACAATGTTACGGAACTTCGTTGCAACAGTCACACAAGATACAGGGACCAGGATGACACGGGTTCATCCAGCCAGTTAGCTGTATGACTACAGTAGTCAAAACACAGCTAGGAACCACTGTGTGTTAGCTTCCTCGGACCCTGAAATTTCATAAAGCCTGGATAGTTCTGCTTGTCATCTTGTAGTGAAACTGATATTAATATATAGAACTAACGACCGGCGGGGGTGGGTGCATACAAATCTGGGTCTCAACCGACACTCACCTTTCCCGTTGCAACCATTTAAATTAAAAACAATCTAATTAAAGACATTTTCTTGCACAAATCTCCTCTTTTTGTAACAAAGGAAAGTCTTTGTTTTCAACAGTAGGCTTGTGACACGCGCACTCGCCGTTTCCAAAAAAATCTGCGACATCTCTCGAGAGATGATGATAGCTTCGCAATAGCAAAATTTGTTCTGAACTTCAGTTTGCTGGTGATTAAATACCAAAAATTTGTAAGGAAATGAAACCAGTTCCGATAATATGTTGTGACATTGGCCTTACCTCTTTGCTGAGAAGAGAAGAACAGCTGAATTGAAGACGGAATGAGCGAAAAAGAGAAGAAATTGGCCAATTTGTGACGCAATATTTCATGGCACCGAAAGCCGACACAAAAGACCGCAACACAAGTTCAGCAGAATAACTTTAGAACGCCAATTTTTCAACGCCAGTAAATAATTCAGTTTACTCAAGGAAGAGTGCAGTTTTATGACACTATAATTTTGTGTCGGTTTTTATTTGGTCAGTTTTTTACCTACATTGGCGCAAAACTTGAACTTCTGCACCAAGGCTACACAAAGTGGTAGCAAGCTGTATTTTGACGACATTGATTCCACGGTCTAATAACCACTGACCAAGCTGTCGGTGGCACAGTAGCCGACCCCGGCAAAACCTTTTCTTTAACACTTAAAATAATAAAATATCCAACACCAGACGAATGAGGCTACATACAACATAATAGCAAATATGACAGGTTCTGTCCCCCCACATGTGACAGCTGTTTACCAATAAACCAAATAAACCAGCAAGTGGTCAATTCAAGGTCACAGGCAGAGAATGCTTACACTGGTCACAGCTCTGATTCCCTAAGCCACAGACAACTTTTATGATGCCCTTTCAGCACACCTTTTGTATCCATTTATATCTGAGATAATGAAGTGGAAAGGTAATAGCAAGCACTATTTCTTAACAATGGTTGGCTTGTTGAGTTAAGAAGTAGCATTCCATTGCTGTACTGAGGGAATATATGTTTTAGTGGTGTTTAGATGTTTTGATTTGGCCAATCAGTAGATGGATAGATTTGATGAAAAATAGTTTGAATTAAGGCACTTGAAACAAATCAATCATGCCAGTTTCTATAACTATGTAACCAAATTAAGTCAAGGTGTTACATCTGGTTAGTTTCAGATATTGCATTTCAAACAAAAGATACAAATATATAAGGATTATTCCTGTCACTCATAACTAATACCTTAATATAGTAACAAATGTAATAAAGAAAATAACATTTAAAATAAAGGAAGAAAATAAAATTACAAAATATCGGGTAAATGATCAACAAAAAGGCAGGTTTTTAAGGGGCATGTCACAGATTTTAAATAACTTCTCCATAGAAGTATTGCTAGCAATCATCCTCTAAGGATCCTTACTTAGTGAGTTAACAACAAAAGAGCCACTGCATCGTCTATCTACAAAAATTTTATCATTTTGACCAAAAATTAGATTGTGGTATAGCTTTTTTGTTAAAAACGTGAAATTAACAAGCAATTAATACACATTACAGTGTGGTAGTGAATACGATTCCGGCAATGTAGCAAATAGAAAGGTTTTCTGATTTATGGAACTCAGTTTAACCAAAAAAGCAGGACCTACTGTGTACAGCTGAATGTACAGCCAAGAAAACAAAACAAACAACTTACTAAGTCAACCTGTTCCAAATAAAAGTGCTGTGTATCCTAAGCTTTGATAGCTTGGCAAACACTTAAAAGGTGACAAAAGATTACTGCTCTATCCCATATCCAGACTGTGAACTTTATGTACTGGTGATATCTCATGTAAATAAAACAACAAAAATGGATCACTGAAATTTTCGATATTGATTGGGCTCTGCTATGTTGAAAATTGGCCAAAATGTCTAACAAGATGTAGTGTACATACCCCCATGTGGAATTCAGTAACACAAATGGTCATTACAAATGAAATTATTGCCTTTCAAATAACAACATGATGCTTATTATAATCAAAGAAAAATAAATGGCCATAGAACATTATGTTATCATGTGAGGCAGTGATGTGGTGTACGTACCCCCTTTTGTAGTGTACGTACCCCCATGTTTACAAATGCCATGAAATTCAAATATCACTTGGTATTAGTGAGCAACACTAGTCATAGACAGTTTCCTTCCTTAAAAATATTAGGTTAAAAGGGTGTTTATTGCAATTACATTTGTTTTGAGTGAAATATTAGCATTTGTGTAGTGTACATACCCCTATATTTTAATTTGTGCCTATTTTCAAAGTATGGCAGATATACACATGAATGCTGTGCTTTTTATTTTTTCTAATTTAATTGATTTACTAAATCAATTAACTCTCAGTAGATTCTTAGCATTTAGTTACAAACCTAACATGTCATTGAAATGTAGTGTACGTACCCCTGTGTAGTATACGTACCCCAATGTGAACAAATACCATGAAACGAAAATATTACATTGCAAGTAAGCAACATTTGTCACAGACAGTCTCCTCCATTAAATATGCTAGGTTAAAGGAGTGTTAATTACAAATATATCTGTTTTGAGTGAAATATTAGCACTTGTGTAGTGTACGTACCCCTATATTTTAACATGTGCCTGTTTTCAAAGAATGACAGACAGATATGCACATGTATGCTATACTTTTTATTTGTTCTTTTTGAATAGATTTGGTAAATGAACTAACTCTCAGTAGATTCTTAGTATTTTTTATAAACCTGACAAGTCATTGAAATTTAGTGTACGTACCCCTGTGTAGTGTACGTACCCCTGTGTAGTGTACGTACCCCTGTGTAGTGTATGTACCTTCAACCTCTGTGCTATAAAGTATTGCCCACAAGTATTTTTACATACTGTTGTTCTCATGAAAAATACTGATATTTCCAAAATGAATCCATGCTGACAAAAAATGGACATACGAAATTTGTGGGCAATAAAATGCCACACAAGACTTGGCTAGTACTTCACATCCTAGAAGACACTCTATCTCAAGACAACTTGCAACAAAGCAACAAGTAGAGGCAGCACAAAACTCGAGACCATCCCATGCATTTGTAACTTAAGTCAAAATTTGACGTTGATTGAGTGTGCATAGTGTACGTACCACCCAAACAGTACCATTTCTTACTGTAAGTGGAACACTGGGTCTACCATTGCTTTAACTATTTTGACCAACTGGTGAATGTATTGAAAACTAGGCAAATAGCACCAATAAAGTTTTTGAAAAAAGTAGTTACTTGTCATTTTTTTGTAAGAATTCTATTGCAAGAGAAGAATTTCTCATTATACTGTGTTAAGATATGCAATGTATCATCATCTAGAACAACTTGATCAGCACGGTAATAACTTTAGTATGTAATACTTCTTCAATTTGATCAAGAACTTTTTAAATTAACACCAATTTGATGCAGGCTTCTATGCCTTCATGTTGAGGAATATTAGTGTATAAACTTTTAACTTCAAGAGTAACTAGGAATTTTTTGGGTAAATCGGTGATTTGTATCTTTAACATATGAAGGAAGAGTGGGGACAAATTGTCGGAGATGGTGCTTGGCAAACTGAGAATTTTATTTTTCAGTAGGGCAGTTGTCACTGGCTATAATCGGGCGTCCAGGATTACCTTCTTTGTGGATTTTAGGAAGGAGAAAAAAATGGCTATAATCGGGCGTCCAGGATTACCTTCTTTGTGGATTTTAGGAAGGAGAAAAAAAAAACGACTGGGTTTAGCATCATTAGGAATGAGGTAGTTTTTGGTGTCTTTGTCAATGTGACCACAGTGGAAAGCATTCAGTTTTAGTTTTAGTTATAATGCTGATATGCTTTGTGTTGGGATTATTATCTAAAAGTTTGTAGTATGTAGTGTCATTAAGTTGCCGGAAAGCCTCGTCAATATATTTCTGCTTAAATCCATTATAACAACAGCTGATCCCTTATGGTTTAATTATGATTTCTTTGTTTTTAGCGAGATTTGTGAGGGCATCTTTTTTGGACTTAGTAATATTATATTTGTAGTTATGGTTTTTGTAATTCATGACATCATTAGTACAACTTTCGAGGGCATGGTTTTGACTTTTGGGTGGATTCCATTTGCTTTTTTACTTGAAAGGATTAATTTCTAAGGGGGGTTTCTCATTTTCATTAGACAATCCCACCGAAGATGTGTTTACTGTCTTGAAATGCTTATAATGAGTAATGGTGGCTCTCGAATTGTCATTTTTCATTAACAGTGGGACCCCTGTTAATGAACAAAGGATGTTTTAGTTCAAAGAGATTACACAGTGCTTCAACCTAGATAACCCAATATTTGAGGTCATCAATAAGTTCACAGACTTCCAGTTGTAGTCAAATAAATGTCACAGGTATTGTGATAGTGTTGACCCAGTCCTGGGAGATAGGTATTTGGAGGTATCACCAAAGTTATTACTAGGTGCTAACCGGCAGAGCGTCACTAAAATACCAATTCCAAAATATACTTACGATTAAACAAAGATTTTGATTCTTCCATTCTGAACTCATTAACATGGAACAATGAAATTTTGTTTTGTACAATTTCTAACCAAAATAAATAGAAAGGAATTTTTTTCTTCATCCTCGACCCAGTTAGTTAAAAACATAGACAAGTGGACTTCTGAGTATTTTTAACAATTCGGTGGGCTTTTGAAAAAAAAAATGGAAATTTTGACACTGAACTATTTTTGTTCAAACTCATTAGAGAGCCAGATCTCTCCTTTTACATTAACGGGGTTAGTGATAGCCAATTTATGTAATCCAAAAACAGGCTCAAGCAAAGCCAGATAACATCCGATAATGGTCAGAACACATCAACAGCCCAATATTGAAGCAGAGAGACATCTCTAGATGAAAGACTGGAAGTGAATAGATTGTAAAAACTTTACAAAAATCAATTTTATAACAAATAAGTGGGATCAATCATTTTTTTTTACAGAAACCTTGTTCTAAGCTTCCAGTGCCAGTACCAGGCCAATTAAAAAGAAATTCAGCTTACTGACTACTAGTAATTGTCACTTCCATAAGTTCCATTACATAAAAGATACACGTCGTGCAATATCACCAAATGCCACCAGATGCTGTATTTATTCGTGCATTAACTTAAGCGTCTTCTGCACAATGGTGAACTACGTTCTTTCTCGACCACTGAAATTTTAAACCTGTCAATGCGTAGTTACTTCCCGACATTTTGTGCAATTGCGATATTGTGTCATAGCATCATCTCACAGTACAATATGAAGTAAACATGACTCAAAGCACAAAAGAACAGAAGTGGTAATTCGTAACCAGATGAAACCAAGGTTCTGATCAGCATTTAGAGTAAGTCAGCGATTCAAAGTATTCTCAATGAAAAGGTTCCTAATGTAGTACTTGATGACATTACCCAAACCAGGAATCGAACCAGCGACCCCAATAAAACCAGCAAGTGTGCTAACCAATCAGCTAACAGGCAATTGGCCATTAGCGACTGGCTAACAGATTCATATGATTCACTGGAAGCACGGTTCACAACATTCCCCCCTTTCCTATGAAGCGCACCACCTGGGTTCGTGTAGTGCTTCATAGATATATCATCCATTTGTTAACTACGCCAATTGTACGGTAGTATATTGCTGAGACCACAAAATATAGGAATCAAACCACCGGCCCTGATAAAACTGGCAAGAGCACTAACCAAGGCAGTTCAATAGCCAATAGGCTCAGTCATATTCGGAACAGTAATGACACTAACCTGTTACGTACAGTCCTTAGAAAAGTGAAGGTAGTAGCATGATAAGCCTCATCAACATAATTAATCGAGGAAGGTGACACTTTGTGATGGTAGGTTATGACGCTAATCTAAAACATGTTCCCATTACGACTTCCTAAATGTAAAAGCAGCTTTAGCTGTCACTGGCTCGACTGAGTGATGAAAGTGATTTTACTAAGTTTGGGGGTTCGCAGAATATAACCAGCAAATGGAGGTTTTAGCTTTTGAAACAGGAGGCCGGGTCAAAAAGTTAGTTGACAACCGCGCTGTCCTTGTGTTCAACTTCCAAGACAAGATGAACAAAAGTCCTGTGCTAGGCTGTGGCTGTGCACTGACTCGGTTGCTCAGTCACGAGGCCAGTGGCTGTCAGTGTACCGAAGTTGTTTTGGACTTACAAATGCAATTTACTCACCTTCTGTTTGCGAAAAGCCGAGTTTTGTCTTCAGTGGAAGAATGAAAACGTTAAAAGACCTGATTACTCCAGCTACTGTAATACCAAATAGTCCAGCAATGAGAGAACCAAAACGAACACATCTTGTCGTGTCTGTCATTTCTGCGCATTTGACACTGTTTGAGGCACGTGACTTGGTACATCGTCATATAAAGTCACATGACTTACAATTTCAAAAATGGCGGAAGACATTCTGATCACGTATTTGGACCGGTCTTTGATTTTTGTATTTTAATCTGACTTACAGTAATTGGGGTAAGTCAACACTAATGGTGATTTGTAACAGCACTGGTATCTGGCCTTTTTGGAAGCTTCTAAATTTTGGGTCATGTACTTTTGTACTTTTTGTAGCCGCTGATGCTAGACGTGTCTTGTGGCTTTGCTAGTACAGTATACTGGGGAGCCCAATGTTCGTCCGCCTAAGCATAAAACCGACTTGCTGTTGTACTCACCGAATTATTCCACTTCAAAGTTATGATCTGAATAGGATTCGATTTAACTCTCACAGATATACCGCATTCATCGATTCGGAAGTTTTNTACAATTTCAAAAATGGCGGAAGACATTCTGATCACGTATTTGGACCGGTCTTTGATTTTTGTATTTTAATCTGACTTACAGTAATTGGGGTAAGTCAACACTAATGGTGATTTGTAACAGCACTGGTATCTGGCCTTTTTGGAAGCTTCTAAATTTTGGGTCATGTACTTTTGTACTTTTTGTAGCCGCTGATGCTAGACGTGTCTTGTGGCTTTGCTAGTACAGTAGTACTGAACTGTTACTGTTAGACAATGACCATCGTCTCTAGCCCACCCAGGCAGAGATGATGAAGCTCCCATAGTCGTGCTCAGTGTTAAAAATGGCGAGTTTGATTTTGGGAACTGAACGAGGAACTGCTCGAAGAAAAAGTTTAACAAGGGGAATGTTTGTTCGAGTTGGAAGGAATTAAAAACATCGACGACCTCGTGAGCCGTCCCTCTATGCGCAAAAGGTATATGTAAGAACATGCATGACTTTCATGTTTTAGTCAGTGTGAGGCATAATTCGCCGAAAAGCTTTCAGCGAATGAAGTGCCTGTAGGAGCTTCATCATCTCTTCTCAGGAGAGCCAGTGATGATGGTCATTGACACTCAACTGTATGCAAAATAGAGAGGTTTAGCAAAGCAACGTGAACGTGAATTATCACGCATTTATAATACTGCAACATACATGCCATTGTTGGCTATGACGTAATCCCAATAGCGTTTAAGTATTTTACGCGAATACAGAGAGATTCGAGTCCCTGCAAATGCGAAACGTGTGTCCCCTTTTTAATTCTTATTTGGTGAGACATCGAAAAGATTTTTAGTTTGATAGTGTTATTTTTCTTTATTCTTTGCTTCAGTTTAAAATGAACGCAATTCTTTTGTCTATAAATGTTCTTAAAGTTTATTTGCAAGAAAGCACCTTTTCCAAAATCCTTACTCTGCCAGAGTTCGCTGATGTCATCAAACTAGAATGGATTTTGTGTTGTTAATTTTTTGACATCATTGGTTAATTTACATGTACTGGTATTTATTTATTTCAAACTGCAAATCAACTTTGCATTTCTCGCAAGAGTTTTTAGAAACGATTTTTTCACGTAAAAGAAGTTGCATTGGCAGAGTGACTTTTAAGTTGTTTGTATTCTAGCTGACATGTACTAGGTTTACAATAACTGGACTCCCTGAGCTCAGTTATTCAGTTCACGTTTACTCTCACGTTCATGTAAACATTCGGCTGTTGTGAAACCCATTTTGTTACTGTAAAGTGAATTGGCACGTGTAGTTAAGTATGCTTGATAATTCACGTTCACATCAATTTGCAAAACCTCTCTACTGTATGATGGGTATATTGTAATACATTTTCTGTTAACGCTTGTCTCCAAACAGAGGCCTAGGCATATATTTGGTTACTAGATTGGCCACAGATGCCATTTTTTAATTTACACTCTTCGGCTTACTGTTAGAAATTGATAGCCTGTCTCTAGAGTTGGACTGAAAGCATTTAAGTCATTAACTTAGAACTTTGATTTTTTCAGATCCGTTGACTTGCAAAGATGAAATACGGGACAGTTTTCAATACTATTTGCTCAAAAATACTTGTGATCAACCCCGCAGGACGATCATTGATCCACTCAAGGGTACTACCAAGTATTCCTTGCAGATTTCTAATGAATAGAAACGGTGTTGGTGATTCAGGAACATGGTTAAGTCGAGGACTTGTCAATGCAAATAGCCAGAGTCATGTGATTCCATCTTTCTTAAAAGCTGAAAGCTTCTTTGAACGTACAGCCATAGTTGATACTCGGGGGCGCCACCTATATGGTGACATTCTACGATTCAGTTCACTACTTTCGTGCAGACTGCTTGAAGCATTGAACTGCAAGGATGATTTGGAAGGGAAACAAATTGCGTTCTTGTGCCCTAACAATGTCTTGTATCTGAAGTGCATATGGGGGATTTGGATGGCGGGGGGCGTTGCAGTGCCTCTCCATCCATCACATCCTATCTCGGACTATGAATACTTTTTATCAGACTCGCAGTGTTCTGCACTTCTGACAACAGAAGAGTTCACTGACAAGGTCACTTCTCTTGTTGAACATATGCACATACCCCGTCTGGTGGTGGATGGAGGTAGTGAATCGGACAGCAGAAGTCATGACCAAATGTATAGTGAGGAAAATATGATGAAGTATGGGAGATGGAGAATGAAGAACAGATACGATGATTTAGTGGCAGCCAATGGCTACAAACATAGAAGGGCTCTAATTATTTACACTAGCGGGACTACAGGACCACCGAAGGTATCTTTCACTGATGATATCTTTCATTTCCAAAATAATAACGTAGAAAATAAATCTGAAACCAAATAAGGCGATTCAGATCGGATCCACGAAATGTAGAATATATATAGGTAAATAAAACAACAAGAATGGATCAACTGAAATTTTCGGATATAATAACGTCCTTTGTCAACAGAAACAGAAATAAAGTAAAATCAAACACTATATGACAATTGACATTTAAGATGTGGCGTAATGATTATGATATATTGTGTATATATTATGAGAACAATTTTGGATAGACAAGCTCAATACACTAGAACCTCATGGATTAAACATAAAAACTTCTTAAATTATATCATGTAATTATTTCCGAAACAATATATCATATTCAGTACGCCACATCTTAAATGTCAATTGTCATATAGTGTTTGATTTTACTTTATTTCTGTTTCTGTTGACAAAGGACGTTATTATATCCGAAAATTTCAGTTGATCCATTCTTGTTGTTTTATTTACCTATATATAATCAAAATAATAAGCGATGTTTTCAAATCGCTACTTTGTGTGATTGTGAAACAGTGTTTGAATCACTTCTTACACATTTGCAGCAAAACAATATCAATTGAATTCTTTGTTTTGAGTTGTAACAACTTGGCAAGGGATGCTTTGCTTCACCAAGAGGTGGCAGTGTGGCCTGTGTCCCACTGGGGCACACTGCTAGACCTTAGTCAGGTCTCAAGCTCCTCAGCTCGGTTTTAACTATTTATTAATGAAGCATAAAGATGGTTCCAGGTGATCAGTGCAATGGACCCACGTTAGCGGCCTGGGCACATCTGGTACCCGTTGTACCAGATCGCCTGCAATTATTTTTTTTCTATATTTGCTTCGCCAAACTGACTTTCCAATTTCAGGTGGTAACAGACTGATGTTATTTTTATGCGCCCACATAGTTATATGTAGAAGCATTATGCCGTCATCTCCATCCCTCCGTCCAGCATCTTCTGCTCTATCTCCAAAACCCTTTGACCTACGTTCATGAAATTTTGCACTTATGGATGGGACGACACGAGCGAACTTTCGGATGGATCTGACTACTGGTGTGCCCCCAAGTGGGAATTTCATTTTTTTACGCGTACCTCTATATCTTCAAAGGTCCTCAACGTAATTTGGCATATAGGCATCTATTAGTAAGATGACGCTATCCTTCGGTTTTCGGATGGATTCGACATAGTTTGCGCCACCTAGTGGCCATTTTTCCTGTTTTTGAGTCTGCTTTTTGGCGTCCACCCCTCAATCAACCAAACCATTCTAAGGAATGATTTTGAAAATTGTGTATATGTTCTCAGTGTGAAGAGGACGGTTGACTATAACGAATTCGACTACTGTGGCACCTCCTAGAGGTAGTTTTGTTTTGCGTCCATAGCTGCATCTCCTAGACTCACTGCAGGATCTTGATTAAATTTAATAATTGTATTGATATGAAGCTTACAACAAATGACGATTTCTTTCAGGTGGATCCAATGAATGCTGTGCCCCATAGTGGCAATTTCATTTTTTCTGTTTTCCTTTTTTCTCTGAAGTTCCTTGACAGATTTTTATGAAATTTTGTAAATATCTTTCTATTAAAGAAGCAATGGTATGTTTTTATTTTCAGATGAATTGGATGTTTTTTCGCCATCTAGCGGCTATTTTTATGAAACAAATAAACAACTCTAGAATCACTCCGTTTGAGGTGCATCGGTGGGTGCATTTCAACGCTCCACGTTACTCTTGTTAATTTATAATTTCCTGTATTAGAAATTTGGGGCATTTGCTTTCTTCAATTCAAAGGGAATAATCTTTTTAAATATAATGAAAATGCTGTGGATTATGATAATTCTTCATTTTGTTCCAAAAATTAACTAAATTAACTGTCGAATGGTGTTTCATGATATCTACAGAATACAAACAAAGCGGCCCAGTGATTTCTTAGTCTTTTGTTGATTTATTTGACAAAATCAGTCACAGTTATTTGCCATATGTGAAGAATTATCGTAATGCGAAATTTAGATTTTTTTGCATGTGATAAGGACTGTTTTGGTCATATCTTTCGTTTAGGGGGTCGTGCTCACTCATGGCAATTTACATGCTCAAATAACGGGTATGGTGTCGTCATGGAACTGGTTGCCTAGTGATGTCCTTCTACACACCCTCCCTCTACATCACGTCCATGGGGTAGTGAACTGTCTCCTGACCCCTCTGTACGTGGGTGCTACATGTGTGATGCAGCCAAAGTTTGACCCAGCAAAGGTAAGTATGTGTCGTTACACTTACAACGTGTGGAGGTCAACTACGATTGATGCCACCCAGACTCCTAAGTGGTCCGATTGACCAATTGGCTGTAAGTTACAGTATTGTAAAATCCCACTGTACTGTTTTAAGACATAATATGCCAGACATTGAAATTTTATTTTTTGATTCATACCATGAAAGATATGTATGAATAAAGTAATGTTTTTACAAGTTCCAAGGTTTGAACCACAGCTACTACCGGACCATATTTTGAAGCCTTTAAAAATGAAAAATGTTTATTTTGGTAATCATTTTTGTTCAAAATTGTTGAGACTTTACTGTAGGTCCATAGGTTATGAACAATTAAATTACAGTGTCAGTGTTGAATTTGTTAGAGCAACCTGCTTCATATTTGGTCTGCGACTTTTGACTTTGAGAATCTCCAAGGACTCCCATCTTTTTCTTCAATGTGGAACGTGTATTTAAGTTTCAAGACTTTGTGCAAAAGCTGGCACAGACACACTAACAACACCATTACCAGTATTGCGATTTATTTTACAGGTTTGGTCTACGTTGCTTAACCCTGTGAACGAAGATGATGTAAACAGAATCACTATGTTCATGGCTGTCCCAACAATATATGCCAAACTGATTGAGGACTATGAAACACGGCTGACCCAGGGGCGAGGGGGTCTACAGAAAAAGGAGTATGTCAAGTCAGTTTGCTCCTCTAGGATAAGGTACTTGGATCATGCAAATCTTTTCTTCATTTACAGAAATGTTAGTGGTTTGCTGTTGATAATAGATTTTAGTAAGAGCACAATTTTCAACTATGAGAGCTGACATTGATTTAGTTTATGCTACACACAACACCATCTTTGAAAACCATTGTTTTGGTATGTGTTTTGGGGTGGAATCCTTTGTTTTTTCAATACAGCAAGTTATTGTTCTTAATTACTTTTGATAAAACCGTGGACCAAATGGAGTTCAATGATTGCTTCAATAGTAAGATTTAAGGGCTTATTTCAGTTTGAAGCTTTGCGATTTCAACTTGACCTCATTAATGCTGCTGTAGTCTTCAGGACGTCTGACACAAATTATTATTTTATGCTGTTTTTAAATTTGACAGAATGTTTATTTATTATTCCAAAACTTTGACTCGTTTAACTTGACGCCATATTGAATTAAAACCATATTAATTTGAATAACTAGGCATTTTAATTGGATGAATGACAATTGTCGCCATTATGAAAAAGAAGGTGTAGGATTTGGTGCAAATGACATTTGTTGTGGGTGGAGAAGATCACAGTTGTTGCACAAGTGTCATTATTATGAAAGAGAAGGGAGTTTGGTTAGTGAAACTAAATTTGCCGATAGTTTACATAACTGCCCTTTGATCCATTGTCTTGACGTCTAGATTAATGGTCAGTGGCTCTGCAGCATTGCCAGAACCTGTCATGAAAAAATGGGAGGAAATCACGGGACATCGCCTCCTGGAGAGATACGGTATGACTGAAACGGGCATGGTGCTGACCAATCCACTTCGAGGGGACAGGATTCCAGGTACACACCACACACACAACTGGTGAATTTCAAAGACAGATTCTGCAATTCATTATCCATTGTTCAACTCGTGTTCATCATCAAAAAGTCATAAACTCTTGTTAAGCTGTGCTTAGCGTGTATAGACTGGGTATTGGTTTCTGCTGAGATTAATACATTAAAGGACTGCTTTGCAGGTTGGACACAGATTTAGGGTTGGTCAGTCAGCGGAATACATAAACCCAATTTCAAAACTAATGGAGTAGGTGCCTATATATTTTGTGTGTGGGTCTTGACCCTTCTATTATTAAAGTGCTGTCTTTTGTTTTTTTTGGTCTACCAGGCTTGGTGGTGACTTAATGTGATATTGGTTAATTGAATTGTGATTTAGCAAGAACAGATTGCTGTGCATTCAATAGGAGTGACTGAAGAAGTTACCTTTTAATACAGGAAAGTATCTGCCATAGATGCAACTGCACAATGTTTCCCCTGGAAACTCCAGGTGGTCCGTGGCATTTGTAACATGTGGGAATCTTATTGTAGTGCCTATGTGTCTCTCCCAGCTAAATACCACTAATTAATGGATTTGAAAACACCATTTCATTATGATTCTGACCATTTCAGGGGGGAAGTAAACTTGCACCTTTTTTCAAAAAACAACATCCTGCAGTGTTACAAAATTGATTTCATCATGTTCCTTTCTCAGATTAAAAAGAACCCACTAGTAATTGTTAGTTCAGACCTGGCAGATTGAATTGTATAAGTAATTTGTTGCAATCAGTTTTAATTGAAACAAAGGACATTTCTAATGAGACAATATTCCTTTGGAAGCACAAATATGTCTGTGAAGAAAGATGGTTGTTTTTGACAGCAGAAAACGATTCATTGTGACTTTGAAAGGGCAACAAGCATGCGCTTTGTGTCCAAAATGAACTTTTGATTTACTGTAAGTTTTAAAATCGATCTTGTTCTTTCTTAAGATTATAAATAATTTCTGGACCCGAGGACAGACCAGAGTTCGTTAAAGTTATCTAGGACCTTAATCAATGACCTCAACTCTAACTCAAATATCAAAAAATACTATGCTTTGTCTACCATTAAAAGTATATTTTTTGTAGTAGAAAGATCGAGGATTCTAAAAATATGCATCTTACCACTGAGTGTGTTTTTATTATTGTCACTTGATCACATTTTAAAATCAAATTTACATGTGCAAGAAGGGTGCATTCATTGCCGATTTTACCAAATGAATTATAAAATACTATTAGGATTTTGCTTTAAAATGCCTAGTTTTTGCTTACCGAGCTATATACAAATAAGACCACTGCTTTTTTTACAAAAATGCCTTGTATTTGTGAGTTAATTTGGCACAAAACCGGTTTTAATGAATAATCAAAAATTCCTAACAGCGTTTTTGAGACATAACGTAACGTTTTCATTTAAAGAAAGGTTTAGTAAAATTGGCTGGGTGGATATTTTGCTATGAATGTACCTTTCTTGCACATGAAAATTTGCCATAAAAACATGGTCATGTGACAATAATAAAGACACAGTAGTAAGAAGCCTATTTTTTAAATCCTCGATATTTCTCCTTAAAGAAAATACTTCATTCCATAAGTTTGTGGCTGTGTAGTGAATCAAGTGATCGTATCAACTGTTCTGAAACGGTGGAGCTGCAAAACATACAGAACATTTAGTATTCATGAAGGTAGTGCAAATTCCTTTTTTTCCAATCAGTGTTATTATCATTAAATTGCAGGCGCTGTAGGGAATCCATTTCCTGAGGTTGAGGTGTGCATAGCCAAAAGTAATGTATACAGCAGTGTCGGTTATGATACACTGGTTCAAGGCAACCATTTCACCACCACTGTTAAACCTGGTAAGTGTCCTCATATAGTGTTTGCTTCGGTACTAACAATAAAAACTAGTCATTTGAAACCTGGAAGTCTCCAGAACTGGAGATGGTCTATCCCAAAAGGCTGTAAGATGCTGGAATACCCGTATTCTCAGTCCTTGCAGTTATTTACAATCAATCTCTGACTAGGCTGTATTCTGATATTGTGAACAAATAGTTGTTCATCCCCAAACCAGGATGGAATTTCTATTTTGTGACATGAACCGTACTCGTCCGGGTTACCACCCATGCTCGGCTTACCATCTACCCCCGAAATTTTCAATTTTTCATTTTTAAGTGCCCATCCTCGACTTACTGCCCACTCTCAATTTTTTCAAGAAGGAGACTTCCGTAAAAGTATCTGTGCTTCTGTGAACGTTCGTCGCACAAAATTAAGATTCCAAAACGCGCGCAACTCGCTTACCTTTCTGTGACAATCGATCAGTTTTAGTGGATCCGGGACCTTGCTTTACTATGGTGGTAAAATACCCGTATTCTCATACTCTTCTTTACTGAAGGAGGTACAATTGTTTCCTTTTGCTCACTCATGTCAGCATGTACTGATCACTGAGACAGAGCTTGACCAGTCACGTCTGTAGTAATGGTAACCACGTACGACAGAGTAAAAGGCAAAACTGAAGACACGAGCCATTGTGACAAGCCAACTTGTCTCGCTGCTCCCTGTCTTGGTTAAACTGCATGTTTTAATGACTTTCACTCCTGACACCAAAATTAACAGCGCAAGAAGTCAACTGGTCATTAAGCACAAGTTGAAAATTCTGTCCACATCCATGTGGTCAAAAACTTTTTGTTTTGTCTATGAACTCTTGATTTACCTGATGACTTTTTACAGGATGTGTTTTTGCTTCATTAGTTTCGCAGCCCACGGAGCATCCCTATTGCCTTATAGTAGTATCGTTGGATTGTTGAGCACATGCTTTGAACAAAGAGTGGTGTTGACTGTTCAACTCAGAATGAAATATACAATGTATATAAAATGTTACATTGTTCAAACTAGGTTCAAAATAGAAGACCTGTCAATCATTAGCACATGTTTTGTTGCCTAAGTGTCTAGCAGGGAGCAATTCTTAGAAAGTCATGTGCATCAATTAGAAATACACAGCGAACTAGCAGCGTCTTGCTTCATCTGCCTTTTCTCTCAAGAAACTTGCGCTACTGAATGCATGCCTACCTGTAGGAATACCTTTAGTTCTAAGAGATGACGAGCAGCGACCGAGGTGCATAAAAACAAAATCACGCTCGGGATCACAGCATCACTGTATCGTGTGCGTTATTCCATTTCAGGCCGTCGAAGTCCATTACTTCAATCCCCCGACGTATATTTTAACTGATATGCTTGAAGTCGGACGTCAGTGTAGCTCCGTTAGGGTAAAATCGGTCCTCTGTGCAGAAAGCACCCACTCCCGCCTTTTCAAAAATTTCAATTTTAACTGCCCATGCTCGGCTTACCACCCACCTCCTGTTTTTTATATCCCCAATTTATGCACCCTGGGTGCTAACCCGTACGAGTACGGTAGCTTCACCAGTTGGTCATTGGAAAGTGCCACGGGATTTACTTAGTCATCCAGATAATTCTAAGCGATTTATCAAACTATCATACATTGAAACAACTGAACCTGGGATAGGGGTTCTCCCATTGGAGGCATTGTTGGGGACGTTCCATCAACTTGGATGTCATTTTGCCCTATATCATCTCAGGTAGATATTTTGTCCTGTTATGTGTGAGGAGGACAAGGAAATTTGGCATATGTAACTGTGTTTCAGTAGTATTTTTTATCATTCAGATTTATCTCAGATGCTCATTTTATGAAAAGTTTACCAGGTATTGCATTGGTCTGGATTTTGACTATGTCCAATGGCATCCTCTACCTAGTTCTTTGGAAGAGAGCCCCCCCCAGGTGCAACATAGTTTCATATGTGGTAATAATGTCCATTCCTGTTTTAGGCACGTCTGACACCGTTGGCGAACTTTATGTTAAGGGACCGAATGTATTTAAAGAATACTTTAATAAGCCTGAAGAAACCAAAAAGACATTTACAGCTGACGGCTGGTTTAAAACTGGTAACAAACTTTTTTAAATGTATTCACAGTCTTGGCATTATCACAGATATGCATGTGTTACGTATAAACCTGCGTTGATGGTTCAAACTTATTTGACTTGTTATCTCGTTTCAGCATCCAGCTGTTAATGATGGAAATTACATGGGTGTACTCAACACCGACACACTTCCACCTTAAACGTCTTTGTCGAAATACTTATTAATATAGCTTTTTAAATAAAGATATTGAACTCTTTTGTATAGTGATGGTTTAATAGAACTTGTATTCAGTTTGTTAATCGCATAAATGTTTTTATTTGTTATTATTTCACAACAGTCCTCTATTTATACGTATATTTCTGCTAGCTGGTTCTCTGTGAGACCAACATTTTTGCATATAAGGGCTTCTCAAATTATACAGACAACAACGATAATGATGATGCTAACATTTGCAGGGGACACTGCTTGCTACGAAGACGGTGTCTACAAAATTCTTGGAAGGACTTCAGTTGATATCATCAAAAGTGGAGGATACAAAATAAGTGCCCTTGACATTGAGCGCCACCTTTTGTCTCACCCAGATATCAGAGAGGTTGCCATTGTTGCTCTGCCTGACATCACCTGGGGTCAAAAAGTTGCTGCAGTTGTTGTGCCAACTTCAAACTCTTTAATTATGAGCTTAGCTGATCTTAGAAGTTGGTGTCATGATAAGATGCCACCTTATCATATACCATCTGAGCTTAGGTGCATTGATGAGCTGCCAAGAAATGTCATGGGGAAAATCAACAAGAAGGAGCTTGTGACCCAGGTGTTTCGGGACAGGTTGAAAGAAAGATAGTCCGAGTGTTTGTTATGCATATGACAAGGTGGTAATATAGTGAGCGCAACTTTGGTTATCGGATTATAACCTTGGGACATCTCGTTTCACTTGATGGCGAGTGTCAATTGTTTCAATTTAAAGGGACAAAAATGGGCTTTCTGTCAGTAACCAATTTTTTGGTTTAGGTCTCTATCTGTTAAAAAAATCAGTCTCAACTTGTCATTTACTGAATTAGATATTAAACATAATTCCTAGGCATGAGAATAGTTGGTAGACAAGTTTAACGTTTCAGAGCTGGCCCATTTTAAGTTGCTTTTTAGAGTCGGTTAGTTTCAGTCCCAAATGAAGTATGGCTGTCGGAGAAATTCCAGGTGATTTATTGTTATTATTAGTTCAACCGCAAGATAAGAACGCTGTGATGTCAGGGGTGGATTTAAGGGGGAGGGGGGGTGCAAGGGAGTCATGTTCCCCGCCCCCCTAAAATTCTCCCAGATTCCATTTGGCAGTTCAGGGGTCCAAATGTCTGACGGCAAAATCCTGTCTAATCTGCCCTAGCCCCCCAATGCAAAATCTTGGATCCGCCCCTGGATGATGCTTTGGAACGGCAAATTCCCCTGTGACTAAAGTTGATGTGCTGAACGTCTAATAGTTAGTAATCATGGCTTTAGCAAAAAATCAAGTCATGAAATGAGGCAAGTTAACATTTTTTCTATGATTATAATATGGTCGGAATGAATTTAAGGTGTTATTTTTGGATTAATAACCCAATTCATTCTAATTTCATCTTATAGTAAAATCTCACCAACTTAGTACACAATATGGCTGACTAGTAAAATTTTATTTTCTCTTTTCCAATGTTCCTGTTCTAGATACCATAGCTACCATCACACTAACATTTTGAAAAATATTGGACAATTTCAAGCATGTTGAAAGCCGTTGAAAAGAAAAGAAGTTATTTTTGGGATTTCACTGAAATTCGAAGTTGGCCATTTTTGACGCCAAAAGCAGCACTCGGTTTATCATTTTGAAAGTATTAAAATATAGGTGTACACCATCTGGCCAAGTTTAGTTGGCTAAATATGAAAATCAAATTACTAGGTCTTTTACTTACAGTGATAGGATTCTATTTCTTAAACCATTAGCAGCTCAAGAAAACGCTTCATTGTTTATTGAGAATTGCCATCCCATGGCACATGTTCGCAAAGCCTGTGGCTTGAATTGCCAGCTCATTCGTCAATAATTCAAGATCGGATGGGCAAAGTTAAGCCCCGAAGCACTTTAAGAATTCAACATTGACAACGGGCTAAATACAGCTTTAAATATTGTAATACTAACAAAAATTTAATTTATTGCCGGTATGGTTCATCAGGTACTGATTTAGCAATGACATTTGAAATGAGTATTAAGCATCTAAAAATGTGAATTTTAGCAATTATCTTTTTGTCTGAAATACTATTGTGTTTCGTCAAAATAAGTCTTAATATTGTTTTACATTTGCTTGTTCATTAGTCTCCATGTGTATTATTTTTACAGTTGTACCATGTTGTTGTTAGATGATGTTCGTGAAATGTAAATCTTGAGAATTTTCCAATAAATTAAGTGCAATGTTACGTGAAGAAGCCGAGAACATTTTGAATGATCTCATACACCCGATGTTCATTACATTTTACTATCAACATCTTTTACCTTATGTCAAGAAAGGACGGAATGGTTGGCATACCTAAACAACAGGTAGTGAGTAAAGCGAAGTCCCCGTTCTACAAGTCCACCCTTTTGCTAAAGGACATTAATTGCAGTCATTGCCATTCTACATGATAATGAAAATGAAGTTTTTGTCTGAGCACTTTGCGACAACTTTTCAGTTTTGACCGGAGTCTGCATTTTTGCATCATATGACGCAATTACGCTAATTAAAGAGTTCATATGACTGTCCCCTTGGATGCAATTTTGATAAGATGTAACAAATATGATTAAAGAAATAAAAACACCTCATGAATGAAGTAGGCTTTTGAGCAAAGAGCATGCAGTCTTGTAGAAAAGGTGACTGCTTTTGTCAACCTACATATAATAATGCGATGACAAGTAAAGCCAGGTAACTTGTACAATCTTATGTAGCATTTCATTCTTAGCAAGCAGTTGATTTACTGTGGATGATACTTTGACTAAGACATTGGAAAGAATCAGATTTCAGTTTTTTAACATGTATTTGTAAAAATATCATGCAATACGTGTAATTATGCTTCAATAAATCATTTCAGGTCACAAACGCCAATAAATTATTTCACATGATGACTTGAACACTAATCTTGTTGAATACTCTTAACATTTCACTGACATTAAAGAAGTACAAATGACTAGTACCAAAAATATTAAAAATTATAAAACATACAAGTACATCTGAATGTAATCAAATATCACATATAACACAATTAAACATATGGCCACTTTTAATAGACCAATTTTAAATAACTATCCACTGCATTAAGCACAATCTTCCATTTTAACTTGGTACATTACTGTTGTAATAAGCCTATGGACTGGTCGCTCGAGTGCAGCTTCTTTCAAATTGTAATGGCTGAACAATGTCTATTGTGGAAGACGCATACCAACGTTTTGCAATATACAGAAGTTCAGAAATGTCTGGCACTATTAGGATGGGATTTGGACCAGCAAAGAGCAATAGAAACGTAATCATGTCACAGATAGTCTGAATAATTTCACAAGACTTGGAAGAAATTAATCGCACCTGGGTAGAGTTCAGTAACGCTAGGACCTCCCTAAAAAGTGAGACTTCGCAAGATTACGCGAGATATTGCCGTGAATTTTAAATGAGAGCACATGATTTTGGCTAAATTTTAGCGAGGTCCTAGCATAACTGAACTCTACCCAGTTGCATGCTCCCAGGGACAAGAACAATCAAGATTGAACAGGACTATTGCTCCATAATCACTTTCGCCAAAATGACTACTAAACATGAGAATACCTAGGCTATACAAAAAGTAAATAAAAATCACGATTTGACAGTTTTTGATACACTTAGTTGATCCATCATGAAGAAAAAACTTCCATGTAATTAATCTCAATGCATTAAAAGTGCAAATGAAAATTACCATACTCACAAGATGCAAGTTGTTAAATGATTCATCGAGAGATTCACTTCGTTGACTTGGTTGATCCAGGAAGTGAAAAAATCTCCATTGCATAGTACGATGAACATTAGTTCACATTCTCCGCGTCACAATCTACTAAGAAACTGGCAAGATCGCAAACTTGTCTAAACAAGCTGAAACTTGTAGAGAAGTAGGTGAAATGACTACCAGAGACTCATATTTTAGCCTAGTCAAGTGGGTGTATACAGAGATACAACTGAGGTAAATTCCGCCACGACACTTTTAGGAAACAGTGCACAATCTTTCCTCGGATTCACAGGAAATGGACACCAAAACCTTGAAAAAAGAAATTCGGATCCGATGGAAAACTTGTAATTACACGGGACAGTCGTATGACAGAATATGCCACCATTTCAGACATGTTAATCAGTGCACACATTTAAGGTGAAGAGCAAGCTACAGTGCCATGAATATGCCCACTATATGTATGTTGAATTCAATTTTTGGATGAAATCTAGTACTGGAATAAGTTTTCTCAGAGCCTTAAGCTGCAAGTGTGGAGAACCAGGTTATTTGAATTGATTTCTTTCCCCATCAAAACAATTTTTACCCTGCCCCTTGATCAGCACCAGTTTCACGCAGGGTAATATCAAGTTTTACAAAGGAGAGCTACCATTGGGAATGAGGTGGGGCCCTTGGGTCTGTGTGGATAATTCACGACAGATACTTTCTGCCGAAATGCTATTTCTTCATGATAAACGGCCACTAGAAGTCAGTGCGTGCACTTGAGATGGTTGAAATTCCTTAAACTGCAAGCTTGCTTGCTTAGTGGATGACATGCGATTCCATGCTTGCATGCATTAAGCTGATGGCGTTCACATGAGCTGCCAAACGAACCAAGTCATTTGTTTTCACTTTTTTGCTCTTTTATGGACTAGCCTATTCGGTGCTGGTGGTGTCCAGTATACGATCCATGAAGTCCTTAAAATTGCGTCATAGGCAATTTGTACGTGTTATGGCAAGTATACATCCTTGGTTTATCATAAGTCCCTGGGATGCGACATGACATTAGACAGTATCCCCGGGTGAAGTCTTGCTATTCTGTGACACTTGCGAGATGGCAGTGGATTCGTTTGGAGATTCTTCAGGTTCGTTGAGGAAATTGTATAGTGGAAACTCACAGCAACAGCAGCACTTGAGGGGACTGGGCAGTTTGCTGTACAGGACTGGAGGTAGCAAGATAAGTGGGCTAGTGCGCTGTTTGTAGAGTATGTACGCCTCCTGTCTGTAAAACATAATATCAGCACAGGTTGTACGATTACAGGCACATCAACTCGGATAACAACCAAATTTCACGAAAATGGCAGAATAATTATACTAGAGCGGTTCACTGCTCGATTAAGGTTACATAGAAGACCTTATCGACAAGTCTGTGTACTACAAAATGCCTGATCTAAACTCCATAAAAGTATATATTTTCTGAAAGCAGTCAACAGAATTTGATTGTTGACTTTTTACCAGTCTGCCATTGATTGCAAGGTCATGACCATGACTTTTTAGTGAAATTAAGCAAAAAAGAACCCATAAGATGACTGGCCAAACTTCATTACACATAAGTGTTCAAGATGAAACGTCAAAAATACAGTTACAGTTTTCTAAATAATTATTTTGGTTTTGTTTCATGCAACTTATGACTTTTTTTGTAAAATTCATGACAGTTACAGTCCTATTTTTTGATAACCCGGGCCCTCATGCAAAAATGGAACATTAATCAAAACAATCCCCACTCCTGTTTTGGAAGAACAGTGCATAAAGCATGACATGTGAAAGTTTCATAGGAATAACAAGTCATTTCTGAGATATGATGTTTCAAGTACCCAATAGGGGTCTCCGAAATTTATCCTCAGTGTAGGTTTTTGACACAATAATTTGCATGTCCTGTCAATTTGACCGTACTTTGATTTTTCAATGAACAATGTAATATACGTCAGTTTCCCTGAAACCTAGAAAGGAACCCACGACCACCGATAACTTGGACTTACTTGCGATAGCGTTCGTCAGATTTCTTCTCCAACAGAGGTATGCCACTGAGAAAGAGTAAGATGGCCGTTATGAAGACAGGACTCAGGACGGCCACCCACTGACCCTCCCTCAAGATGCTAGTGCTGGCCAGAAACACACCCCACCAGACAAGAATTTCACCAAAGTAGTTGGGATGTCGTGACCACTTCCATAAACCTGAAAAGAATGGTAATTCTTCTCATATAAAGAGACACAAGACAACTCTTACACTCACAGGATTAGCACGCAAGTGGACAAGAAAGCATGCACTGGTCACCCCAGTGTATCCAGCAAAGTCCTCTGCACATCAACGGCTTGATGGCGCCAACACCAATTGAAGTGAGCTAGTCGCTATTCATGGGCTTGGGCGAATCGATGCATTATAAGAGAAATTAGCAAACAGGTTTTCTTCAGAAGCGCGGCTAAAGCCACGCAAGTAATTTGTGAATAGATTAGGATGGGTTCTGGCTTAAACTTGCTTAGGTGTTAGGGTAACAAACCCCCAAATGTTAGCGTAGGACTTGCCTCATGAATGGCTCACAAAGGATATGATATGAATATAAATTCATTTACGGTCTACACCTAACTCCAATTATGTTTACATTTTCTTCAGTTTTCCCAGGATATAATTTTCATTATTTTCCCACAGTTATATTCTATTGCATAATTGAAAATTCAACCTTTGCTCACCATAATCGCACCATTTTCCTTTATTCTCTGGATTGTCCCTGAAGTTGAATTTTTGCATATCAGCTGTACCCTCGATGATCAAGCCCACGCCGAACACGACCATGCCAGCTATTTCCAATCCGCCGAATGTGTTCCCAGGAGATTTCAGTGCAGTGGACTCGGCATTGATAAAGATGACAGGAAGACTAACTGTAAACACCCACACTGCCTAGAAAAAAACGACCCGTAAGATTCCGTGCCATAACTAAGAGATGAAGGGCAGGGCAAAGAGTTACGTGCATTTTCATTGAAAAGATTGCACATCTGATAGACGATTACAAATTGCCTTACAATTACAGTCTATCTGAGGTTTCCAGAGTTCAGCGGTCAGCCAACCAACCACATGACTAAATAATATTGTGAACGTGGCGTAATTGACCAATAATTATGTCAATAGTGTAATTAAGCTGGTTAAGTTTGTGTATCACGCTACGTCCACCTGGAAAAAAGCTCTTAGAAGAACGTCCTTTAATTATTTTTTGGTTTTCATTTAATTTCTATATTGTGTACTCCGCATGTGTAAATATGTATACATGTTCACCTGTGCTGTGGGCCTATGACCTTTGAGTGCTTCAATACTTATATACAATTAGGCAAGGACATTAAATACAAAAAGTCATCTCTCTCTCTCGCTCTCTTCCATCCCCCATCCCCCGTCCCCTCCCCCTCTTTTCCTCCCACCCGCCCTTCCTCTCAATCTCTCTCTCTCTCCCTCCCCAACTCCCTCCCTCAACCTGCAGCAGCATCACTTATTTCAATTACACTTTAGAATTCCACATCACCACTCAAACAAATCGACATACTTTCTAGCTGTTCAGGTAATTGAATGCGTTTCATAAACAAAATCAATATTATCAACGGACATACTAGTCCAGGGATCATCAATAACTACAANCTCCTGTCTGTAAAACATAATATCAGCACAGGTTGTACGATTACAGGCACATCAACTCGGATAACAACCAAATTTCACGAAAATGGCAGAATAATTATACTAGAGCGGTTCACTGCTCGATTAAGGTTACATAGAAGACCTTATCGACAAGTCTGTGTACTACAAAATGCCTGATCTAAACTCCATAAAAGTATATATTTTCTGAAAGCAGTCAACAGAATTTGATTGTTGACTTTTTACCAGTCTGCCATTGATTGCAAGGTCATGACCATGACTTTTTAGTGAAATTAAGCAAAAAAGAACCCATAAGATGACTGGCCAAACTTCATTACACATAAGTGTTCAAGATGAAACGTCAAAAATACAGTTACAGTTTTCTAAATAATTATTTTGGTTTTGTTTCATGCAACTTATGACTTTTTTTGTAAAATTCATGACAGTTACAGTCCTATTTTTTGATAACCCGGGCCCTCATGCAAAAATGGAACATTAATCAAAACAATCCCCACTCCTGTTTTGGAAGAACAGTGCATAAAGCATGACATGTGAAAGTTTCATAGGAATAACAAGTCATTTCTGAGATATGATGTTTCAAGTACCCAATAGGGGTCTCCGAAATTTATCCTCAGTGTAGGTTTTTGACACAATAATTTGCATGTCCTGTCAATTTGACCGTACTTTGATTTTTCAATGAACAATGTAATATACGTCAGTTTCCCTGAAACCTAGAAAGGAACCCACGACCACCGATAACTTGGACTTACTTGCGATAGCGTTCGTCAGATTTCTTCTCCAACAGAGGTATGCCACTGAGAAAGAGTAAGATGGCCGTTATGAAGACAGGACTCAGGACGGCCACCCACTGACCCTCCCTCAAGATGCTAGTGCTGGCCAGAAACACACCCCACCAGACAAGAATTTCACCAAAGTAGTTGGGATGTCGTGACCACTTCCATAAACCTGAAAAGAATGGTAATTCTTCTCATATAAAGAGAAACGAGACAACTCTTACATTCACAGGATTAGCACGCAAGTGGACAAGAAAGCATGCACTGGTCACCCCAGTGTATCCAGCAAAGTCCTCTGCACATCAACGGCTTGAGCGAATCGATGCATTATAAGAGAAATTAGCGAACAGGTTTTCTTCAGAAGCGCGGCTAAAGCCATGCAAGTAATTTGTGAATAGATTAGGATGGGTTCTGGCTTAAACTTGCTTAGGTGTTAGGGTAACAAACCCCCAAATGTTAGCGTAGGAGTTGCCTCATGAATGACTCACAAAGGATATGATATGAATATAAATTCATTTATGGTCTACACCTACTCCAATTATGTTTACATTTTCTTCAGTTTCCCCAGGATATAATTTTCTTTTTCCATTTTCCCACAATTATATTCTATTGCATAATTGAAAATTCAATTCATTTATGGTCTACACCTACTCCAATTATGTTTACATTTTCTTCAGTTTTCCCAGGATATAATTTTCATTTTCCATTTTCTCACAATTATATTCTATTGCATAATTGAAAATTCAACCTTTGCTCACCATAATCGCACCATTTTCCTTTATTCTCTGGATTGTCCCTGAAGTTGAATTTTTGCATATCAGCTGTACCCTCGATGATCAAGCCCACGCCAAACACGACCATGCCAGCTATTTCCAATCCGCCGAATGTGTTCCCAGGAGATTTCAGTGCAGTGGACTCGGCATTGATAAAGATGACAGGAAGACTAACTGTAAATACCCACACTGCCTAGAAAAAAAACAACCCATAAGATTCCGTGCCATAACTAAGAGATGAAGGGCAGGGCAAGGAGTTACGTGCATTTTCATTGAAAAGATTGCACATCTGATAGACAATTACAAATTGCCTTACAATTACAGTCTATCTGAGGTTTCCAGAGTTCAGCGGTCAGCCAAACCAACTACATGACTAAATAATATTGTGGGCATGGCGTAATTGACCAATAATTATGTCAATAGTTTAATTAAGCTGGTTAAGTTTGTGTATCACGCTACGTCCACCTGGAAAAAAGCTCTTAGAACAACATCCTTCAATTATTTTTTGGTTTTCATTTAATTTCTATATTGTGTACTCCGCATGTGTAAATATGTATACATGTTCACCTGTGCCGTGGGCCTATGACCTTTGAGTGCTTCAATACTTATATACAATTAGGAAAGGACATTAAATACAAAAAGTCATCTCTCTCCCTCGCTCTCTTCCATCCCCCATCCCCCGTCCCCTCCCCCTCTTTTCCTGCCACCCACCCTTCCTCTCAATCTCTCTCTCTCTCCCTCCCCAACTCCCTCCCTCAACCTGCAGCAGCATCACTTATTTCAATTACACTTTAGAATTCCACATCACCACTCAAACAAATCGACATACTTTCTAGCTGTTCAGGTAATTGAATGCGTTTCATAAACAAAATCAATATTATCAACGGACGTACTAGTCCAGGGATCATCAATAACTACAAGGGACGATGTTCTTCAATCAATACACGGCAGATGATCCTGTGTTTACTATGATGGGTTAATGTACATAGAGGAAATTTGTATATCTTAAGTTGTAGATAAAAATCAATTGAGCAAATTGGTTGTCGAGTAGCACTCTCTTGTAGATAGCTAAGTTACAAGTAGGGGTATAATTAGGACTATTTCAAGTGAGAAATCATTCAAAATGGTATATTTCAATATCACTGGGTGAAAGTGCTTACGTGCTTTAATCACAGAAATGTTTCATGCAAAGCTAAAAAACATTGACCATTGTATTTAGTATAACTTAATTTAGAATTTTTTTAGGTGTTAAGCTTTGAAAAATGATAGTCAAGCAAATAGCAAGATTTCGTAGGTAATTTGGAGAAAAATGTTTGTTCAAAAGAGAAGCAGCTCAACTAGAGTTTCTGCAGCTGTCCTGTACCTGGAATGTCCAAAAAGTTCCAAACTTCAGACAGCTCCCTCTTTTGTCATCGAACCTATTGTCTTCACCAATCTTTAAAATCCTATAAAGCAGATAGGCTGACAGTCGAATTCCCCACAAACCTATGGCCGATGTGATAACGATTTGAAGAGTGGTGTACGTCTGAAAAATATCCAGAATAAGTGAAACATGCACAAAACTTGTCCATAATTATTGTATAGATAATTGACTGGCCCAACCCCAGGTTTTCTGTCATGGCATTAAGAGTTTTGAGAGTAAGTCCATTCAGGGTATGTAGGGGGGGAGGGGTGGCAAGGAATAAACATACAGCAATGAGTGCTGGAGATTGCTCTGTAAGAACAAAGAGGGGTGTCTGGACACCTTGGAACCCCATCTGAACCCACCTCTGTAACGTGTTGTCAATCAGTCACTTGGTATCACCTTGCCTTTGTGACAAGATGAATCTGAGGCCAGCTTAAGTCAGTCTTGAACATTGCAAATGTGTATTGGATAGCGAGTGTGTATTGGACATGGTTTATGGAAGCCATAAACAAGTTGGTCACAAGATAAGATCCTGAATGAATTTTCCACGATTTGACAGTGGCAAACGAAAAGTACATAAATTCTACCAATGTTTGACAAAATTTGGAAACAAAAATCAACATTGAGAAAAACTTCTAACATCACAATATACACCGTACCATGATTCTCCTGTCAATAACAACACTTGGATTTTTTTTATTTCCAGGAACACAGCCATTGACAAGTTGAAAAATCATATTTTTGACAGTTATTTTTAGCAAAGTTACCAAAGAATCTTCATCAACATCGTTTCAAAATAAATTTTGTCATTTGAAAATTTAATTTCAAGATTAGTTTATACAGAAGCTTAATTGGGCTTTTGACTATCATAAAATTCTAGTTGATCACTTCAATCAGAAACTCTTAACTTATTCATCAAGCACTATGGTCAACAATTAAATTCCGTTTGGTTAAACTTGTCCACAAAAGCAAAGATTAAGAACATTTCAGTCAGATTACAAGCAAGATTTGCATCGTGTAGATGTCATGTCGTAAAACAACATTTGCTGAAGTTCCCATAATTCGCAAAAAGGTAATTATCCTTAGAAGAATGGAAAGATAACTAATTTCAATTGGCAATTACTTTTGCATGAAATAAGCGGGAAATCAGCGCATACCTTGAGACGTACCTGAGCAACGAAAAACGTGAGCAATGCAAGGATCACAAAATTCGTTCCACCAGCAAAATCTGTTACTTTGTCGAACTGGCATTTGTAGGCAATGATGAAGAAGACAAACTGCATAACCACTGTGACGATGGCGCACAGAGCCAGGTTATTCTCATCAAGCACATACATCTCTGACTATAGTTAGTACCTGGAACACAATTAATGACATGAACTCCCGTTATCCTACTTTTGAACATTATCAATCTGACCAAAATATCTTTATGTACAAGTCACCATAGTCAATGTGTTATGGCGGGGGAGACGAGGCTTCGCACTCCCTTGCGGCTGTCACCAGACAATGTAAAATTGCTACAGTGAATTCTGATAGACCATGCCATTACCACAGTCAACCCACTGCCATACATTATTTGGCATATCAGTAACAGTTATACAAAACAGATTTCAATCATCTATCGTTTGAGGTTCAATGTTGGGTTTCCACACAGAATACTCTATGTCAGCCTTACCACAAAGACAGTCTGACCCATCAAACAAGAATTACATAAATAGCCAAGAATTCCTTGGCACCATAATCCAGTCCAATCGTATGTATTACATACCAATACACTCAGGCAAACACTACCAACAGTCTCCTTCAGTGACCTGATTGAGCTGAAACTATAGGTACTAAGAAAGCTGTGATATCACCATGAAATAAATCAAATCATTTGTTTCATTTATATAAAAAAGGCTTACATAAATACAAGTAAAAATAGAAACATTATACCTCAAGTTGTCCTGTGACTTGTGAAAAGCACTAGCACTTGACCTCAGATATCTTGTGTAACACCACAACACAAGCTTTACATAATCTAAGCAAAGGTCAGGGGTCACAGGTCAAAGGAAACATTGACCTCTACTTCGTGGGGACCTGACACCTTGGTCAATCTAAAGATAAAAAGAAAAACCTGGCCAAAGTCGCCTTATAAGAGACTATGAACCCCTAAATGAAATATTGAAATAACACCAAGGCGATGCTAGCACTGCTAGGAACAATAACAACAAATGATTCCTTGACTAAAGCTCAACAATTATAAACATACTATTGCTAAATAATTTGGACTGAAGTGTCAAAGTGTGGTAGGTTGAAGTCTCAAAATTCATGAAAAGAGTCCTGTAGTTGACATCCTCACCAGTTGACATCGGGGCAACTCATCTGGTTTGTGTACCTCGGAATCTGACAGCATTGTTCAAAGGCACCATGCTGTTGTAGTTAATTACATCGCATTATTCTCCAAATAACTTCAGACCCATCATGAACACACAGGGGGGACAGCATTTTTAAATTTTCATTTTGAAAGTTTTTACCTTATTTGAAAAGTTCATGAAAAGTATGTGTGATTAGATTTTTAACTTTTGAAAATCAGACAAGCAAAATTAAATGTGATTTTTATAACCTTATACTTTTGAACAATGTTACCATATAACATGCTTCTCATAATTGGGCCAATTACAAAACCACCAGGCACCAGTTGGATTTCGAGGTAAGCCAAGTGCCATCATACAATTCTTGTCATGTAGGCCTACTCACTTAATACTTCAACACAGCTTTGAGGACAAAATACATTAATTTTATATCAAACACTTTAGGGAGGATTTTTCAAGTGCCCTAAGAACTACAGCATGTCGACAGGCTTAAGTGTACTTTCATTGGCAATTTGACTTACTATAAGTATATCAAAGTAAAAATCAATAAAACCACAAAATTTTTTCAGAGGCACAAACAAGCTTGCAAAAATATAAACAGTAACCATGCATTGAATGGGTCCTAAATTCACTGAAGACTTGCTATCCTTTAAAGCTTAAGCAAAAACATCATACTGGGCCTCTGAAAAGTATTTTATTATGCCAAGAATTGTATGATGACATTTGGCTTTCCTCACTGAATTTCCAACTGCTGCCTGCTGGTTTTATGAGCCTTGAGATCATTGTCCAATCAGTCGCATTTACCCAACCAACCAAGAATTAATGAGAATCATAATATAAGGCAGGTCCCAGTGTAGACTGTAGATTGTAGATAAACAAGTTAGCCATATTAGAATAACATCATCAGTCTGCTATGTCTACACAATAATTGCCTAGAAATGCATGGTTTACCAGAGTATTTCGGGTCAAGCCAACCAGTGGAGTCGGCCCATTATCCAGTCCACTGGTGAGGGTGTCGAATAATGTAGCATTCTTATAGCCACGAAACTTTACAACAAAATGTTAAACAATGCAAGACAAAACACCCAACTAAGACACTTCACATACATTTTTGATAAGAATTAAGCCAAACCATATTAGAAATTTAGACCAGTATAAACTGGCCTCTATCGATGCAACCAATTCAAACAAGAGCAACGCGGAGCGTTGAAATGCGCCCACAATTGCACCGCATACGGTATCCTTCTAGGGTTGTTTATTGGTACCATAAATTGGCCAGTAGAGGGCATACTTTGCAAAATGGAAAGGCATGGTCATAGTCTCCTCAATAGGCTAGGGGCAAAATGTGAGTTATCTTCATAATGCAAGCACATCCTATACACCATTTGCTTAAAGCACCACAGAAACATAGAATTAAAAACAAATTTACCAACATACGAGATTAGCACAGCATTAGAATGCCAGAAACAAATTTCTACTTAGAACTTTCCTTCACAGTCACGAAGTAACACAAAGTATACACCTGAAGACCTATGAAAATACAGAGGTCAATGTAAAATACTAAAATTGCCACTAGAGGCAAATACTAAAATTGCCACAAGAGGCATACCGGTAGTCAGAATCATCCTAAAGTCGTCATCGTCCGTTGTCA